>JAMFTM010000006.1:600000-917352 GCA_023522825.1 Diaporthe ampelina | reverse complement strand
TGCATGAGGCCTGGGTGTGGACCTCTCATTCCTCATCCGATGGGGGGGGGTGTGCAATATTCAACAGCAATCTTTATGAGCGGCCACGACCCCGAGGACTCAAGTCCTGAAGTATATACAGTTTTCGACACACAAAGCAGCCGTCTCGAAAAGAACATGACGATCAATATGAACCAAGAAGCCAGAAAAAAAGAAGAAACAACAAAAAAAGACCGGCCAAATACTTTTACCCGGCCATGACGCTCCTCCCGCCATCCTCCGTGACCCTGTCTCGCACACATACCTTGAGCACACCACTGCCAAGCTTCCTCGCCAGACCTTCCTCACTAACACCCACCACCGCGTTGGGCGAGAACACCAGCGCCTCGCCCACTCGCAGCTCCACGATCTGTGCGAACAGGTTCGCTGCTGCCTGTCCATGGCTTACCGTCGTGCTGGGTTCTTTGAGGCTCAACGTCCCAACCCCGTCGACGACTCCCTCCAACACATCGTCAACTCCCGAGTCAGAAGAAGCACCGCCGTCACCCACGGCACCAGCACCACCAGCCGCACGCGCCAACATCCCAGCCGTCTCCTCCGCGCCGGCCAAATGCCGCCGAAGCGCCCGCAGCCACTCTGGGGAGGTGAACCTGTGTACGATAGTCACGCTACAGAGGTCCAGCAGCCGGGGCGACACGGTGGGCTCCTGTGTTGAGATCACCACGCGCGCCCCCAGGTGCCGCTGCAGCCGTATCGTCGCCAGAAGCTGCTCCGTGAGGGCTGATGCTTCGCCGCTCTCGTTCATGTACTTGTGAGCTTCGTCCAGCGCCACTATCCGTCCCACCCGCCGTGCATCCTGCTCTAGGAAGAGGGAGAGACAAATGTTGAAGAGCGAGCATGCTCCCTCGGGGAGGAGACATGGGCAGCTCAAATCGACGATGGTGAGCTGGCTAGCCCGCGGGGCCCAGTCGTTGCCCGGGGGTTTGATGGCGGCGGCGGCGGCGGCGGCTTTGTTCTTCTTCTTTTGCGTCGAGCCAGCCCCCTGCGGCGCCGCCATAAATGACTCGAGCGTTTCGAGCCGCTGCGAGAGAGGCACCCTCTGGCTGTCCGTCAGGTCCTCGCGAGCTAGCATAGCTTTGAAAGCGCGGTAGTCGAAGGATTCACCAGTCTGCTGTTGCCGCAGGCGTAGGTCGCGCAGCACGCGGTTCACGACATGCATGTAAAGCGGCATTGCCTCACCCTTCTTCACGGCCATGAGGTCCATCATACGCTTTGTTGTGAGATCCTGCTCCCTGATACTCAGCGGCTCGATGGTAACATTTGGGAGTCCCGCGTAGGTCCGCCGAATGGTCGTGATATTTGTGGGGGCGCACAGAACGCGAACACGCACAGCCGCGTTGCTCGACAGGTAAGCTGCTTCGCACGGGCTGCCCTGGCTGTCGCTGATGAAGGTATCATAATGGAAGACAATGCCCGTCAATGGGCGCGGCAGCTCGTTGGCGACCGAAGGGAGCAGGCAGTTCTCCAGCAGGCACGACAGCGTGTGGCTCTTCCCAGAGCCTTGACTGCCGCAGATGAAGGTGCTGGATGGAGCAGCCACGTTGTAGTAGAACAGCTCGTCCGATTCACTGCTACTGGCGTCGCCGGCGAGGAGGCCGTATTGCGAGAAGGACTGGTCGAAACCACCAGATGACGAGGCTTGTCTCTCAGCTCGGACCCGGGCGGTCTCGGTGAAGAGTGGTGCAGTCTTGATCTCGTCCAGGCCACCAACATCCTTGTTATGAATTCGGTGGAGGAGCTGGCGGCGGCGGTCCATCGTCTGCTTCTTCATGAGGTCTGACAATGTCGCGTGCGTGGGGGGCACTGGCTCTGTCGCGCTGCCCGTCTCTCGCCCGGGAACTGGTGTGTTGGATGAGACCCCGAACTCGCTTGAGCTATAGGAAGACTTATTGTTGCCGACCTGGGGAAATGAGAAGTCGAAGCTAAAGCTGGTAGGTAATGTTTGAACTGGTGTCGAGGGAGATTCTGTGGTGGATGCCTTCGTTTCGGGAGGGAGGACTTTGGAGGGATTCTTCTTCTCTTCCGGTGTCCGGAAAGTGAACAAAGAAGACTCGCGCCAGTTCGAGCTCCAGTTGATGTCCGAGTTGGGGGCAACGCTGTCAATCTCTGTGGTCGATGCAATGGCTGAGGCTTCAGATGGCCTGCTCTCGCCCTGAGGGCCGTCCGTCTTTATATGCGCCATAGCTATGGGCTGAATTCCAGAACGCCAAGGGCCAGATGTTGAGAAGCTTAGGTGGCGAGCAAAGAGTCCTGAAGAGGCAGCAGGAGCCCACCAGAAGTGGCAGTGTGAGCCGTGGCCGGGGTGGGAGGCGGGATAATACCCACAATTGAGGCCTACCGTCCAGGCTGGAATGCGCAAGTGTAAAATGAGAGACTGGCCGGTATCACGAGGCAGCAGATCAAAGATTCTGGTGCCTGGAGCATGTGTAGGACTGAAGAATCCCCACAATCGTTGAGAAACAGTAGACGTGACCGTGGCAAGGCGTGGGCACCGCGGCGTTGAGAGGTGAAGACAGGCCTGGGCTGCTCCCGCGTCCAAATGACACGTGAATTGTGGGGCATAACGGCCTAAACAGACGAGTGTGGAATTTGGTACTGTACTTTGGCCAAAGAAAGTATTCGTTCTCGTTCATGAATTTGCTTTTTCAACGTCGTAGCTTGTTGGTGAGCCATCACGGCCACGGTGCAGGATTGAGCCCGACATGCTGGTAAAAAAGACCATCTGCTTGCACCGTACAAAGCAACATGACACAGAAGTCAATTGTCATGGCGGTTGAGACCTGGTCCCCTACTCTAGTCTCGTCACCTCAAAAATTTCCTTCTCTTTTTTTTTTTCTTTCTAAAAAAAAGAAAAATAAATCAGACCATGCTCTTGTTGTTCGGGACGTATCCAGTATGACAAGTCGTCCGTGGCCTGGGGTAATCAATACGCGAAGTACGGCACTGGATCCAGCGCTGCAACTTTATTACAGGGCCGTTTCGACGGGCCGGCCCGCTGTGAGATGGAAGCCACAGACACTGGTTGACTTGGTTAATAACTGGCTTGAATCGTACGCACTGTAGGATACGCACGGGCGCCTCTGAAGATCGGACGCGCCTTTGTGCATGACCTCACCCCATCCTCAAGGCTGAGGCCGGGATTCACGGGCTGCTATTTTCAATATACCCACATGACCCAGGAGGCCGGAGCAAATCAACATTACTGCCCAAGCAGAGAGCCGTGCGCAACGGCTCGTTGGATCAGCACTGGGATTTTTGTCATCCACGTTTCGTCCGCAGCGCCAGAGAGGGTAAAATTGCCACTCCAAGGCAAGGCAAGGAAAGGCAGAGCAAAGCAGACATACCCACACATAGTCAACCTCTGCCCACGATATTACGGGTGCACTGCCCCAAACCCTTGTCTTTGACATGACGCCCCGGGCGGACACGAACTCGCCGCCACCAACAGCAGCCACAAGCGCCGACCTGTTCTCCCGGCCCCGGCCACGGCCTCCCAGGTCGCCCTCCCAGGCTGCAAAGATACGAGTTCAGAACAGGCGGCGCCAGTACCTGGAGAACAACCCGGAATACCTCTCCTCGGCGGACAATCAGCTTGCCGGTGAGCCCTTCTGACCCAGTACTGTGGCTGCTCCTCTGCCCTCTTAATCTCAATCCTCCCCTCTGACTCCTCGTCATGTCTCCGGCCCCGTGCTGGAGATCCCGCGGTCCGGGCAGACAGCCAGTCAAGGCTGACTTCCCGTGCAATCGTCTTTGACCAATCCATATTCAGAAACCGAATTGGCCCAAGGCGGACTTGCTGACAATGCCTCCAGACCAGGAACTCTATGACACCCTGATCCGCAGATTCCAAACGCCCGCAGAGCGCGAGGCAGAAATCCGCAGGAGGGGCTGGGGCAAAGTCCTCGAGACGTCGCTGATGCGTGGCGAGGACCGCCTGGACAGGGTGGCCTCGTCTCTCTCAGGTGACAGGCCGGGGCCGGGGCCGGGGCCGAGGGGCAACCAGCCCTCTTCGTCTTCTTCATCTCGTGGGGCATTACCTTCCACGATGGGCGTTAGCCATGGGCCTGTCGCCGGCAGCACGGCAGCAGCAAACTTCACCATCGATGCGGACCTCGCAGAATCCGCGCCCGAGACGAAGGAGGAGGGCCGCGCCGCATGGGAGGACTTCCTACGGGAGAGATTCATACGCGGCGGGGATGACGATTTTGACTACGGTCCCGTAGACGGGGATGAGAGTCTTGATGAGCTGGAGTTCCGCCAACGGGAGGAAGAGTGGTTCGACGGGGAGGAACCAGAGTGGGCCAGCGATGGGAGCGAGGGTAGTGCTGGGAGCCCTGTGCTTGTTGGTCCAGATGGCGAGCCGAGTAGGGGGAAAGGACCGAGGGAAAGAGTGTTGACTGGGCAGACTGGTATCCAGGATTACTGACGTTGTGCGGTGGCATCATTGCTTCGACTCGGAACGTAGTCAAGAACTGGGCACAGATACCGCAGGCTAATAATGAGAAAACATCTACAGCGAAGTAGGTGCAACACATCTCCATATTGCTGTCTTGTACTGTCAATGCCCGACAGTGCCCGACTGTTACATGCTGAATGTCATGGCTCTCGCTCGTAGTAGCTCTCAACGTTGTTGCTTCGATTTCTGATGTTGAGGCCTTTATCCCTCGCAGACCAGGAGTAAACCCGCCCAACTACAGTGGAGATACACCTTTCAGCTCTATTTGCAATTGCTGAGTTACTTCCTTACGCGAGCAATAAGCGAGCATGCAATGGATTTCAGTCAATGGTTATCTCATCACATAGCAACCTACGCACCCGGCTTCTCCTGCACAATGCGGTCCCCGTCATAATATATCTCCTTGACCTTGACGCTCCGCAGGTGATCAACCCCACCGCTGAGCTCACAGTCGTGGTGGAAGAGCCACCACCTGTCACTCCCCTCGGGGAACTCAACGACGGAGTGGTGCGTCGTCCACCCGAGCACAGGCTCCAGCATACGGCCCCCGTACACGAAGGGTCCCATGGGCGAGTCTCCCACCGCCCAGCACAGGTAGTGCGAGTCGCCCGTCGAGTACGAGAAGTAGTACTTGCCCTTGCGCTTGTGGCACCACGCCGCCTCGAAGAACCGCCGGTCATGATCGTCAGCCGCGATGCGCTGCTTCGTCTCCGGGTCCAGGATCTCAATCTCGTGCACCCCGCCGTCCAGCGTCCGCATGTCCTTGCTCAGCTTCGCCACCCGGGCGCCCAGCGCCACCGCCCCGGGGCCCGAAGGCTCCTTGGGGCCGGACCACGAGGCATCAAAGTCCGCGTCGCCGTGACCCCGCTGGTAGCACTGCAGCTGCCCGCCCCACAGCCCGCCGAAGTAGAGGTACGAGGCCTCGTCGTCGTCGACCAGCACTGCCGGGTCGATCGAGTATGTCCCTGGGATGTACGTCTCGTCGGCCTTGAAGGGCCCCTCGGGCTTGTCGCCCACTGCCACGCCGATGCGGAAGATGCCCTCCTTGTCGCGCGCCGGGAAGAACAGGTGGTACTTGCCCGTGGCAGGATTGCGCGCTGCGTCGGGCGCCCAGAGCTGCTTGGACGCCCAGGGCACGTCGGCCAGCGTCAGGACGGTCCCGTGGTCCGTAACCTCTGAGGCCGGGTCCAGCGAGTCCAGGCTGAAGACGTGGTAGTCGGCCATGTCGTACTGGTCGCCGTTGTCGTTGAACTTGATGTCTGTCTCGCGGTCATGCGACGGGTAGATATAGACCCTGCCATTGAAGACGTGTGCCGACGGGTCTGCCGTGTAAAGATGTTTGATTAGGGGCGCCATGTTGGGCGCAGGCGTGTGAGCTGCTTTGTGGAATGGGAGGTTATGCTGCCGCCTCTGTCGATGGACGCCCAGGATTGATCTAGCTAGTTGGACTGCCGGTGAGGCCAGCAATTCCGTACTTGCCTCTAGAT
This sequence comes from Diaporthe ampelina, assembly GCA_023522825.1. NCBI lineage: Eukaryota > Fungi > Ascomycota > Sordariomycetes > Diaporthales > Diaporthaceae > Diaporthe > Diaporthe ampelina. The sequence goes on along the minus strand of JAMFTM010000006.1, from coordinate 911,370 downwards.
TCGAGAGGTATGCGAGGCCGGAATGGACAGTGACTCCAGTCGGGAAAGATGGTGTGAGATGCTGCGGTGCACTGAGGGCTCTATTTGGTTAGTCGGTTAGAGAACTAACAAAGGCAGCTAGCTGGGCATGATGGCTTCTCATTCAAAAGAGCAATGGCGGAGCTTTATATCAACTCATCGCGACCCCATTCACCCGTACAACCGCCCCTACAAGCGCAGAGTGGGCCGAGAGATTCCGTTCAATTGGGGCCAAGTGCACTCGTTCGCAAAGAGTTGGGTTAGTTGGAGGGTATCGCATTTAACCCCCCAATTTAGCCGGCGGGATCCTGCAGGGCATATCCTCTGTTCTCTCCCTATGGGGTCGCCGTCCCCTCGCCCGAGCAGCCCAGCCGGGCCGAGAGATTTTTCATCGCTGAGCCCAGAGACTAGCAGCGGAAATGGTGGGAGGATCCATCGTCGGAGCCCAAGCAATGCGCTGCGCGGCCTCATCAACTTGCACGTGTCAGTAGATAAGCTACAGCTGAGACTATTAAGACGACCCATCAATAAATATTCGGTCTATGAGCTGGAACACCCCCCCTCCCCCACATGCAATCTAGGGCCACACAAAATAGATATAGGAATTACCAGAAATATAAACACAGATAGTAAGGGGGTATGAACATGCTTATACAAGATTGCATAGCTCTTGGAGCCGTCCCGAGATCACCCAGCTAGTACTTGAGATGATTCAGAAATCTCCAAGGCGAAAAGAGACAAAAGACATTAATCTAGAGATATCCCAAGCTCAGACATCTGAAACCTATAGGGCTACAGATTCGCATGAGATGTGCAAAACAAAAGGGACGGCAGTCCACAGCTGATACTGTAACGAGCCCATCGCTGAAGGAGCCTGCAAGCAAGCCAACCGCGGGGCTAGAAATTGTCTCAAAATCCCCTCTTAACCACCTTACAGATCATCGTCTATCCACGCATCTCCATAAGGATTCCATTCTTGCCCGGGATAGCTGGTAGCACTCATAAGGGGCGCGTCCTCGCCCTTCTTCTTTCCACCAGCGCCCAGCATCATCGAATCGTCGGGTTCGGTTGGATTGAGCGCGATTTTCTCTTCCATGTCGCGCACAAGTTGCTTCCGCTTGTGCTCCTCGAATATCTCCTGTGAGGTCTGTACCGGCTTGCCGTTACTTGCTCCGTTGGCTCCGCCGCCGTTGATTCCCTCCTCGCCTTGTCTTGACGCACTACCGCTGTCGCTCTTACGCTTCTTGCCTAGCTCCGAGTCCGTCGGCGATGGAGGTTCGATCTCATCTGGGGATGTGGATTTCGGGATAGACACGCGCGGTCCCGGACTTGGTGCTGAAGGGTTGGTTGCAGTTGCCGGCTCGATTATCACCGGCGGTACGTCAACAACAAAGCCCTGTTGGGCTGGGGATGGCTCGTTCTTGGCCGCAGGCTGGGTTTCCGGACTCCTGTTCGGCAAAGGCCCAGCGAACTTAGCCTCGGGTTCTCCTGAAGGCTCTTGCGCCGGTGATCTATCGACCGTGTGTACCACCGCGTCTCGCTGCTGCTGGTATTCCTTGTGTTGTACCGGTGATACATGTTGAGATTGCCGCGGCGTGGCACCATATATGTCTTCCTGCTCGGCTGATGAAGACGGTGCAGGGGATTCCATCTTTGGAGGGTCATCTGTTAGAGTCACCGGCGGCCTTTCGTACGTAGGCTCAGGGCTGATGACAATTCGCTCGGGACCAACATTCGCCGCCTGTTGCTGCACCTGGTGGATGGTCTCGCTGCTCTGAGTGCTGGACCCGCCTTGATTGGTGGCGGGAACAGAGGTCAAAGACGACACCTCGCTAGCCCCGCTGGTCTGGCGCTGGGGCACTAGGTTGGAGCCCTGGTGAGGCTGGAGCTGATCTTGTCCCGGTTGTGGCTTGACAACGGCAAAGGTGCTCCGTGGTACAGCCTGAGATGGAGCCTGGGCGAACTCAGCCCTTTCAGCCTCTGGCTGCTGGAGTTGCGGCTGGCCGCCCCTGTCCATTGAGACGGGAATGACAGGACTTGCGTCAGGCACTGGCGAAAGTTGCTGCTGGGGTTGAGGAGCGGTACGCTGAGGGACATTACCCAGTCCCGCCTGGGGTACGTCAGCAGGCATAGGTGCTGTTTGCTGAGAGATTGCAAAGTCAGCATCTTGGGAGGGGCTGACTGTCTGCTGAGGGACATGCTGCTGCTGGCTAGGGGCAGTGCCCGGGAATTGTGGGTGCGCAGAGGACTGCGGTATATGCTGCTGTACCGGCATATGCGGTGGAGGTTGTGACCCCTGCAACGGCGGAGACGGCGTCGCATGGTGTCCTTGCATATACTGCTGTTGAGGAGGTGGGTGCTGGGCCATGATCATGGGAGGCGGTGTCCCCTGGTAAGGAGGGTATTGCGGCCACCCTTGCTGCACCATCTGAGGAGGGACACCTGCGGTCACCTGCCCGGGGGCCATGCCGGGGTATGCCCATTGCTGTGGTGCGCCCTGGTATTGCATACCCGCCTGTGGCAGTGGCAGTGGTTGCCCGTAAGGTGGCCCCCTCATCACGTCTGGTTTCGCAGCAGCCATTCCTTCTCCATGGACGGTGGCGTATCCTTGCGGGATGGGAACTGGGGCGTACTGAGGTTCTGGTGCACGCTGAGCCATCTGCTGCTTTACGTTTTGGGCTCTCATATTGCTAGATGTCGCTGCTGGCGTCTGCAGCTGTGTCTGCCCCGCCGGTGGCTGAGAGGGCCGCCTTTGCTGTTGCTGCTGCTGGTGTGGTGGCATCTCGTGAGGGGCTTGAGATATGTCCCCGCTGATTGATGGCCGTCCATTTTGCGGCTGAGGACGTGTCTGTTGCTGCGTTAGAGGCGGGCTTTTCTTTTGCGGCGAAGGCCTCTCATGCTGGTTGTCCGGATACGGTTGAGATGTGATCCTCGACTGCTGCGCCCGCGGCACCTCAGGCGAGGGCTGGCCAGCGCTGTGAGCCTGGGACTGAGCTTGCGATGTCTGGGTCTGCGACGCCTCATCCTGTGGATCAACAGGGATCTTTTGTTCGCCTTCTCCTATCCCCATGACTTGCTGCGCCTTGGGAGGCATCTGCATCTGCGGCAGTCTCGATCCTGTCGGCTTTGCCTGCGGGCTCTGGTTCGAACTGTACTGCTGCATGCCGGCAGGATTCTGACCCTGCTGGACAGCCCACTGTGGCCCACCTGGTGGCGGCCTTCCAGAGTCAGGGTGCTTGGGCTCCTTAGAGGGTCTCTTGAAAACGCCCATCATGCCTTTCATTCCCTTATTCTCTTTCTCTGGCTTCGGCCTGTCATTCAATGACTGCGAGTCGGAGATCTGGTGCACAAAGGTCTTGCTACTTTTGAGAAATTTGGAGAAAGTGCCCTCCTTCTCTGACCTCTGCTCTTGGGGCGGCGATGTCATCATCATCCCCTGCGGTAATTGGCCTGGTGAGAACTGCTGCCCAGAGAGGCCAGACTGGCCGAGCCCATTCTGTCGACCAATACTCCAAGGCGATTGTGGTTGTTGCTGGGTGAAGCTCTGCACAACGGCAGCTATCTGCGGCCCTGAAGGCCTGTAAACCGAAGATTGCTGAGCAATTGGAGCCGATTGGCCTTGCCCACTTGGGCTTTGCCATGACTGCGTCGGTGTTGAGCCGAAGCCTTGTCCCGGATTCGGCGCTGGGGAGTTCTTCGGTGGTACGCCAGGAGGGGAGGTCTGCTGGCCAGGGTTAGGCGCGGGAGATTCCGATGGAGAGGTCCGTTCAGAAATAGCCTGCTGCTGATCCGACATTTGTGACTGGTGGCCTGCCATGACGCCCTGCGACACCCTCCTGGTCTGCGGTGGAAAAGATGGACCAAGCTGGCCGGACGATACCGGGGTGCCGTCTTCGAAATTCTGAGCGCCCTGAGAGGGCACGTCCTGGTGCTGAAACTGTGAGCTATTCCGAGGAGAAGCTGAATTGCCTGTGTGTCTGCTCGGCGCATGAAGTGACGCGATGTGGACCGGGTGTTGCTGTGTGAGGGACTGAGATGCCGCGCGGTTGCGGGTGCCGTGCATGTCCACACTAGGTTTTCGAGAACCACCGACGTCGATCTGGTTGACTACTGATCCGGATCGCTGGCGGCTTGAATCACTTTGGCCACCGGGCGAAATGCCGTCCTGAAATTGCCCAGAGTTGATATTTGGAGAACTACCAACCTGCCGGATCGGTACCGCTGTCGCAACCTGTACGACGCCCAAGGGTTGTTGTTGGTCTTGGCCCCTCTGCGGAATAGACAATGGGGAGCCCTGTCGCGGTGGCTGCTGTCTTTGAGCAACAGCTCCTCCAGGTGCCTGTGTTGTCAGAAGGGGGCTCGCAGACGACTGTGTGACGGGCGAAATGCCAGGCGATGTCTGCCGCTGCTGGAACGGGCCGGGTAAGGCTGTGTTTTGCCTCTGCGTCGGATCTTGGCCACTGGGGATCCCCTGACCCTGATATTGTTGTTGCTGTAGTTGCTGTGCCCGCTGGGCCAGCCCAGCGTATTGGCCCTGCGGTGGTATCACTGGTTGACCCTGCATGCTCAACTGTTGGCTCTGGCCAGGCAGGAAGAAGCCTGACTGCCCCGGTCGCTGTACCACCAACATCTGACCCTGTGGGTTCAGACCCTGGGGCTGGTCAAGCCCGGGGGGCGACCGCGGCGGTCTCTGAGCCTGGTCCCTCGATTTGGAATCCGACCGCTTTCCGAATATATTGGACAGCAGGTTCCCCCCCGAAGGCTTTCTGCCCCTTTCCTCTTCGGCTATCGCGCCCATGGCGGGAGCTGGGCCGTATCCCTGTCCTGAAGGGGTCCGTCCATGGTCCGAGATGCTGGGTCGCGAGCCTGCTGTTGAGCTTCTCGGACGCCCATATCCTGACAACTGGCCATCATCGCTGGGTCCGCTGTGCAGGTTCATCTGGTCCGGATAGCCCATTGCGCCTCCAGGTGGCCGTTGCCCCTGAAAAGACGGCCTCTGGCTTGCGCCATAACTTAGCGGTTGTGATGGCTGGTTTTCTGTCTTGTCACGGTTGAGCATGCCGGTGATCTTGGAGAATCTCTTCTTGGGTTGTCCAGGACCGAAGCCGACGACAGGTGGGCCCATCACGCCCTCTGCAGTTGCAGGCCTCGAGACTTCTTGCTGTGAAGAAGAATTGATGCCCAGGGCGCTGGGGCGAGCGAAGAAAGGGCGCTTCTCCTTGGGCTGGCTGAACGAAGCACCACCGTTGCCATTGCTTGAAATGGGTGGTCCATCAACGTTGGGCTGCCCGTTGCCACGGAGACCGAAGAAATTAGAGGGCCCTCTTCTTCCCTGGTCGTCGACGGGGATGCTTGCGTCAGACACGTCGTCGGCCGTGAGGCCACCGTTGGGCTGCGGTCGGCCAGCCATGGCGTCGCGCTGGTCACTAGCATTCCCAGCAAGCCTGTTGCGTATGCTTGAGAAGACGTTTGAGTTGCGCTTACTCTCGGGCTCGTCATGGAATTGTGAGTTTTGAGTGATGTTAGTAGAGCTCCGGGCCAGAGCAGCACCCTGGGTCTGCTGCATAAAGGGGGCGCTTGGAGGCTGGAATTCGCCGTTTTGCGAGGACGGCCCGGCAGATGAGGCCGGAGCAGGCTGACCGGGGCGACGCGAGTCCACAGGTGAGTGAGTGGGAGGCGACACGGACCTGGTGGACAGGGCGCCGGTTTCCTTGTCGATGGCATAAGCCTGGTTCTGCTGCTTGAGGGAGGAGATGCTTGGTGAGTGTCGGTGCCTTGGAGAGGAGAGGGGCTGCTGCAGCTGGGACTGTTCCATCTTCCAACCGGGCGGCAAGTTGAACTGGCCGTTAGACATCAGGCTGGGCGAGGGCATGCCCGGCGGCGGAGAGGAGGACTGGAACTGCTGGTAGCTGACCGGGCCCTTCTGCCCAGGGTAGCCGGGCTGCGACGGGCCAGACTGGTGGTGGTGCATCATGCTGGGATTGCCGTTGCCGTTGCCGTTGCCGTTGCCGTTGGGGTTGGGGTTGGCGTTGAACTGGTGAGCAGCGGGTTGGAAGTGGTGGGCGGAAGGTTGCTGTGTGTGTGGTGACTGCATCATCACATAGGGGCCCTGCATGAACTGAGTGCCATGCGGATGAGGCGAGGAGGACTGGAGTTGGTAGTGCATGGTGGGAGAGGCAAGGGGGGACGCGCCCGGAACAGGCCCAGGACGGGCACCGTTGCGGGTGTCGTTGAAGGCGGAGCTGGAGCCGGAGCCGGAGCTGTTGATGATGGTGTTGCCGGCGTTGGGCGTGGTGTTGTCGGCTTTGAAGATTGCGTTGGCAATGCGACTGGCGGCGCCGCCAGGCTGGTAGTAAGGATGTGGAGACGGGCCTTGGGGTTGGCCTGGTGGAGAAACAGCGCGATGGGGGTCGCTGAGGTCGGCGGCAGAGATGCCCAGGGCGGAACCAAACTCGGGGCCCGGGCTGATGGGAGGGAGACCGACGAAAGAAGGCTGGCGCTGTGGCGTGGGCGCAGGTGGTGGTGATTCAAAGACGGACATTGTCGTCTTGTTCGCGGGTTTCGTCCTCGACCGTTGGAGTCGAGGGCGGCTGGGACGGGAGGGAGCGAGCGAGCAGGAGGGGAGGGAGATTGGAAACGGCAGCTACCATTGGACGGGATCACACGGCACTGCTGACAGGCACCATCGGGAGAGGGAAACTGGGACTCGGCTCGAGATGGGCTCGACTGGGCTGTGGACAAGACAGGAAAGGACACACTGCAGGGCAGAGCAAGGGAGGAGAAAAAGACCGGGACGCTGGGAGAAGAGATTGCAACATAAAACCAACAGCCTGCAGCCGGTGTAACTCTGGGGACGTCCACGGCCGGGAATCACCTTGGGGTGGTAATGGTATGGCGTGGGATGGTTGGGGGGGGGTTGTGATTGTGTGGCAGACGACGGAGTAATAGACTTCTACTGTCTTAGCCGTATGCCCTCTCGAGTCTCTCTCTCTTACTCTCTCTCTCTCTCTCTCTCTCTCTCTGCTGCATGCCTGCCTGCCCGTCTGCCCGCCTGCCCTATCACCAACCAGGGCTGGCTGAGCTGGCTGAGCCGGGGAGCTGGGGGATAGTCGGAAGGATTCGCTAGATGGGGCCAGCTGAAATGAGAAGAACCAACCGAGCCCGCATGCAGTAACCGTAACGGCGACTGTGACCTTGCATCTGGGTCCCGGCAGCCTCGCTTGTGAGCTGTGCCCTGCCGTCTTGTTAATTTTATGCCATGCTCTTGCCCTGAAGTGCCCTGCTGCGCTCCGCTGCGGCTGTTGCTTGCGAGTCGGGGCAGTGAGAGGTTCAATTGACTGACATTTGACGGGCGATGGCGGTTGTACAGAGTACCCCCGCGGCGAGGGGGCCACTTAGGTTTCCAGACCGGGGCCAAAAAAAAATGCTCACAGCCTGGCAAGCCCCAGGTTGCCAGGCACAATGCCCTTCAGCTCCAATTGCGGCTGCAAGCTGCTGCAGATTACTGTGGTTGGAAAAAAAAAAGGTTTCCCACCAGTTCGAGACCCGCCACGGCCCCAGGATGGGTCGGACCGGGCGGCTGCGGTAAGACTGGCGACTCGAGCTTTGACTTACTGTATATCAGCCACGGTAGACTCAAGACACACTGTTGACGGGCTGGCCACTGCGCAACAGCAGAACAAGCCATGCTTGTCTACCCGGATGCTGTGTAAGTACTTAAGTAGGTACCCAGGTACCTAGTAGGTAGGTAGGTATGCTGAGATGTCGGCCCCACCAGCCCCCGGCTGGCCCCCAGTGGCCGACCAGCCCACTTTTCACCGGGGGGCAGTGGAATAAGAAGTCATGTCAGCGCTAAGCTACTTACCTACCTGGGTACCTGGGCACTCCGTACCCCAGCCAGCAGCTTGACCCACCTGGCGTTGCTCACTCTCATTAATAACGCTGGAGTGCAAGGCGAGTCAACGGCGGCCCTAGCAACCACGTGTGATCCTCCCGAGATTCGGTTGAAGAGGTGGAGGACGGCTTACGCATTAGCATCTGCAAGTGTACAGAGAGCTCAGAGCTCACAGCTCACAGCTCACAGCACAGCCACTGCGTCCCAAAGCAAGTTTTAGCTCAGAGTTCGTTCGTGAAACATTGGATGAACTTCGAATCTCCCACGGCACATCCGATACTACGACCCTGATGCTGTTTTCCAATTTCAACTGCAGAAAGCCGGCTATGGGCCTTCTAGTCTATGCGCAAGAGCCAACGGCGCATCAGCCGCACATCACCATCCGTTGCTGAGTACATTGCAACAAGCAGACCAGCCGACCTAAAACGTCAAAGGTCGCTTGCACATCTCTGTCCGTCTGCCTGTATTAGCCAGGAGCCGGCTTGAGCTTGAGCTTGAGCTTGGACTCTCCTTTATGTGCGGCTCCGAGACTGCAAATTGCTCAGAAGAGCGTCGTCATTCCTCGTGCCGCAGTTTTTGAAGACACAAAAGGTAGCATACGGTCAATGAGAGCTCGTTGCGATGTCAATAGAGCTGATGGCCTCATCACGCAACACGTTTATGAGGGCCCCGTACATGGCTTCGGACGTCTACGGAATAAGAACGAGACCAGGCAGCCAGCCAGCAGTCATCACACAGCAGCCATGAATATACTCCATCGGCATGGCGGTCCTTGCATCGTTTGATACCAGGACAGTACCACGGGCTGATTAGCACGAAACAAACAATGATAAGTTCGGGGTTGATGGGTGTAGGAGGGAGACAGAGAGTATCGGCTTTAGGAGTGGAAGGACAGCTTGGACTGGCGGGACATAGGAGGTTTCAGCCATGCCCAGCTGTCTCTCACCGACAGGCAGGAGAGAGACGTGCGTTAAAAAATGCATGACTAGCACAAAGGAGAATGCGCGACAGGATAGTCAATTTTGCAGTCGTTGTATTATCTTCATAACCTTGGGAGTGTTTAAAGCACCGGTCAATTATCAGAAGCAGGCTATCCAGACTACCATTGTGCATAGTATGAAAGATCAGGACGAAATTTCCTGATGCGAATCAAGCACTGCCCTGATGTGCTGTCTCCCGCAACGAATCATCGCTCGCTCCAAAACCCATGCAGTTGCAAAGTGGTTACTTTGTTACCACGTCGAGACAGCACTCTTGGTGCCGTCGCAGTACCTGTGACCACGGAGGCCCAAGAGCCAAAGACTGCCCTTTATTAAGCCTCGCCATCGGGGGTCTCATCCTTGACTTCAGGCGTGACGTCGGCCTTGTCCTCCGACGCAGCCTTATCCTCCTCAGACTCGGGGTCAGCGACATCGGAAGACTTGGGGCTGGCGGCGCCCTTGGCCTTCTTCGGGGTAGCAGCAGCCTTCTTGCGTGGCTTTGGGGCACCCTTGGCCCGCTTGGGAGGCGTCGCTGCGTCCTCGTCATCAGCAGCATCGTCCTCGACGACAGCCACCTTGCGCTTGCCCTTGGCCGTAGCGGGTGTCTTGCCGACAGCTGGGGAGTCCGGGGCCTTCAGGTTCCAGCCCATCTTCTTCTTGATCTGAGCCTGCAATGGCATGGTCAGTATTTCTTATGACATGAAACTTCATCAAGCTGGCTGTTTTCCTTACCATGGCGTTGACCGCGGAACGATGATTGGACATTCCCAAAGCGCTCGCGAGCATCGGGTAATCGATCTGTGAATAGAGGGATATGAGTCAGCAGACGGCGCAAGACAAAAGTCAACCGTGAGATGTCAAAGAATGGCTCTGCAGTTATGATTGAAACGGGGACACAGTCATTGGGTAGAGGTGGCATAGCGGCGACGATGCCAACATCAATCAGCATCGACTGACTGTCAGTAGTGGGGCAGACGCGGGCCTGATAACCAAGGCTGAGACAAGATGGACAGAACGGTCGTGATCGGAGCAGATTGGATATTTGGCAAATTCTTACCTCAGGAGCAACCTTGAGGCAGGTCATGGACTTGGCCAAGATTTCCTGCTCACGGGTGGTGAGGGAATCGTACCCGCCACCAGACGCAGCAGCCTTTGGGGTGGCGGGAGCAGCACCGTTCTCCGCGTTGTCAGATTTGCCTGCCATGTTCAGGGTATGTAAAGAAGGAGCAGTATTGATTGACGGGCGAAAATTTGGGTTACTGCGAGATGGTGGTGTTGCTTGCGTGAGTGCTCGATGCCCAGGTGTTGATGTTGACGCTGGGAGGCTGCGGGTGTGGGAGGGGAAAGTTGCCTGATAATTGAAAAGCAAAAGTGGGCGCAGCTCAGGGCAAACCCCAGGCCTGCTGCAAATACACGCTAGAAAGCAATGGCTCTGGGAAAACAATGGCGTGCAGGTCACGGCATACTGTGATTCAGAGCTCAGGAATTGTTCATCCGATTGATCATTGCGAATCTCGCCGTGTACAAACACGTATGGGGACAGCATCATTGTCTCCAATGCCATTGATAAGTCGTACTTTCAGGCTCATGAGATGTCTACAAGTAGAACAATATTGTTTCTATCTAGGAATTTTGGAGCATGTTCCTGTTGACGAGGTAACCTTGCTGCCGAGCTGAGCGAGCAGAGTCAAAACATACTAGATTTGCCAACAAATGGCTCCCGAGGTCCACGGCGACTCTCAACACAACCAATGATTGGAACTGTGTCCCCCGAGGTTATCATGCAAACATTATGGCCAACAAATTTGAAAATACTACTCTTCGTTTTTTATGTTACACTCATCTACTTCTGGACCTCTTTGACATCGAATTCGCCCAGGCACGTAGCTCATGTCTGTTTCAACCATCTAGTAAATGCGCATGAGGATGATGAAGAGTCTGCGCCTTATATTACACCTCAATGACAAAGAGCCGCTCGAAGGAGCTGTGACACATCACACATGCGTATTTTAATCTGTGCTAGACTTGTGAAGCGTTGAAATGATCTCAAATCAGACCCGTGGTCCATTAGCATTTCACATCGACGTGGCCATGTAGCAATGATCAAACAGGAGTGGCTGTCTGAACACGTATCATGGGCGCAGAAGGGCACTTAAACCCTGAAAAAATGTTGTTCTCTCCATGATTGAGGAGGCAGGCAGAGAAATGCGCCCCGGGGCTGGGCAAAGGAACTGAATACACCAGAGCTGTCTCGAGCCCAACATCAGGAATGAAATGGAGCCTCTGAGCTAATAAGAGCTGGAAGCAGAACAAAGTACCAGTATTCGCCGGCCTGAAATAGACATAGCCCGCTCTCCATCGCCGGGGAAACTTTCCAGCTTCGTTGCCCTGTTGGGCTAGCCTTTGCGACAAGCTTCACCTCGCTACCTACGAATCGATCCAAGTCAACAACAACCTTCCCACCCTCCAACCTCCGACCCGACAATATTCAAATCTTCCAGCTTTCATTCAACTTCCAAGAGCAATCTCCCTGCAATACCATTCCTTCCAAGGCATGCTCACTCTTGTGATGTATCATCTTACTGCTTACCTCCAGCTATCATCACAAACCTTCACGCGTTTCCTTGGTACATTCCAGTACGGACCATCACCACCCCGTGCTTGCTTCAGCTTCCACACATCAATCTACCGCTTGGCTCAGTTGCTTTACTCAGTATCACTTTACCCCCTCTCCACCAACGTCATCCCTACGTCTCCTCCATAGGTACCCACCTCAGTGCTCCCATCTTGAACAGTCAAGGTTGGACTCTTCGGTCTCACCCGTGTCGCCTTATCCAATCGCATCTCCCCAGCCTAAGTACATGATGCTGAACTGCATTGGCAGTGCGTCGCATGCCCACATCCCATCTCATGTTTGGCTAACAGTTTTTGAAGAAGCCCAAGGTCGAGCAGCAGGTAAATCGCGAACCCCCCCCCCCCCGGGTTTGCTGCATCCGGACTACCACGTCATCTCTACACCTACCATGGGACTTCTTTTGCGGCAACTCCAGCAAGGGTCACTCTCCCAGCCCCGCGGCCTGGCACCTCCTGCCATCACGCACGCCGTAATTTTCACTGCGGGCCGCTTGATGGCGGGTGGCTACAAGGGAGGGAGAGGGGCCCGCGCTTGAAGAGCTCCAGCGATTCAGCGTCCAAGAGCGTCACGCAAAGCCCCACGGGGCCGAGCTGGGGACTGTTCCTTGGGTGGGCTTGTTCGTGAACTCCCCTCTCATATCTAGCTGCCGGGCCGGCGACATATGAAATATGGCCCCGGAAGGGCCTCTAGAGCTGTGACTTCTCTCTCTTCCGCCTGATTATTCGTCCGTTACCTTCTGGTCAATCGGTGGTTAGCGGCGCCTGCACCCGAACGGTGAATACGCAGGGGCGGCGTTGCCAAACTTGGTTGAGACTGATGGTACTAGGTTTAGGGGGCTTCGCACTCTCCCTCGAATCGGTAGTATGGGCCTCGCAATAGATGCACACCTTTGAGTATCGGTGTAGTCATTTTTTTTTTTCGATAACCGAGGTCAGGGTAGGCCCCGCTCGCCCGGCAGGCGTTGAGGTTATACTAGGGGAGCCACGTCTGCGTGCCTGTAGCCGGTTTGATTGTAGATCTGAAGAATTTGGGGCACAATCCAGTGTAGTACTCGGGAACTAGGGATCTGGCTTTGACTACCTGATGCTTTGGACTGACTTAGTGCCCTGTTGTCAACTTGTATGTAGAATCAGGGCACCAGCAACAAGTCGGACAAAAGCTTCGCCAACCTCGAGGCCCGGATCTCTAAGTTGGAGGATCTGTAGACTAATAACACAACTCAGAGTTCCTCAGGAGCAAAATCAGAGAAATTCATCGACAGAATTGTCAAGGCCATTGTCAAGGACGCCGGCAAGGATATCTTAGAGGATGTCGAGGATGTCATTGATGACGCTGTCCACGAGAAACTCGGCAGCAGGCGCTCCAGGTTGCTGCCATCATGAATTGGATTCGGGCTCTCTGATGGGATATGATGGAAGGATCCAAGTCTTTATAAAGCTACTCATCTCGAAGGTGTATTCTCCCGCAACGATGGAGCTGATCTTTGGGCATTCATGGCGTTGGGGTGGTTCACTTGATGTTCGAGATTCCCTCGTGATACTTGGTAAGCGGTGGCAATGCATGAGAATTGACATGATGTGGAGTAGAAATACTACTGCACTCAACCACTTGAGTAAATCTTCTGTGGCGTCCCCTGAAATGAGTCTAGTAAGAAGCTGGTTTCTTCGGACTCGAGATCAATCCACAGCGTCTCACGACTCCTCTGCAGGCCATCGTGGTCAAAGGCATTCACATCAGCAAGGCGTAGATGGCGGCCGAGTGATATTAAGGTGACAAGAAATAGAACAGAAACTGAAAATAAAAAGACGGTGTTTCTTGAAAGGCAGGTAGATTGCCAGGTGGGTCAGATGTGGTTGACGTGAAGTCGGCCAAGCGCCTCTCTCTTTGCCGCTAACAACCAAGCCGCCTGGGCGCCTACGTGAGAGCCCACCAGCCCAGCCCCTGTCGCACGTGCCTGGGCTTGCCACCTCACTCGAGATGTGCACTCACAAGCATTCAGCACGATTCCTTGGCACCTGTGCCCAACCACTCAGCCCACTGCAGCCCTGATTGCCGACCGCCCTCTCCTCAACGTCCGTTTCACTCACTCTCCCCGAGACATCCCTAAGAAAAATATCTGTGCCTATACATCGACGCCGATCAATCACCTCAACCAAGAATACATACCACCGAGCACGCCTTCGTCCCACCTGTCAAAATCGCCCACCGTCATCCCGAAATGGCTAACAACCAAGAGGCTCCAAAGCCCCAAGCTCCGATGGAGGCGCGTCCCACCTCGTCAAGCGGCGCTGACGCATCCCGCGGCACGTCGGGCCCGATCACACAAGCTCCAGTGAGTCCATCCTGCACTAATGACGAGCACAGCCGGGACCCCTGATGCCCTTATTCGGAATGGCTACTAACACACTGGGCCGCTCAAGAAGGCCGAGCCGCGCCCAGTCGCGCAGAAGCAGGAGCCTGAGCTCCGAGGCGGCGGCATGACCATCGGCTTCAACTGTTGTCGCGGTCATTGTAACTGTCACGAGACCTGTTGCTGAAGGCTGGCACGTGAGCAGACCAGGAAGCTCCTGGCTGGAGGCCTCAGATGATTCAGGGAGTTCTGGTAGCAGCGCGATGGTCGACAGGCTTATCGCCGGAGAGGCATGAGCTCGAGCTTACGCGTCGGGATGAGGCACTATCGGCGTTTTGGTTTTCAAGCAGGAAGAGCAAAGACTACCTTTAGAGATATCTGATTTTGACAAACCCACGTCCAACCCTGACCGAACTCTCATTTGACACCCATGCTGAAGCTGATCGATATATTCCCCATCCAACGCATCATGAAGCGCAGGTAGAGCTCGACTACCAGAACCTATTGAGAAAATGCATAAATGTCTCCCAGATGCTCCCAGATACGGGGCGGAAGATGGACTTGCTAAACTCGTGGCCGCCAGCCGTCGGCGCCGGGTTAACAGGGGTTGTCGAAGTCGGTGTGGGACCCGGCTGTGTGATCAAGATGCCGGAAAGTGTGCTTGGAGGAGGGAGAAGAGTTGCTAATGGCGTCGACGGAGAAGCCGTGATGCCCATAGTCGTGCACATGGACGCTGGTGGAGCGGAATATTCTTCACACTGGCCGTGAAGATCCGCCCCGTAGGTGAAGTCATCTGCTAGGACGTTCTCGCCTTCCCCATTGCTTACGTCGGTCCTAGATGAGTAGCTAATACCACCCGGAATGGTCCAGGCTGCGTTGAAAAGCGTATACGGACCGACGCAGTCGCCTTTGGTCATGAGCATGGTTGTCTCATGGAGGCCGGCAACGGGGAGACCTGGCCGAGGCACCTTGTACGAGATTGTGAGATTCGTTGGAAGGTCTTTCCTGTCGTTGCGGACGGCGGCTGTGACATTAATTTTGCCCGTGTACTGCAGGAGGCAGGTCTGCCGCCTGAGTAGAAGGATAGCGTCTTGCATTGGGTATCCCTGGCCATTGTTGTCGAAGAGCAGTCTTGTACCGTTGGTAAGGACCAGGTTGACGATGAATGACGAGATGCCCGTGTCGATCGGGATCGTCGCGTCAATCGGGAAGAACTGTAGTCAGACGTCAGCACAAGCCTGAGCCGCGATGCTCCGTCGCACTTACGACAAAGGTGTCGTCAAGTCCGTAGCCACTGCCTTGGATGATGGAGTTGATTACGCAAGACGCCTTGCCACAATCGTGTTCACCGTTACGATTCTTATAGAGAATTTCCATGCGCACAATCTCTTTGCGCGGCAGGTTGGTGGTTTTAACTCGTACGTGACCGGCTAGTTGCAGATGCCTCGCTGCCTGTTCCAGTGCGAGCCGCAGGTCTACCGGCTTGACCACGTAGGGCTCAATAGGCGGAGAAAGTGTGACACCCGTGGGAACGACCTCGATCATTTTCTGGAGGACCTTGCGACAGACATCCCGGAACCTCTGTGGGTTGGCCATAGCCTTCACTGTGACGTTAGCATCCGAATTGAATATTCGAGCATCTGAGTCCTTGCCCTGGCCAACCGCCGGTCCCACTACGAGGGGGTTCGTCGTGTTGTTGTCGAGGTACTCAGTTATGACCTTCTCATCGAATTCGGCAACGGTCGAGTCGGACGGTGATTCGCCCTCTTCAACCAACTCCGGGAACTCGGTATTGTGGACACCTCCCAGTGAGTGCCCACATGCGGTGACCTGAATCATCTCTTCTTCCGTGAAACCCATCCGGTCGAACTGCTGGCGGAACTGCTCGATCGAGTGTTCCGGCTGAGGCACTCCCGTGTTTCCGGGTCCTTGGGCGTCCACCCTCCCAGCCCTGACAGGTATTAGTGGACCACCGCACGACCGGACCGAAGCGTACACTCCAAGGGCAATCAGGTCGGAAAGGCTAGATCTCTTGGAGAGATAGCCTTCCGAGAAGAATTTCAGCGTAGAGTTGAATCCCGGCCCCTTGCTCTCCCCATCGTCGAGCTGATACTGCAGCGAGCCATCTAGGCCGCCCTTCCCCGTCCTAACATCTGCCGTCGCCATGTCGTGGAATGCCACTCTCAACCACTCAGCAGCCACCTGCCTTCCCGGTCCAGATGCCTCGTTCGAGCACGGAGAGATGGTGTCTGCAAAGTTACGTGACTTGAATATCCTCTGCTGAAACATGATCTCCTCTAGGTCGTCGATAGGAGATGGCCATGTCGGGTCGGCGAGCACAGCAGACAGCGTAAGTGCCACTGTCACTGCGGCCTGCGAGAGCAGTATTCGTCTCATCTTGCCGGACGAGCCCTTTCAAAAGTCTGTTCGTGCGCCCAGGACGGCCGGGTGGAGAGCCGACTTTTGTGCAGCAGTTACGCCGCATAAGTCGTTCGCCCACTGTCTGCGGCTCCTTGTAGAATAGCCGGCCTGGAGACGTCAACTGGTGCTTGTGAGAAGCTGAGCAGGCCATATCGGACCACATCTGAGTAAGCACGGCGTTCACCTGCGATAAGAAGGAAGGGTTGCATGCAGCTGAATACGAGGTTGTCTCCTAGTGGGTGATCCGCGACAAGGATAAGCAGATACAGCTATGCCATACAAGGGGTAGCATCTCAGCAGGGGTACCCACTTCCTAGGTATGTCCTTAAGTGGGTAGGTAGTTGGTGTGCTATGTGTACTGTAGTTCCCTCTAGACAGTGCTTGTTAAAAACTAACATGTCTTCGACTGGTCAAAACCATCCTTGTAAAGACTCAGGTTTCAAGCGGCCGTAGAGACTGGGTCTCTGCTGTTGTTGTGAAGGTGGCACGTTTTTGAACGTAAGTACTTGGTCAAGGTCCCTCTTGGACTTGGCAAGTGTTGGAAATGTCCCGCCATTGGGTGCACTAGGAGCTTCAATCCACCCCTTCGCTTGTTGTCATGACAGAGTCTTGATCAGCAGCGGTGATCGGGCATAAAAGAACCAGCTCGGCAGCACCAGCAACTTTTCGTCCCGACAGCCGAAATTTGGTATGTAACGGGCTAACCCAAGAGGCAGGCGACACAATGGCCTTTCTTATCACAACAATACGAGGTTATGATTCCAAACCCCTTCCGATTTCAAATGACTTCCGATACTTCAGGGTTGGCAGTTGTAATGCTGAATTCCGTTGTCTAGAGACCTCCGAGAACAGCGAGATGGAGCTGGATTAGGAGCCCAGGGATTAGGATTGCTTCAGAGAATCAATCGTTCAAGGGAGATCGGGATTGTTCTTGCCACGTGTGGTCCACAAGACAGATAGGCTTGGGCAAAATCGTAATGATAGACAAATGCCAATGAAACGCTCTCTTTTGCAACCACAGCCAAGT
This sequence comes from Diaporthe ampelina, assembly GCA_023522825.1. Taxonomy (NCBI): domain Eukaryota; kingdom Fungi; phylum Ascomycota; class Sordariomycetes; order Diaporthales; family Diaporthaceae; genus Diaporthe; species Diaporthe ampelina. Next base: position 894,045 of record JAMFTM010000006.1, on the reverse strand, counting down.
AAATATGGTCTGTGTTAACTTTAGAATGAATGGGTGTTTCCTATGACTTCTTCAATTCTGGCCAGGAGGCCAAGCCTGGTTTGCAACTGCAAGCGTCCAATTTTTTCTCGGTAATCCGTCCGCAGACAGCTTACCTAGGTAGCCAAGTGAGTACCAAATTGTCCTCTCGTTGTGCTCAGTTGTATATTTGCCCCACCTTCCATTACCCTGCCTTCATGTTCATCCGCCTACCTATATGTACCTAGGCACCTAGGTACCTAGGTAGTTAGCTGGTTGGATTTCCATTGTCAATACACCCCACATCCTACAACTTCATCCAAAAACATCCAGACCACTGACAACAGCACAAGTACCGATCTATGACGAGTTGACAGGGTGCTCATCAAATAATCCTCTGTGTTCAATACCACAATGGATCATTCAAAGGCGAAGGTATTCCAGAACGGACCCATGTTTCTTCAGAAATCTGACGACAGTGACAGGTGGGCGGACTTGCCCAGAGATTCAATCTTAGTCAAACGAACACTAGGAATGGCGAACAGTCAGCAGCTTCTGATCTGTCTGGGGAGGTGGAACTTGCCACAAATCATTTTCGTCCAGTGCAAATCCCTGGATCGCAGGTTCTCCGTCGCAGCGATGGCTCAGACGTGCGGTTAATGTCGTCTTTGACCGCTTGTGAAGCTCTCGCTGGCAACGGGTCCCGGAATTCCCAACGCGTCACGTCTTTTAGCGCGCCTCGTGCCTCTGTGGTGAGTAACATTGTTAAGAATCGTGGCAGTGGAAATGAATGTATCTTGACTGATGGAATGAAATCGTTATGATCTCTAGGCAGCTATGGAAATCGAAAGTCCTGAAACCGTCACCTCAGAGCAATTGAAGACCTCAGACCTTGAGCAACGTCTGAGGGTGGCAACCCAGAGAATACAGGATCTAGAGAATGATGCCAAAGCCCACGCAGAGGAGCTGCTGGTCGCCAGGACCCAGGCCCGAATCGAGATCGACCAAGAGGTCATCAGGCTGCAGCAGGAGGTCGAGACACTGGGAGAGCACGAAGACCGCCTCATTCGTGAGCTCGTCGCGTCAGACGCCCAGCTCAAGGGCTTGAAGACCACGGAGAGGCAATTGAGAATCAGGCTCTCCCATTTCCGCACGATTTACTGCCTGAAGCATGCTTACAACAACCACCTGAAGACTATGAACGCCATAAAACGGTGCGCAGCAAAGCGACTCCATGAAAAGTTCTTAGAGACTGAGGGAAAGTACATGGAAGCCGCGTACGAGTTGTACGATTTTCTCGAAGCCAATGGCCTTCAAGAGACTCTCCCACCGGATGTCAAGGCTATGTTGGCCAGGACCAAGGGAAAGAATGAATGAATGTCTCCACTTCTCAGAGGCTGGTGAGGTGGCTGAGGTGGAAAACTAGAGGAACTAGTATTAGCTGCGCTGTGATGACCTTGCGTTCATTGGAGGAGACTATCAACCTATCCTTGAGTGTGATGCGGATGTATGAATGCAACGGGAGAATACGAGATGAGAGATACTGGAGGACCACCAAGAGAGATGAAATTCCCATCTGCTTTTTGTAACATTCCAGTGCGAATATGTGTGGCATATTGAGTTCTATTAAACGGCGTTTCATGGGACTGTGTACCAATACCCCTCGAGACAGAGGTCCCAGCATCACCACGTCACTCGCCGCCACTCCAGTGATTGTCACGCACCCGCTGCTATCACGGAGCTCGCCTTATCTTCACACCATTTCCAAAAGTTTTGGCCCAGATTATCCTCCTCTGCTCTCAGCTTCGCCAATATATCTGGTCGACCGACCTGCTCTTCAGGCTGTACCCTGCCAAACGGAATAATGTACGCGCCGTTATTGTCCAGAGTGATGTCCGGAGAGAATCCAGCGTAAAGTTCCGTGTATCCACCGAACTTCGGATCGTAAAGAAACAAGCGGTCGGCTACAGCCATAAATTTGGAGGGTGCGCCTTGGAACGCGTTCGTCTTCAGGTTTCCCGGATTCGCTGCAACGCTGACGATTCCATGGTGCCCGTATCGTCTTGCGTACTCATGTGCTAGAATCCAGTTCCCAGCTTTTGACCTAGCGTAGTTTCGCCTACCGTTCGAACACCCCATCGCCAGGAGGTTGAAGTCGATCCCATCCGCAGGGATGTGAGATTCTGCCATGATACTTGACAACCAGATGACACGGACGGTCCCCGGAACAGATGCTTCGGCCGCGAATTGGAGCTGGGGAAGCAGTAATTGGGTGAACAGGAGTGCAGCAACGCAATGCATCCCTACGAACTTCTCTATGCCTTGCGCAGTCTTTGACTGTACAGGGACAGAGTCGGCACCGATTCCCGCATTATTCCATAGTATGTCAAGGCGGCTCTCCTGCACTGAAAATTCGGAGGCTGCGGTTCTGACTGAATTCAAGTCATTGAGGTCCAGCAGAAGAGGCTTGAAGACGGCTGGGTGCTCAGGCTTGGGAGTCATGCATCGAAGTGTTTCGATGGCTGAGTCGACTCGTTGCTACGAGATACGATCAGAATTCGAGTCCTTATCGACACATATCAGGTCACCGGAAGGGGTCATCATTCTAGCTCTCACCTTGGAACGTGAAGCGATATACACAGTCGCTCCGGTCCCGCGCAGCATCTTGCAAAGCTCGAAACCAACACCCTGGTTTCCACCTGTCACGACGAAGACGTTTCCCTTTCTGAGGCCCACGTCTCTTTCCCCGAATGTTGGTGGCGGGGGGAAAATTTGCGTCCAGCGCTTTGGATGTAGCATTGCCATAGCGCTAGGCGTATTTTCTGCGCAGGATTCTTTCCAAAATGTGTGATTCGAACAGCCGGAAATTTTGAGTTGCCAATTCTGAGACCAGCACGGAGAGTACAAGCTTGTTTGTAAAACGGCGATAGTAAAGCAAGACATATCACAGGCAGTCGATATTTCTCTGCCCTGCACGTGTCGTTGCCACCTGTGCTGACAGCGCCAATGCCGATTTGAGAGGCTGAATAATAAGCAATTGATGGATTTTAAAGGATGAAATCGCGATGTAGTCATTCTGAGCCATTCCATCCCGCGTCTCAGTTTGGCTGACACCCATCCCGTGTATGCTGACAGTCAGCATGTGGCAACTGAATCGGCGAGTACCACAATGTCCAAAGCCAGTAACAATACTGAGACCATGGTACAACATCAAAATCTAGTGGCATGCAGTTCCTTATTCCTCGGGATGCGTATGTAATTAAGGCGGGGGTTTAGTGGGGTGCCTCCTGGTTTTGGGGCGCGGAGGAGAGACGACAACACAAACTGTCGACAATGAAATGCCGAGATTGATCCAGCTTATTGTCCTCATCGCCGTTGAGTCGGTCTTGCGGCTCTTGCAGTTGCAACTGGAGAGGACATTCACACCGGCACTCAAGAGCTTGAAAGAGTTCCTGTCTCAATGATGTCACCCAGCACTGAAGTCCGAGCGGGGTTCTCAATAATAAAGGAGCCCGGCGACGTGCTGGAGATAATTCTTGGGTTAACCAAAAGCTGACTGCACATGTCTCGCGCAAAAACACCATCTCGGACACGCAAACCAAGCCTCGGAAACTCACTACGTCGGCATATCATCACCCAAAGAAGGGCATCATTCACAAGCATGTCTCAAGAGCAGGTGACCTCTGGGGCGCCGACTCCTCCTCCTCCCAGTCGGCAGAGGCCCGCCAAACCCTATTTAACGAAGGATTCACCATCCGCGCCGAGGTCACGGGCGCCCAGCATGTGGAGAGATCATGGACCAACGCGTCGGGCTTCTCCCGGCCAATGCAGGAACTAGCAACTCAGGCAGGCTGGGGACTCATCTGGGGCCGGCCGGGGCTCGACCGGCGGACACGGTCCCTGCTGAACGTGGCCATGCTCGTCGCGTTGGGCAAGGACACGGAGCTTGCGGTGCACGTGAGAGGGGCGATCAAGAATGGGGCTACCGAGACGGAGATTCAGGAGGCCATCATGCAGGCCTCAATTTATTCTGGGTTGCCGGCGGGTTTGGCGGGGACTCGTGTGGCCGACAAGGCGCTGCAGGAGTTGAAGGATGAGAAGGAGAAGAAGCAGAAAGGTTCTTGAGCAGCACATGACAAGATCGGCCGTAGAAGCCAGCGATACAATTGCTTTCCGTGCCATCTTGGTCGACAACATTTGAGCCCTTGTTAAGTGGGCGTCCATGGGAGTCAAATATGATCTGTTGTCTACAGTCTCACTCGGGTATGCTTTTTGATGATATGAGCCTCACTAAACAGCCCCAAGCAAAGATCGAGAAGACCATTTTCGAGCTCGAGCATGAGTATTAGTACTCAGAGACCATGTTCACCACTCATTGGCTGACTAATCTTGGTACTGCAGTGTATCGATTACCTGGGCACGTGTGCACCGTGACTTCTCCAAAGGTCCACCACATGCATCATCCCCTTTGTCTGCAACCATTGCGCCCTGCATCTGCTACCTCCGTGTCATTCTTAGAGTCTAGAACCATCTCTATCGGGGATCATCTCCCATCTCAGGCCAGCATGGCGCCTCGCTCGGCCGAGGAGCTTCGGTCGATGGGGCAAATGGACCCCCGCCTCAAAGAGGTAATCAGTCTGCCCCGGAGGATTCCCCGTAAGCCCCAACGTTCTGATCGCTCCTAGATGCTAGAGACACATCCTCTGCCGAAGCCCCCTCTCGGATCAGACTTCTTTGCCCTCCGCGAGCATCGAGCTGCCATGCTGCGCGAGAAGCACCACCTCCGTTACATCCCAGGACCGATCAAAGAGGCCACAGAACATGACCGCAGGATTCCCGCCAGGGATGGATCAGAGATCACGGTCCGTATCTACCGGCCTGAGGAGTCTCGCGTTCCCACCCACGGAAGCCCGTTGGTTGTAATGTATCATGAGGGCGGCTGGTCGATGGGAGACTTGACGGACGAAGAGACAAATTGTCGACTATTTAGCCGTGACCTGGGAGCTGTCTGCGTCAACGTGGAATACAGGTCAGTGCCGGAGCAACTCTTCGCCTCTTCCAACTCGAATCGAGAAGGCGAGCGATAGCCAGTGTGGAGTGTCGGTGTGCTGACTGTACGCAGGCTGGGCCCAGAACACAAGTTTCCAACTGGCATCAACGATTGTTGGGACGCACTGAAATGGGTGAATAAGCCCCTCCGATATCATGAAATCTCATTGACTTTGCTGACTACCCAGGCTGCTGACAATGCTTCGTCGCTGGGCGCCACACCCCAGGCCGGATTTGTGATTGGCGGTGGCAGCGCGGGCGGGAACATCACAGCTGTCCTGGCACACCTAGCCAGGGACAAGAAGTTGAACCCACCACTCACAGGGCGTAAGCAGCTCCTGGATACAATCCTTATCCCTTCAAGAACAAACATACTCCGTTCTCAGTCTTTGCAACAAAGACTTCGGGGACGGCCTGTTTGAAGACGGGCTATAGCCACCTTGTGGCCTACCCTTTGCTTGGTTGGCATTAAGCTGCGCCTTGGACTCTTCGATCACTGACTCTCGATGCTGTAGAGTACCTTTGTGTACCCGCCATCACGTGCTTTATGCCAGCTGAAGAGATGCCCGAGCAGTATCGTGCCGAGTACCTGAGCCACCCGTCAATCACGCCCTCAGTCGACCCGGTACTGCAAGTAGACAGCCACAACCCGCGGGGACTGGTCCGCGTGGTAGGCGCAGATGTTAACCAGCCCATTTTCGTTCCATTTCTGTACCGAAACAAACCCGGCGGACATCAAGGCTTGCCTCCGGCCTATTTCCAAGTCTGCGGGCTGGACCCACTGCGGGATGAGGCACTCATTTACGAACGGGTCCTCAGAGAGGAGGCAGGGATTGAGACGAAGCTGGATATATATCCTGGCCTTGGCCACTATTTCTGGACGAACTTCCCACTTCTAGATGCAAGCAAGAAATTTGTGGAGGACACTGTGAAAGGGTTGGGGTGGCTCTTGGAACGCTCCTCGAAGAAAACTTGATCGGTACAGCTGAAACTTGCTTACAGGAGGACCTGTTCCAGATTGAGAGCTGGGCCTTCTGGGCTATCATGTTGCACAGCTATGCATTGCGCTTCCTACTAATCCATTTCAATGAGCATTCCCCCTCCAGGCTGTCCTGCCCCCACACCCACATTTTGCCAACAGCAGCAGTAGGTGTTTGAAACATCCAATCCAAGCCCCCTAAACCATTCCTCCACACTCTACAAACATTGGGAATAGTAAGGGTTCGAAACCGTACACGTATACGGTGCTGCGCAGACCGTAGGACCGGTCCAACTAAGACCCCCGCACTGGCCCCAGTGCACCGCGACGTTGGTACCGGTGGCTGAGGCGGACGAGACCGTGGTGGTCGTGGACACTCTCGTTGTGCTGCTTGACAGCGTGGTGGCCGTGGATGTTGGCAAAGGTGTCCCCGCCGCCGCTGCCAGCAGCTTCTGCACATTGTCGTACGCCGGCTTCGTGGTTAGGTTGGACCAATACAGGCATGCATCGCCCTGCCCTGAGAATGTGCTGGGTATCCCTAGTGTGTGCATTAGTCATATTTGCTGCAAAGGCCAGAATGATGTATTTTGAGGGACTTTCGGCAAACAATAGCCATGACCCTGTGTGAAGCAGACGAGGAACTGTACTCACAAGAGTATTTGTCATCAAAATCCCACACCGTTATCCCGACGCACTTGCTGACAGCAAGGCAGGCGCTTACAACAGAGCCATAATCCGTTGCTTGCTGCGCGAGGCCCGAAGCCGTCGAGGGAAGGCTCGAAAACCTGAGGTCAACCTCGGTATACGCTACCTCGAGGCCGAGGGCGACATAGGTGTTGAGCTGGCTCGTGAGAGTGGACGCGCCAGGGGTAGAGCCTACGATGAAGTGACCCTGCAAGCCGACTCCATCAATTTTCGCTCCCGCGGCCTGGACAATCTTAATCAAATTGACAGCGGCCGTGGATTTCGCTCCAGATGATTCAATGTTGTAGTCATTGTCTGTTGAACAGGAATCAGCATCGAACTGAATGGTAGTAGGGCCAAGATCGAGTCAGCTGGGCGAGCACCGTTCAGCTCATCATAGGCCGCAATGAGAATACCGCAGAGGTTGATCAAGGAGCATACAACTCAAAAATAAAACGCAACGGGCACTGACAGTAGAGCTTTGCAGCTGGATCCGCAGCGGCGGCAGCAGCAAAGGCAACTGGGAGATACGAAGTTCCCATCGTGTTGTAAAACACGCTGGCCCGCATGGTACCATCATCGTTAAGGGCCTCGTTCACAACATCCCAGGCATAGCATTTGCCCTTATAGTGGCCCACCTCACTTGCGATATGGGCTTGGATGGCGGCTGTGAGAGTGCTGTTTGTCCAAGTGCCTGAAGAGACCCAGCTGGGCAGCTGATTGTGCCAGATTAATGTGTGGCACCGCAGTATCTGGCCGTTCGACGCCGCGAAATTCGTGACAACATCACCCTGCGTGTAGCTGTAGGAGTTTTGGGATGGTTCTGTGTCTGTTAACGTGTTAGGTAGCTAACCTCACAAAGTCTATTCCAGGGAATCATGAGCACTGACATTGCCATTTCTGAGTGTTGCCTGGTGTGATCTGGCCGAACTCGTTCTTATTTGACCTATATGATCAAATGGCTAAGAATGGACGCTGTTGCAAATTTCGGTAGCTCAAAGAACTTACAAGATAGCGACATAAGCAGAGTCAGATAACTCGGAGTTATCGGTTGCTGACCCAAAATATAGCTTGCCAGCAGCTTGGGCCAGCTGGTTGAGGTTTGCTTGCACTGCCGGTATGGCCAAGAGCGCGGCCGCAATCGAAGCTTGCAAATACATCATGAAAGTTAATACAGTCAGTCGCGAGGAATTTACGCTACAACATTAAATTTTCAAGCCTTTTTCCGGACCACGGGATCTAGTAGTTATACATAGGCGTGTTAGGTCGAGCCCGAAGCCATTGCCCGTGGACTCGTCAGCCCACTGCGACAGGTAGCATATTTTCGGAGAAGCAATCGTGAGTTCCGGAGCCTGGGGGTTCTATACCTGATTCTGCCCGGAAATGAGCAATGGCCTCGTCAGCCATTGGTGAGGAGGTGTCCAGGATTGGGGTTGCAGATACCACACCAATTTCTCCACCAACCAAGCCTGTTGAGGAACGGAACTTGAACGTCCATGAGGGACCGTGTAGGCAGCTGATTCCCGGCTTAGAAGCCGAGTCTTCCATCTAAGGAGCCACTACGCGACGCGAGAACAGGCGAAGTTGACGGGTGGCTTGTTAAAGTTTCCGGATGAAGAAAATACCAGCGCTTAAAATTGGGGACTGCTCTGTTCGCGGGGCTGTGGCACCAGCGGGCGTGCGGTAAATATTGAGCTAACACAATTTACATTCGCGTCAAGGCGAATAGCTTCATCGGTCATTCCTGTTTTTTCTCAAGCCAAGGAGCGTCAAGACGTAATTTGTCGAGAGCCGCGCCGATGCGCAGAGTTTGGGAGGTTTGTGACCACCTCTGCTGCTATCTTGGACTAGACTATAGGCGCATAGAACTTCAATCGTGAATCAGGGTCGTAAGCCTTCTTGGTGTTTCTGAGTTTCTCAAGCCTCCAAGCATCGTGCCCATACAGCTCCTCAAGTGTCTCGTAGCCATTTGCATAGTTCACGTATGCATAGAGCTTGCCGTCCTGCCGACCACGGACCGCAATCGAACGTAGCGCCTCGCCGCCCTGCCTCGCAATCTCGTCGTTTTCTGGGGTGCTGTTGGTGTAAATTAGGCAAGGAGCTATGAGATAGCCATTGGAGCGATCTGGGTAGGCAGTAGATTCATCCGGCACGTCCTTCACGGCAATGTATCCATAGTTCTCGAATATGTAAAACGAGTTGCTGAGGAAAGGATTCGCGGCGATCAAGTCACCGAACTGGGCAAGCAGCTCTTTCTGAGTGGTGATATTGTAGACGTCCAGGTTCGCGGGGAAACGCTGCACGGTAAGTTGTCCTTCAAGGCAGGCAGCATCCTGTTTGCTGAAGCGCATGTGTTTCGAAAACTCAGGATATTCCGTGTCCACTACTGTTGAGTTCATAGGGCCGATTGACTTGTATAAGTCCACATACCTTACGGCTTCATCTCGATTGCCCTCGGAGAAAAGCAGTACCTCGATAACTGGATTGTCGGGGTCCATGTCAGGCAAGCTCCGATACTCGATAAAGCTGATAACTCCGATCGGTTGGTAACCCTCAGCAATGTCGTTCGTAACGGCGAAGACCTCCTCAACTTTGTCTGCGGTGAAGTATAGATCGGCGAATGTCCATCTGTTGGAGGGAGGCACGTCGTGAATTCGATACTCGACCTCTGTCACGATGCCGAAATTGTGTCCGGCGCCTCGAAGCGCCCAGAAAAGGTCCGCGTTCGTCTCATCGCTAGCTATCACAACAGTTCCATTGCCGAGCGCAACTCTCGCCGAGGCGAGATTGTCAAGAGCAAGACCATAGCGACCCTGAAGGAATCCGTGGCCACCTCCCAGCATCGGTCCAGCAAGCGACGTGCATTCGCATGAGCCGGTAGCTTGATACATCATGGCATTGTCAGCATATGACGAGGCAGGCTTGGAGAAGATACGCACTTGTCCACTTTCCCTTATCCCAAAGCGCACTTGTCACATCTCCGGAGAGCATGCCTCCGCCGATCGTGGCCGTCTCGCCATTGGCGCTGATGGCAAGGCTGTCCAGGTGATCCATATTGATTTGAACTCCAGCCTTTAATGTGCCAAGCGATCGGATGCCCCCGTGGCGACCGGAGACTGCCAGCCAAGGCAGTTCGTACTTGTTTGACACTTGAATCTGGGTCGAAAGATAAGCTGGTGGTGCTTGTAATTTCTGGGAGTATGAATATTACCGTGCTGCTGACATCCTCCTCCGTGTAGACTGAAACAGTTGCCTGGAAATTTGGAGCTGCCCAGGAAGTCCACCTCACAGTCAATTCGTCGAATTCGTCAGAGCCGACCACGGTAATTGATGCTCCTGGGGAGAGTTGCGGGCCCAGTTCGTCGACGAAGGCATTGATGTCAGAGCCTGAACTCGCAATTCGCTTTGTAGAATGCTGAAGGGGAGCTTGAAGGGGGTCGCGGCGGATATTCGTCATGTGGTTTGCGCCACTCTTCCCAGCCTCATACCCGTAGATGGCGATGGCAAGACATGCCAGGATCAACAAGCACTTTAGGATTATCCGTTGCTTGGGTTTCTTGTTAGTACGAAGATTGTTTAGAGAAGGACGCTGAGAGGTTATATTTACAGTCATTTCGAGCTTGGAGTGAGTCAGATGGTCCGTAGCCTCAGTCAACCCGTGAATGCTGCTTCCTGCTTCACGCACTTCGTGAATGTGTTAAATATGGCTAGAACTTGTTCAATATAAGGACACTCGGGGACGTTCTGAAACATATTTTCGAATTTTCAATTTGACTGCCGGCGCGGGGTCAACATGCTGCAGCAGGGCGGAGACTAGTGATGGAGATGCAACCATGGAATCAGCACTTGCGGACTCGTCAGGGGTTGATAATCAGCACTAGGGCTGATGGTGAGCACCGCCAAGCTTCTACATACCTAGTTATGTTCTGTGGCAATAGAAGGGTGGTTACAACCGTAGCTTGTAGAACCATTCTGCCGGAACAAGGCCATGCAAGCTGACTTAAAGCGGCATCATCGACTTTCTCTGAGGAATATCCGAAATCCCGTAGTTACCAGGTCTTGGTCAGATTTCAGGGGTCATCTCAGGCTAGGGAATAGATAACTTGTGCTCAAGTGTATTTACAACGGCGAGCATTGGACTATCTACTGAGCTGTGATGCGAAACACGGCCGGTTGATGTAAATATGGCTACAAGAATTGAAATTGGCAACCAACATTCATCGATAATCCGGTGTGCCAATTAATCATCTAAAGCTGCCTCTGACAGGTTATCCTCGAAGCTCCCGTCCTAGTAGATTGTTAGCGAAGTGCACGAGACAAGGGTTGTGTGGAGTATTTTGACCGCCTCCCAAAATCCGCTGTCGGTGGAGTAGGACGGAGAGCTGAGGGAGTGCCCATTGACAGACCGCACCCTCGACAATAGGTATTGTTCGGGGAGAGGCGAGATATGGGGCACAAACAGCCAGTCACGTAACTCAGAAGGACTTGGGAACAGACTGGAAGGCGAGACGAGCCAATCACTAACCTTGAATGGCGGGTTGGCTTGGCCAAAATCAGTGTCTTGCAGAGCCTTCTTTGCAGCCTCTGGCATTGCATCCCAGTCCGAGACGGGGTATGTGTTGCCCACCGTCTGGGTGAATTGTAGCTCATGATTCGTTGGGAACGTCGCGAAGTACTCTACGGTCGGGCTGTCGCCGCCAGGAACAGCCCCCTTGGTTATCTTGTAATCGCCATGGCCGGACGCCGCGCCGCCGAGCACTGTCGTGGTGTCGTTACTCAGCCATATGACGATATTCTCAAAGTCGTGCCTGTGCGAGCCAGGAGAGACGTCGTCGATAGTTTGATCCTTCGGCATGCTTACCGATGACGTTAGTCCTATTACGGATGCTCTGAAGTGTTGCACTCTAGAATAGTCCAAGAAAAAAAAAATGACAGACGGGCATCCGTGAAAGGTGCAAAGTGATACTTACTACCACGAATACATGATGGCCACGCCGGTATTGGTTGCTGTTGCCCTTGCGTAGGTTTGGCCTTTGGTGGTATCATCGCAGCCGCCGGTCTGGCTCCCACTTGGTTTCAGACCACCACTATGTCACAGTTAGTAAGAATTCATACGGTACAGGGACCAGGAGGCGTGGCCACTTGCTTGGTGTTGCCGGAGTCATCCACGGCAGTGTAGGGCTGGCAACCAGACGCAATGTGCAGGCGGGGATTGAACTTTTCGATTGCCGCGCCGAGAGGGCCATCTTGGACTCGTGTTGCGATCGGATTCAGCGAATCGTGGTCTACCTCTTCTCGGCGACCAAGAGCCTGTGTCGTTGGGGCACACAGTGCCGTGCCTGCCAGGGCGAGCGATGATAGAGTTTGGAGCAACATATTGAACTTGATGTGATGACACTGCGTGCAGTCTGGCTAACAAATGAAGTCGATAGCACTGCGCTGCTCAAATTGGACAAAAGTAATGGTAATAGTGAAAGTGAAACGAGGATCCCGGCCTCAAGTTGCAATTGAGAAACGTCTTGACCACGCAAGTGCTACGAGCAGTTTCATGCGGCACTACTCGATCTTTTATTCTCGGACGAAGATTCAAAGCCTTGAGTTCATCTGGAAGTGAACGCTCAAGGGGGCCCTGATGATTGCCGGGGTCAAGAAGTCAATACTCCCAACCAATGCCGCGCCGGAAACACGTGGAGGTCGTTCTCAGAAAGATGAGAATGGATACGGATGGTTGCATCAGAGCTGGGACCCGCGCGCGCTCATGGCATTACGAAGCGGTGGGTTCGGCCCCGACAGGCGTCTGTCCTAACTCGTGACGCCACTGCAGGTACAGTGCAGACATGCAGAGGCAAAGCGGGAGCAGCAGGGCCCTTTGGGCGAGGTGGCAACAGTCATTGGCCTGGTCAATATCTGCCAAGGGTATGCAGCGGGCAGACTTGCCCGAGTGACCGGTACCGATGGGGGTTCGCCCGTGTTGCCTTGCCTGCGGCGCATATCAGCCTCGGAGGAATCTAGATAACGAGTCAGGCGGATTAAGCTTAACACACTTGGTGGACGATATACTTCTTGTTAGTGGAACGTTGCCAATATACCATTTGAGTCCTGACAGGGTTGCCGCCGCAGCCGTCCCGACATAACCGACGACATTCATACTCGCCGCCCCACCCTTGCCTGCTCAGGTGGCTCAGGCGGTGCGTTCTGAAACACTTTGAATGGGGCAGAACATGGCCCTTAAAAAAGATCGTCGCAAAGTGCGAGTCAAGACCTAGCGACGCCGGTGAGATCATCGGAGCATTTGCCAGTCTCTCGAAACATTCGGGCTCTTCAAATCTCCCGCCGGCTATGACAAGCTTGACGTGCTGCCAGTCTCGGGGTTGTAAATTGACGATTGCTCCGTCTGTGACAAGACTCTCGAGCTACTGTATGGATCTATTTTCAGGTCGCGGAGGCCCTGCCATGGCCAAACTCCATTCTAGCGGTTCATGTTCATCACTGAACACGGAGGTATACCGAGCCCTCATGAAGCCGTCTCAGAAAAGACATGAGCTCCGAGCAACCGCGTTTAATTCATATGTGGTCAGTGACTGCTGCTGTAGGTGGCATCATGCAATTTCAGCCACGTAAAAATGGCCATCCACACGAAGCGGAGGATAGATTTAAAAATCCAGTCTGATGCACCACGCGAGCTACAACGGATATAGGGAGTCGTCAGAGGGAGGCCTAGATTCCTTTCCCAGGTAAATATCAGTATAATTCTGCTATATTCAGCGAAAGTCTAGCCTTCCAGTCCCGCAAACCGACCGCGAAGTCCATAGATTCTCAAGAAATCTAAGTCCCCTCAAAGTTGCTCATTTATAAACGTAGTGGTAACTCTTTCCGAAAACGAATCGATGAGCACCGTAGCTAATTATAACCTCAGACAGCGAAACCTGCACAACCCTGTGTTGGTGTGGGAGCTGTTTCTGGTACAGTAGCTGATGGCCCGGTCCTGTCACCCGAACCAGGAGATGCCCAGGGTACCTAGGCACTCAGGCAGGCTGGGCTGAGCCTCTCACCAGCGTATAGGTCGGACGACACGTCACATTTCAAGTCGCAATATGAGCAAGACATTTTAGGTCGACAAAAGACATTAATAGATAGATATATATACAAATGAAGGCCAGCAGCGCCTCGCTAAATCACATCATGTGGTATCCACACCAGCATGACAACCCCTTACTGCTCACACATCCATCAATGCCAACGGGTATATCCACTATATCTCTACCTCTCAACTCGGGCCCTTAGATCAGAGCGACGAACAGAGGCGCAATGGCAGCCAGGAAACCGAAGGTGACCTTGCCCGCACCAGAAGCCTGGACAGCGGTGCCAGAGGGCTGGCTGCCGGAGGCGGAGGGAGTGGCGCCGTTGCCACCGGTCACCGCGGGGGTTGGGGTAGTGCCAGCGGGTCCGGAAGGACGAGGGATGGTGCCGTTGGAGGGGCGGTTCCAGCCGGAGGGCTGGGCAACGCCGGAGGGCCACACGGGGGCAGTAGCAGTAGACTTAACGCCGGTAGCTGTGACGAACACATCGGTTCCGGAGGGCTTGTGGCCACCGCCGGTACGAGTAGCGGTCACGGGGCACACGGTGGTGGCCTCAGTAACGATGACGGTGGGCGCCGGGGTGGGGACGGTCTCGGGGATGGTCTCGGTGGAGGTGGAAGGAGTCGCGTAAGGGGTCAGGCTGACGGGGCTCTGGGGGGTGGGGACAGTGACGGGACCAGCTGGGGTCGTAGCCACGGCAGAGGTGACGCTGCCAGCGCTCTCGCCAGGCATGGACAGAGCGGGAGCCGAGTTCTCGGGGCCAGGAGCCTCACCAGCAGGAGACGAGGGCGAGGATCCGCCAGTAATGGCAGCAACGCTGGAGGTAGGGGCAGGGCCGGATGGCAGGCCACCGTTTCCGCCAGTAGCAGCGCCGCCGGTCTGGGTAGCGGTGACGGGGCAGACGGTTGTGTACGAGACGACCATGGAGGTGACGATCTGCTGAGTGTAAGAGTTGGGGCAGTTGGTGACGGAGGCAGCACACGAGGTGATAGTGTAGGTGTTGGTCGTGGTCAGAGTGCTGGTGGTCATGCCCTCGGGCAGGCCAGAGCCGCCGTGAGCCAGGGCGTCAGCGCTGGAAGTCGGGTTGGCACCTGATCCAGTGAGAGAGACGGTCGTGGTTGGGGAACCGCTTCCGGCACCCTGTCCGTTGTTGCCGGCCTGAGGAGAGCTGTTGTCAGAGCCGGACTCTGGCGAGGAACCCGCGGGAGACGAGGCATCAGGAGAGGAACCCTCGGAGCCAGACTCAGGAGAAAGCCCTCGGGAGACGAAGCATCGGAGCCAGAGCCGGAGCCAGAGCCGGAGCCAGAGCCGGAGCCAGAGCCAGAGCCAGAGCCACCGATCTGGGTGCCGTTGCCAGCAGCGCCAGACTCGATACCGTTTCCGTTGCCACCGTTAGCAGTCTGCCTCCAGCCCCACTGCCACTGAGAGCCCTCGCCGATGGTGACTGTGGAGGTCGTGGCCGTGGAAGAGGCAAGGGTGATGATGACGGAGGGGGCGAGGCCGAGCTCGAGCTCGCCAATCTCGACATCGAGCTCGACAGCAACACCGGCGGTGAGGGAAAAGACCTCGGCGGCGGAGCACTCGCTGCCGGAAGAACCCTCACGGTAGGTGGTGGTGTACTTGAAGATGTCGAGCCAGATAGCAACCTCAGCACCCGCGCCAAGGTCAAGGCCAACGATGTCGAGCTCGGAGGAGATGGCAAGGCCGGTACGCAGGCGGAGGACAACGTCGAGCTGGATGTCCTCGGAGAGGTCGATCTCAGCGCCAATGCTCAGGGGAACAGACTCGACCACGAGGCCGGTGATCTCCTGCTTGACAATCTCCTTGTCGAAGATGTTGACCTCGATGAAGGAGCCCTCGGGGAAGAAAACGTTGAAGGTCGACTCGATGTCGATGGCAGCAGAGACCGAGAAGATCAGATCCAGGGCGAAGCCGGCATCGATGCCAACCTCAGCCAGGCCAGGGACGGCAATTTCAAGCGAGAGGTCGGACATCAGCTCGACGGACTCGGAGACACCAGCGGTGGCGTCAAGGGCAACCTTGAGGTAGGTCTGGACGCCACCGAGGTCAACCTTGACGATAGGGTTGAGGAGGAAGTCATCCTCGACACCGAGGTCGATGGACCCGGCGAAGGCTCCCTCAGTCAGGGCAAGACCAAGCTGGATAGCATCGGTCTCGGCGGTCTTCTGAGCAGCAACACTGCAAGAACCCCTGTCAGTAAGGTGGACCGGCGAATGACTCCAAAAAATAAACAGCTATGTGCCGAGCACTGATGAATAGACTTACCCAGCGTAGAGAACGGTGTTCTCCCACGATCTGGAAATGTCGTAGCTGGAGGAGTGGGAGGAGCTCGAGGAAGACGAGTGAGACTCGGAAGACGAAGATGTCACAGAGGACAGTAGGCCGCCCGAGGACTCCTCGGAGGAAGAGGAGGACGAAGAGGAGGACGAGGATGAGGACTCCGAATGGTGAGATTCCGAGTAGGAAGTCTCGGAGGTGCTCTCGGAAGAAGACTCGCCGCCGAGCAGGGAGGTGAGCAGACCGCGGGCCTCGTTCTCGGGCGACCGAACGACGACGCTGCCGGGCCTGACTGGGTTGGCAACAGCACAACCCAGGAGCCCCAGGAGGGCTCCGTACTGAGCAAGCTGCATGGTTTTTTTTGTTTTGTGCTGTATGGGATTAAGGAATGACTACTGCAGATATGCAGTGGATGAAGCTAGGGTAATACTGAACGAAGGAATACCACCCGAAACAAGATTCAACACAAAACAACTCAGAGCACAAAAAGAGGGACTGGCTTTGGAGGTGAGAGCCTGGAGAAGAAAGAAGGAACCTCGTGCCATTCCGATGCGAAGCACGGCAAGTATTTGAATCAAGTCGGCGGCCAGCAGCCTGTCTGGCAGCTCTCGTATGGAGAGATGACGGGTCCGGAGGGGCAGCTGCAGCGGTGCTCCCGGATTTCACGATCCACCAGGCCAGGAGATCCAAATTTTGAGAAGCCCCGCCGGGTAGAGATGTCAGATGCAAAAGGGCCGTGATGGCCCTGGAGGCCGTCAATGGCCGTGCTGGCGAGCATGCATAATAGGAGGATTGGCGGCGAGGCTGCCGATCTGAATCTCAGGGGCAGTCGAGAGGGCCCGCAGAAAAGGACCACAGCCACTCGGAGGAAGATGGTGAAGGTCGTCGAGCCGCCTGTGCGGGACAATCAGAGGCACAGATATGCTTGTTTCCCCACAAATGGATGCAGCCAGTGCCGGGTCCAAGAGGCGGGATGCAGTGGCATACCACATACCTGCATGGAGTCAGGGAGTGCCTGGGAGTCTGGTAGTGTCGAGAAGAGTGGGATTATGTGATGTGGCATTTCCATTCTGGGCTGTCCTTCATCTCTCTTGATCGACCAAGGAGATGGCACGGTAGGGGGCTCACGACGAAAGCGGCAATAGCTGGTCTGCTGAGTGAGCTCTGTGTGCGCTGACCCCTTGCTGGACCCCTGGATCACCCCATCGCAGGAGCAGATCGTGTCTGCTGCCTCGGGGTAGGGGAGCCACTGATCGACAGTGGGAGGGCCGCTTTTCCAGGGGTCAGTGCTTGACCAGTTCGTGGGATGGTGGATGCCCAGCATGCCTGGCTGCTCACGGCGCTCTTTTGAGGATGCATCTTTGCCGTCACAGAGTCGGATTGCAATCTCGAGTGGCTGGATGCTGCAGTTTCCAAATGCACAGAACACACGGTGAGCATATAGTCTCTAGAGCTCCCCGGGCACATTGCATATCGCAAGTACGGGCTGCACTAGTCGAAGCGTAATTGTGCGAGTTGACTAGCGCGTGAGCTTCAATTTCTTGTGGGAAGGGCACTTCAAATTCGTGATGCCTGTTGTGTAGACTTGATCTGCGAACATTACGACGCTCTTGCTGATTGACGAGTCGAGCTAGTGGCTATTTTCGATTCATCAGGATTAGGGAGACGGAACAAACAAGGAGCAAGTAAGGTGAATGTTTCTCGGAACGAGTATGTAAGCTGAAAGTTGCCGATCCCGTCAGGTCACTAACAGCCTGCTGTGTATTTGATGCCCGCCTGTAGATACAGTGGGGCGACAAAAAAAACGCCAAAAGTCGCGTCACCCACATAAAACTCACTAATTCTCCCAACTTTAACTAGCTGCATTCAGCCAATCAAAATTATAGATTTTATATAATATTTTTTATATTATTCTTCGTGTTAAATAGTATATTATATATTTATCTTAGAATTTCTAGAATTAAATAGAATTTATAAGAATGTTTCTAAAAATAATTATAAAAACACTAATAATTAATTTTCCTCTTCTTCCACTATAACCTTTTAACCTAGATACTAAAGCCCCCTATAGGCCCCCTATAATTATAGGCCTTATATTTTTCTCCTATTAATTAAAACTTTAATAATTTATACTAAAGCTTATAAAAATCTAGTAAATATATAATAAATACTATAATATATAGTAAATTATTTAAATAAGAATCTATTTTTGGAATATTTATTTTATTAAAGGTGGGGCTGCTATATTAGGCTGAAAAAGTGGGGTTTTAATATGTTAGTGGCGATTGGCGTTTTTTTTGTCACGGTACTGTACCCTAAGTTTTGTAGTAGTCCAAGGAAGCCCCACGCCCAAGTGAAGATTGACGCGGCCTTGTCGATCGAGTCAGCTGGGCTGACTCCATGATCACGTTTCCAACTGAACAATAAATAACAATTTTAAGCCTTCATTCCCAAATTCACCGTCCCAATTATCGGAAAATTAGATCACACATCAACTTCTTGGCATATGAATGTTGATGTTGGCCCTCCTGCACGCAACCGTCCTTTCTCCCTCTCACATCACGTGGGAATTTGCCACTCCGTATTTATGTTCACCCGGACCGCACTGGAATGTGGCGGACAGTGTTCGTGATCATGTTCTCATATGGTCATGTGGGCTACGAGCCTACATTGTCACTGCAGAGTGCCAGCAGTTCCTGAGCACCAAGTGCGTGGTGGCGGCGACCAGTTCGACACCGACACCAACATCTCTGGAACCAACCCCCGCCCCGAGCTTCAACCGCTGCCGTTGCCAGCGGTGGGCGTCTTCAAGTAAGCTAACAGCGAAGATTTTACCCTCAGTTGTATGGATCAGGGTTCAAAATACCGCGAACTCTACCTCGGTTGCTACATCGTTGGACTTGACAGCCGTTGAGGCTTGAACTCAACTTTGAGTGGGCCTTAATGGAGACGGTTCCGGCATCACCAGTTTCAAGAGGTCCATGACTGAGCCAAGTTTAGTTTGGTCCTCCCCTTTCTGCGATACCGACACCACCAAGAACTGAGAACACTTTGCCAGCGAATGAAAGTCTTCCCCCTTGAGTGAAACTATTGGCGCAATTTCCCATGAAAATACCTTTCGACCTCACAATGCGTCGAGGCAGGGCCATTACCATCAAGTATACTAGCAAACCCCCAGGAAAGCAGCACGACATTACCTTGCCGGTGCGTCTGGTTATGCTGTTATGAACTACTATCCAAACCCCAAGGCCAAAATGAGGGCGACAGACTAACATAAGAGTCAAGAGACCTTGATGAGAGCAAAATTTGTCGACTCACCAAATAAGCGATTATGAGGGCAAGAAGACCAAGATCTCCACCGGGCAAACATGTGCGATCAACCTGTAGACCGAGTGGAGCTTCGAATAGCGCCAGCACCATCCACACGGGATGATATGCATCTCATGCAAGTGTTGTCTTTCCTTGCTTGGACATTGGGGCGTCATTCGAGGCCTGAAGCGACTTGAGGCTCATATTGGATGGTTTTATATCCGACAAATCCGCACGGCAGTGAGAATCTGACGATGTGGATGCTATGCCACCGAACCACCATGGATCAAGATGGCAAAAGGCAATATCAATGATGGCTCGAGGCCTGTATGAACATCCAGCCTACTGTGCATCAGTTGATGATGTGCCGTCTTGCCAAAGGGTCAAAACGAAGTGCAGTCAAGTCCAACCCAATGCCCTCGGTAACTAGGTAGGCATTGCTTCTGTGATCCAGAGACACGCGCAGCAGAATGTGCAATTGCCTGATTCAATTGTGAATCATTTGGATTCATTTGTAATACGGCTCTTCGGCTTCGTATGTGTACGCATTGAAGACAACCCAGTTTTACTACTCGCTGAGACGCCTTCGGCGTTAACCCGTTGTCAAGCGTCGCGTCGTCTTTGCTCCCAAATCAATGAATCGCACGTTCCCCGCCGCGCCCGAGAGTTAGTTCCTACGCCTTGCCGCGACAGCTCGCCTCTCGGAGTTAGTCGCTCAAGAGAGCTTCTCAATCTGGCTTACTCCAACATTGTGTCACGCTATCGGGTTTAAGATGCCTCTTAGCGCGAGAGCATCATCAACGCGGAGGGTATTTAATTCGACCATGCTGCTCCTCCATAACCCCTCTGCTTGTACGACATGAGCAAGCAGCAAATCACAATATTGAGCCAATTCGACTGTACCACGCACAACCGCATCATCAAGGCAAGATGTCGTCTGACAAGAAGATAGTTCTCGTGACTGGAGGTATGGCTCATAGTTCCTGCTATGTCTCAGTGGATAAAATAACTAACATGCGTGAAGCCAACACCGGACTGGGCTACGAGGTAGTTAAGGCCCTGTACGGCACAGACGTGCCCTACGAGCTGGTGATCGGGACACGCAGCGTCGCCAAAGGCGACGAGGCCATTGCAACTTTGAAGACGGAGGTGACCAGCTCCCCATCAACCCTGAGTAGCCTGCAGGTGGACCTTGCATCAGACGAGTCCCTCGAGGCTGCCGTCAAGACCCTCGCCGACAAGTACGGGCGCATCGACGCTCTCATCAACAACGCGGGCGCCAGCTTCGACGGCCATCTCCGCGATGGCAAGATGTCGATCCGCGAGGCCTTTAACGCCAGCTGGGACACCAACGTGAGCGGGACGCAAGTGCTGACCACCCTTGCGGTGCCGCTCCTCCTCAAATCCTCGGACCCAAGGTTGATGTTCGTGACGTCGGGGACGTCATCCATAGCCGAGACAGAGCCCGAGAACTGGGGGGCGCTGGCGCACATGTTGGCTCGCATCAACGCGTCGCCAGATCAAGGGTGGCCCAAGGCGAAGGAACTCAACCCAATCACTAGCTACCGATCCACCAAAGCAGGGCTCAATATGTTAATGAGAGAGTGGGTCAGAATCCTCAAAAACGATGGCGTCAAGGTCTGGGCCATCAGCCCCGGTTTCCTGGCGACGGGGCTTGGCGGCGTCGGAAAGGAGCAACTTCTCAAGATGGGCGCTTTGGAACCTTATATTGGTGGGCAATTCGTACGGGACGTCGTCCAGGGAAAGAGAGACCAGGACACAGGAAAGGTTATCAGGAGCAACATGATTCAGTCCTGGTAGCTTGTACAACCGGATGCCGTACCTTGAACCCCCTTGGCTCTCTAGGGGACGGAAACGTGGAGGGACGTCCAGCATAGTGCTTTCACCAAAGTTTTTAGACGGCTCTAGAAAGCAGTAAACTCTTGTGTCTGTTTTTTTAAGAGTAATTGTGTTGGTAGCTTCCATAAGAAGATGGCATGAGCAAGCCAGGAACATGATCTCCCAACTCTCGAGGTTGCTTCTCGGTAAAAACACCATCGATCATCCTCCAAAACGGTTCGAATTTATCCAAGTTAACATACCCAACATAGAAGAAAGCAGTAAAACTGTGATAATAGCTGCACCAGCCTTGTCCCCTGCCTCCGGAGGAGGATGGGGTTTCATATAGTCGGGCTCCTCGCCAGCGTTGGGGTCGCCCACGCTCGTGCCACCGGTCGAATTGGTCACTGGCCCACCAATATCGTTCCGTTGCAGGTCAAAGAGGAGGCTAGTCAGTGCCCCCAGGACGTTCATCTGCTCGCCGACGCCCCTGTCCCCGTCAAAGTCGCCCGTCGTCCAGCGGAACCCACATGTCGCTGTCGTGACGCCGTTCCCGTTGTCTACCCCGTCCGTGCACGAGTTTATGGCGGCCGCGGTGCTGTTCCGCAGCGCGTCCATGATCTGGTCGTGCACGAAGGGCGCCAGCTGCGCGGTACTTGCCATCCATCTGTGCAGGTATCCCTTGAAGCTTCTCATGTCGGTCGTGCAGCTTATCCTCTCCGGCAGCTCACACGACCGCTCGATAGCCGGGCCATCGGCAAAGAAGATGTTGATCGTCTGATTAACCAAGCCTTGGACACGGCCGCGCCAGAGATCCGAGCCATCAGTCTGGAAAGTTGGTCAGCTACGCGCCCATCACTTGCTTCGAGGTGGCGGTGCCCAGCTTACATGATCGTACATGAATGCCGCGCCTTGCAGTAAAACGGCAGCATTGTACGAGTACTGCGCCCTATCGATGTTTGTACAGTTGTGTTGGACGTGCGCTCCGTCGTAAATGTTGTAAT
Organism: Diaporthe ampelina; assembly: GCA_023522825.1. Taxonomy (NCBI): domain Eukaryota; kingdom Fungi; phylum Ascomycota; class Sordariomycetes; order Diaporthales; family Diaporthaceae; genus Diaporthe; species Diaporthe ampelina. The sequence goes on along the minus strand of JAMFTM010000006.1, from coordinate 871,807 downwards.
ACTCATCCATAAATCCCACACCTCGCATCCAGTCCCACGTTTCAATCGCCCAGTTTGTATATGTTTCGTTGTTTGTGTATCGGGCAAGCCGCGCGCCCTTGCAGCAATCGGAGTCAGCCGTCGAAGAACTTGAAAACCAAAGAAGCTACTTCGTGCTAATACGGGGAGCAGTGGACCACAAGGTGGCCATAGCCTGTCTTAAAACCTATCGCTCATGAAATAGTCGTGCAGGCTAAACATGAGGCATCTTTGTTCTTGAAGGGGTAAAGATTGTATCCAAAAGATGCTTACGAGGTTGAAGAAGATGCCGTTCGCGATGCTGTTCTTGTAATCATAACCACGATTGGATGGGGGAATCTGCCAGCGCAGGCCACCGTTGCAGTATTCGTCATGTCGGTCCGGTGCTGCCTGCGTATTGAACACGGCTTGCGCAAGTGCCAGCCACTGGGGCGACTCGGGCGGCGGATTTTGGAAATTCATCTCGGCTGCGAGCATTGCGCTCATGCCCCAAAAGCCCTGATCATCATTTCCTAGCGAGATGGACCAGTTCCTGGGCATGTAGCTGTACTCAGACTGGAAGATGAGGCCCTGCTCTACCGCATCATTCCATGTCGTGTCGCCTGTCACGAACCAGTAGTCGATCATTGCGCCCCACAATGCACCTCCCTGCCACCAGTAGTAGTCGCCGTCTGGAGGTGGACCTGGGAGGATGCCAGGGACATGACCGGGCTGGTCACCTCGGTAATAGGACATGAGATTCGTGGCGACTTCTTTGGCGGCGGACTTGATTGAGTCTGCACACGAGATGTTAGCCCTCACTCAAGTGACGACAGATGCAGCGGTGCACACGACAACAGACCTGTTGACGTGAGGTCGACATCGAGGGCCGCGAGGGCGAGAGTGGCCGATGCCAGCATGAGAAGAGTTGGCATCATGGTGGGCGATGCTTCATTCTGTTGCCCTGCCCAAGGTTCACGCAAACGACGGGAATCAGGAACGAGGGACGAGGCAGGAAGTGGACACCCAGGACTGAGGAACAGTGCCGGCCCAGCGAGTCACTCATTCAAGTGTCTTCCTCTCTAGCCGCGGTAGGTTGTACGAGGAAAGAAGAAGGATGAGACACAGGCACCGGTGAATTCTTGTATCCACATTTACCGATCTTGGCCATTCTCCAAGGTTTTGCTGACTGTGTTCCTGCACTCTATGCAAAGCCACCGGGTGTCGATGGCTGCTCATGTTGGCTTACTGGGGGCACATGGGCCAGTCCACGTTCCTCTCAAGTGCTGCCAGTGCTCGCAGCCTCTGCACTGCCCACTTTCTCTCACTCGGCAGGATTTGATCCAACCCAAGCTGCATCTGGCATTTTAAGGTGGGAATGACTCGGCCCAGACCGAAGGTGCTACCCCAGAAACCCGTTCGAGTACTTTGGGCATGCAGATCGAGCGCATAGGATCACTCAAGTGGGCCGGTCGACGGGGTTTGGGATACGAGACACATGTCGAACCATGCTCTTCTCAGCGATTCCACACCGACTCTCATTCCTGTCGCCTGACAGCTCACTTGATTCTTTTCTCGTCTCGGACTTCCAACTCCTTCAGCACATATTCTCGCAATTCTATGTGGTCTTCGTCGTCACCCGGCGTGCATTGTTCATGCCATCCTGATGTTCTCCGCACTCTTGGCCTTGGCCCTCAGCGCTCTTGTCATGGGATCACCCCTCCCCGCTAGTAATTATGACGGAGATGCCAAGATGTGTGTGTCTGGGTTTAGTCTACCTTGGTACTAAACTGCAAATTTTAAGCGAGGGGAGGAGGTTTTCTGTGGCCCTTCCATGAGGACCTCTACTCGTAAGGTAACATAGTAAGTACAGTAAGCCTCGGATGATTCGGAAGGTGTTTTGGTAGGGCCAGGACAGCAGACACATTGTGCCCAGACTCAGCCACGTGCAATCTGACTCTTGACACTGCATATACACCACCAAAGTGACTTCTTTTCGAATACACTGGTTTTTGGCATAGTCTCCTAGAAACCCCGCTTTAAGCGAGAATAGCTACATGCCCAAACCCATAGCGCAACTCTCCGGGGTGGAATTGTATCCATCACAATTCGAAATGAATTGCGCCATGGAGCTCTTGTACTGCGCTCTTTCACACTTCGGGGTAAATCAAGGACAGATTTATTTTACCTCAGGCGAGGTTTCCCCCATGACACATCTAGTTGCCCCTCGACCTGACGACCTCGGGAGTCCGGACATCCTCTGCATCTCACCACACAGTCTCGCTGTATGCCATTATACATTGTGCAAAGAATGAAACACAAGAGGACAATTCTAGAGCCACTGCCCCAAGCAAGTACTTGTACCAAATAAATTATTCCAGTGGAAGGGGAGACAAGATGACAACAAAGAGTCCCTGAAACACAACCTAGACTTGAAGTTTGAGCTCAAGAAATGCCATGGAAAGCCGCGGATGCTTCCGAACACGACTAGTCAAGGCGGATAGAGGGTCATGTAACTGTGCCAGGCCTGAGATAAGCACGATCACATGTGATGATACAAGCATGTTCAAGGCTCTCTGCAATGCCACCAGTAAACCCTGCAGTGGTGCCCACGGCAATATGTTGAATGCGTTTGGTATCCAATGGGACCAGAGATCGGGCTGAGAGGCCATGATCCTTGGAAAAGTCGCCAACAATGCGTCCAATACAGGGCTGTGCCAGTGTTGATTCTATGCAAGGATACCTACGCAATGACTCCGACACAACATGAACCGGCTCAGTTGGACGACAATTCGACGTCTTGCGCAACTAGCATGCCATGACTGTGATTTCATATCGGGTATTGTTAGACTCAGGTACCGTCGGCAACCGGCTTGATTGCGGGTAAAACAAAACGTGCCCATCTCCCTCACGTGCTTCTGGCCTGCTCGTGCACCACATGTGCACGGGTCGGAAACGGTCTTTGCCGGAGGCCTTACGGCACCTCCGTGAAGGACTCGACGACTTGCCATTAGAAGTGGCAATTTCGGCGGCGTTCTTGGCGCACGTTTTCCAAGAAACGTCCGGCTGGAAGCTCCGCGGTGCAATGCCTAGGTATCTTCGAAGGCAGTTCCATCGGACAGCGCGTCATATCATTTTCCCCAGCCGTCAGCCGAAGACATCCCCAACCAGGAACTTTACCATTTGAGGCCAAGGCCGGGCTCACGGTACGCCTAGTTCCCGCACGGGCGCGGCCCAAGGGGACGATCACCTGCGGCTCGTGGCCGAAAGGGGTTGCTAGCACTTCTAAGAACTCGCCCGTGCACGATGCTCTCCCCCGGAAACCATCAACTAGACTAGTGTCAAACATCCTGCTGCGGTACTTGGGACGGACCGAAGACTCTGTGGAGACCCGACCACCGCTAGTGAGTTGTTGATAAACGCTCCGCGGTCCCGGGCCCAAACGTTCGGGCGAACAGCTTTGGCCAGTAACTTGTCTTCCCCTTCCCCACTCCAGGGTATTCTCATTGTTATCAATTCGAGTCCAATGCCATAGTTCCTCTGGGTCACGGCGACCGCTCTCGGCATGGAAGACCGAAGTGATGAGGTGCTGGCCGTGGCCACCTTGTTCTTTATATTATGTTGGGTCACGGTTTCCCTTCGGATTTACTGCCGCTGGCGGGTAATACACTCTTTCGGTATAGATGACAAGCTCCTGCTGGCGCTCCTGGTACGCGAGGTCTGCCATCCAAACCGCTTGGATAACGGGAAAGGCTTACAATATAGCAGGCGATCTTCACGGCATATCTCTCATCGCAATTGGTAGCTTGGAAGTATGGAACAGGTCGGCACGCAGCCGACATATCAGCCGAAGACAGAGCTACGGCGTTGAAGGTGAGTAAAAAGCGTCACTTACCTCGCATTTCAATGCTGACATAAACATTTAACCCAAGTATTGGTACATATGCGAGCTCCTTTATATTGTCTCGACATGTCTCCTAAAAATCAGCGTCGGCTTCCTACTCCTACGCATCACCATCGAGCGCATGCATGTCTATATCCTTCGAATCTTGATGCTCGGCACAGCTCTTTTCGGATCAACATACTTCTTTATGGTCATGTTTCAGTGTCGACCAATCCCAACTTTCTGGAATGACAACCCTCGTACCGCTGGGAAGTGTTGGAACGACCGTATTGTTCTTATAATGACCTACACCGCTGCGGCAATCAATTGCCTAGCAGACTGTAAGCATGACTTTTCACCTCTTACGGATCCTCGTCTTTCATGCTTTGGAATGTTTTAAAATACAACAGTTTAGGACACGTAGCAGGACTAACGACACCATCAAGGGGCTTTCGGGATACTACCGATTTTTATTGTTTGGTCGCTGAATCTCCCATTCAAATCGAAGATATTGGTCATGCTTATCCTGGGATTTGCGGCTATTGGCAGCACGGCAACTATCGTGCGGATCTTCTACTGTAAGTTTCAGATTTTCACCTGAACCTCTTGATGATACCGTCCTGGCAGAGTCTTTGGAAGACAAGCCCCCTGAGGGTTGGCCATGGGAGTTCTTGCCGTCTTCGTGCATTATGTGCTGGCTAACCTCAACGATCAAAGTGTACCACCTCATCGACAGCGATGACTTTTTGTGGTCGACGACCGATGTCGCAATTTGGAGTACCGTCGAGCCTGGTATTGGAATTGCGGCGGCTTCGATTGCAACTTTACGGCCACTTTGGCAACTCATCTGCTACAGGGCCGGTCTCTCATCAGAGGCTCCGGCCAATCTCCGCTGGCGTGAGCGGAATCGCGGAAAGAGGACTTATATCCGATCAGAAGGCTCCAAACGCACGCCTCGCCTCCGTCCGGACATCAGCACAAGTTTAACGAATGTAACAATAGAAGCAAGTGATACGGTATTATTATCCAAGGACCGCTTGAAACCAAGGCTTAGTGCCGTGTCGTCCCAAACGGGCATTACCAAAACGACAGAATTCGTTGCGTTTGGTGCCTCCCAGCCCTTAAGCCCTCTACCAGCTAAGGTAAGATCGGTCACCTGGTCGCCGCCTCGCTATCGCTAACATCCGAACAGCAAGCCGCTATGCCATCGCCAAGAATAAATGAACAATTCAGGCCATCATCCCGAAAAGACGAGCCAGATCCTACATCTCTGACGTTGGATTGGCGCACCCCGCGCATGTCTGCGCTGACAATGGGCTCGATGGGATGGTCAAGAAGCTCTAGATCGAGCACAGAGGGTTGAAAGATCATGATTATTCAAGAAACAATCAACTCCACAGCTGGAGAATCTCAGACAGTGAACTTGCCTCAAAATTTCAGATGACTTTGCTGTGGTTGCAATATGAGTGATGTTCTGGACCTCATTATTGTTACGGTTTATGTATATGTTGACTTGGCATCCTCGGATTGCAGGGTTTCCTTTATGATGAAACCTCACACGATGCATACGTGATAAGTAAATATCTGTCATATCTGCTACATCTGGGTCCTTTGTAGTGTGTGGATTCTGCAGCACAGTGTCTTCTGTTCCGTCCGATGACTCGCACTAATGATGCTGTTCTGGTCACGGGTCGCACCGAAATTCACGAAGCTAAACACATGAAACAATTCACGGCATAATAGAAGGACAGCATCTTGTGTGCTTTTCCAGTAACCTGGATGCTTTCGGCGGCAAGCTTCTCGGTAGATAGGGTCGTCTGGATCTGTCAAGGAAGCTGATTGACGACCGCATGAGGGCATACAATGTATCATTACGTGGTGTGATGCCTGAGACAGTCTATTTTGTGCCTTGTGACTCCAAGGATGTGCGAATGGGACCATCCCGGAAGAGGCGAGTGCTATCTGCAGCAGTAGAACAGATCTCTAAAAACCGCGATTTCGATAACAGCCGAGCAGACGAGATCCTCACCCAAGAACAAGCTTCCATAGATATTAATAGAGCTCTGGGCGGCCGATACATCCTTGCCCCGAGGCAATTGAAAGCGTATCTATTATGTATCGGAAAACTGGCCGCGAGGACTTGCTAGAAAGTGTTTGGCCGATGGTCCGGTCCGTTAGGAAGGTGACCGCGACGTAATTTTCCGGGAACTCGGTGGTTGCGGATGTGTTAACTTGGAAAACTACAGTCACGGACTCGACGGAAAGCTTCTGGATGGGAGGGACTCCAAAATGCTTTCATTTGACTTTCAGTGACGCAGACTCTGCCGGGATAAATTTGTTCTTCCATACCGAAGCACACCATCTCCGGAGGCCGACGAATTGAGGACCCGACAGTACGACAGAGTGGAAGTCGATCACCGGATTTCGCAGCTGCGACTGGGGACGGACGATAAGAGACGAAAAGGCCGTTCGCACCACCGCCCGCCGGTGTTGGAGATAGAACATTGAATCTTCCGAACATCTCCTCCCTTAGGCAAGCAAACGGCTGGCTGACTGCAGCCTGCCACTCTACACTAGTGACAAAGGCTACTGTAGTATTCAGGGATGTCACATTAGAGTGACTTTCTAGTTGATAGGTTTTCCTCCGAGCAACCCACCGGAGAAAATCAACTATGATTTGCATAACTCATGAACAAACACCAGTGGCATTTGTAAAGCTATTTTCATCAGCATTTCCATGGCTTGCAAGACTTAAACCAGTATTTTTTACCAGGCATCAGTTCTTGGTGTCTTTCTTTCATGCTGACATATGTCTCACAATGACTGCTGGAAGAGACACATGAATGCCTGATCAAAGTGCCCACTGAAGCAACAGGTACCTCCTTGTTGTTGTCTATGCACTTACACACAAGAACTGGCAGCTGACAAGACCATCATGGAGGTAGCGCTGGCCTTGGGCTGTGAGGTCATGGTGATCCTCTTGACGCCTTATCTACCTAGGTATGCTTTGCATGAATGATAGGGGCTAAACGGAAGGGTCCTCAGTTCCGAAGATCTTGTCTGATCGCTTTCCTTCACATTGAAATTTTTGCTCTACCCGTTCGGAGGATTTGCTACGATCCGTTTGTGGGAGCTATGATATTAGGCTCGAGTCGGGAACGGAGCATAAAATTGAGCCGAGCGCCCTTTGCTGTGGGCTGAGTCAGTGTTGGCTGGTGGCGTGGGTCGTTACGACTTTGATCTCTGAGCGAAAAGGCCGGGGCAAGCAATGAAAGGGGGGCCCTCCGCGTATCTCAATGCAGCCTTCCAGAACCCCAAGACTCACTCGTTGATATCACAGGCCCACATCTCCACCAACGGGTTCTTCTGAACCTTCCCGTTGGAAAATAAACGAAGCGGCCAGGTGGTGGATCCTTGATCCCTACATAGCGCTAACGCCTCGACCATTTAAAGAAGAAGCCATGGAAGCTGACCAGTCCTTTTCCAGAATACAGCGTCGAAGCTGAACAGCAGTCAGCCCAAAGGAAGCCTCGCCCATCAACCCGAGCCGTCAGCCGCACCAGCCTAGATCTAGAGGCCCTTATTTTCATGTGAACCCCGTGCTACTCAGCCGTTCGGGTTTCTCTACACCCAAACCAGTGAGACAACACCACGAACTGGCTCTTCTTCACAATGGCTACTATCATCATTGTTGCCGTGCTGGGCACGCTTTTATACGGGCTCTACCAGTGGCTACTCCCAAAGCCACTTCCTAGTATCCCATACAACAAAGCCGCCGCCAAGAACCTCTTCGGCGATATTCCCGATCTCGTCAAGGAAGTTTCCAAAACAGGAGACTTCGCCGACTACATCCGCAAACAGAGTAAAAAACACAATTCTCCAATCGCACAGCTATTCATGGAGCCATTCGGCAAGCCTACCCTGGTGGTCTGCGACTTCAAAGAGGCCCAAGATGTCCTTCTGCACCGGGGCAAGGAGTTCGATCGGTCCAGTTTCGTCGGCGAGTTGTTCGACGGGGCCGGTGCGGACCACCATATCGCAAAGCAGACCGGGCCCGAATGGAAGGCCCGAAGAAAGCTGTTACAAGACCTCATGTCGCCGAGCTTTTTGAACAGTGTTGCCGCACCTGCAATCTATGCCAGCAGTCTAAATATCCTGAAGCTATGGGAGTTGAAAGCCGACCTTGCTGAAGGGCGGCCCTTTTCGGCTTCCGAGGATATCTTCCATGCGGCTCTAGATGCTGTCATGGCTTTCGCGTTTGGGGAAGGCTTCAAGGAGAACGGTACGGCGAGCCAGATCGAACTGATTCAGAGCCTAGACCACAGGAAGATTGCTAACAGCAGCGCGGACCAACCGGTGGAGCTCCCGACGGCAAAGCTGGGACAGGTCATTTCAAACATCCTTTACCTGACGGCAACTGTGGAGCGCGTGAGGGGAGCCGCGAGTATGCGCCTGAAATGGTGGTTTATCAAGCGGGAGCCCTCGTATATGAAGGCGCAGAACGATACTTATCATGCCATTCACGAGGAGCTTGAGAAGTCTGTCCAGTCCTGGAAGAAGAACGGTCAGGGCGATAGCGACTCGTGGGTCAGGTCCGCTCTAGATCATATGGTCGGACGCGAGGCTCGTTTAGGGGAGAAGGAAGGGAGACGACCAGACCCCCATTCCTTTGGTAAGTGATTTTGAAGTTCCCCGTGAGATGCAAGCCCGCGGTATCCCTGAATCGACAACACCCCTCGTCTGAAGCCTTGCTGATCAAGTTCTGCCAACTTTCAGCTATGGTAGTTGAAACGTTGGGCTTCATCGTCGCAGGCCACGACACAACAAGCACGACCCTTTGCTGGGGTGTCAAGCTCCTCGCAGACCATCCCAGCGTCCAGCAGCGCGTCCGCAACGACCTGCAAGCAGCCTTTCCCGAGGCGAAGGCAGAGGGCAGGCTACCCTCCGTCGCAGAGATCACCAAGGCCTCCTTACCGTACCTCGAGGCCACCATGGAGGAGATCTTGCGTGTCGGTAATACGGTGCCCATCATTGATAGGGATGCTGTCCAGGATACGACCCTGCTAGGCCACTTCGTTCCTAAGGGCACACATGTCTTCTTCCTCAACACCGGTCCCTCGTTCCTCGAGCCAGCCTTCGACATAGACAACAAGCTGAGGAGCCCTCAAGCCCGGGACAGCAAGGTGGGCGTCTGGGCGGCCGAGGACATTGGCGCTTTTAGGCCCTCTCGGTGGCTCGCCAATGAGGACGGGAAGGAGGTGTTCAACAGCCAAGCAGGACCGATTAATGGTTTCGGCTTAGGTCTAAGAGGCTGCTACGGGCGGCGTTTGGCGTACCTAGAGTTGAGGCTGTTGTTGACGGTATTCCTGTGGACGTTTGAGTTTCACAAATGTCCTGCGGAGCTTTCCCTTTATGACGCTGTTGACGGAGTTGTCCATGGGCCGAAGAAGTGTTACGTGAGGTTGAGCAAGGTTGCCGTCTGAATTTGTTGATATGAATGGGTGGAGACCGCGTCTCTTTCCAAAAGCGGGATAAAAGAAGGCGTAAATTATAGACCTGGGTACTCAGTATTGTATGTTGATCAAAATAGAGTAATCAAGTCAAAAGAGGTCACAAACCCCAACCTAGAGGGATGGGCATTTAAGTCGCATTGCCTACATTGCATCATCACAGCATGTTGAACCTCGCAGCTTTCCCAAGAGCTAAATCCTATTGCTTCTTGGTATATTCTTCGGGTGACTTGCGCCAATTACTGAAACAGATTGGGCGACATAGAATAGTATACTTGCCGCCCTCGGCCCAAGACTTCACACCAACCAAGGAAGCTGGTAGCGACCGGAAAGCAGAAACAATCCAAGCTGACCCCGCCTCTGCCCTTCGACCCTGGAAGTCACACACTTCATCGGCGCATGTTGGATGCGCCAGTCGCAGACTACACGTGTTGAAGTACCGGGTAACAGTCTGCCCTTAGATCTTTTCCCACCTAAGCAGCATGGCGGCAGCGATAACAGGCACGACGCTGACCAGCTCGCCTAGTCCAGCAAACTCAGGCGGGATCCTGGCGTTGTGAAGACTTGAGAAGGCCCCACCGCCCAGTAAGATCGCAAAGATGTTATAGACGAAGCTCCAGCCAAAGTTGAATGCGATCCTGCCCATGGACTTCTTGCTGGCATTGATGAGTGTGAGGATCCCGGCCAGGCTGGGCCGCATGAGGACCACGTCAGCCGCGGACTTGGCCACGTCCGTGCCACTCGAGTCGTTCATGTGCACTCCGATGGTGGCCTGAGCCAGGGCGACCGCGTCGTTGGTCCCGTCGCCGCAGAATATGACGGTGGGAGATGACTTGCCATGGGGCGCTGAGAGGAGGTCCTGGATATAAGTTTGCTTGTCGGCCGGGGTGCAACGAGAGCGGACGCGCTCGTCCGGAATGCTCAGTTGACTCGTCACTGAACGCACAGCGGCATCGTCATCACCAGAGATGACATGGACGGCAACTCCTCGTTTGTGTAACTGTTCAACGGTGTCCATAGAGTCCGGGCGGAGCGAGTCCTGTAGGCCGAAGACTGCCACCAGCGTTTCGTCCACCATGAAGCAGAAGGTTGTGTGGCCCTCAGAGAGGACGGGCTGGACCCGAGAGTCTTGACTCAGCCCCAGCCAGCGAGAGTTGCCAGCACGGAGTACGGAGCCTGAGGATGTGGTGGCCTCAACGCCTTTCCCAGTCAATGTGCTTGCATCCAGTGTCTTGGCCGTTGGAATGACGCCGGTCGATTGGAGTTGTGCGGCGACGGTCGCAGATACGGGATGCTTGTTGCTCAGGAGCAGGGACAGCAGCAACGACTTCGAGTTGGCAAGGCTTGTCTGGTCTACCAACCACAGTTCGCGTGCGACCGTGAGCTGCCCCTGCGTAAGCGTTCCAGTCTTATCCAAGACCACATGAGATGCCTTGTAGGCCACTTCTAGTGGATCGGCAGACTTGATGATCACGCCCCTCTCGGCAGCCACGCCACTCGAGATGACGATGACCATGGGGACTGCCAAGCCGATGGCGCAGGGGCAAGAGACGATGAGGACCGTGATTGCGTATGTGACAGCCTGGATTACAGCGTCAGATCCAGGCCTGCCCTGTACTGCAATGCCGACAGCAATCCAAACGCAAAACACGATTATTGTGAGAGTGACAATGACAGGGACGAAGTAGGAGGCGACACGGTCGGCGATGTCTTGAATCTTGGGCTTGGAAAGCTTGGCTTGGTCGACCATGTTCGCGATGGCACTGATGGTATTGTCGCCTGGCAGTCGGTTCAGCCTCACAATCAGGGTGCCCGCCCCGTTGATCGACCCGGCGATGACAGCGGACTTGGTGTATTTCTCGACGGGTCTCGATTCGCCAGTAACCATCGACTCATCGACCTCGGAAGATCCAGAGACGACTGTGCCGTCAGTGGGGATTTTAGAATCAGGCAGAACTTTGAAGGCGTCTCCGTATTGCAGAAGCCTGACGTCCACCTCGCGCTCCTCGTCTCCGACCAGAAGAGCAGTAGGCGCCTGTAGGGACCGGATGGATATGGACTCGACTGCCTTTTGGCGGGCGAGAGCTGCCACGTACCTGCCCACCATGATCAGAGTCACTAAGAGAGTGCTGGTCTCAAAGAACTCACCAGTCGAAAGTGGCTGGCCAGCGGCGAGATAGCCAAAAGACACGACTGAGAAGATGTAGGCAGCGGAGGTACTCAGGACGATGAGCAGGTCCATCTCAATGACCCTTGAGAATATGAGTGCCTTGAGAGCCTTGGGATAAAACGGTCCGGCAATCACGACCTGGACCAGCGTGGCGAGTGCGAGGGACGCAGACCCGTAGGCAAGCTCTCTGTCTGGCAGAGGAGCCCACGCGAGCACAAGCACTGGGATAGTGAGGATGGCAGAGAGGAGGGTACTCAAGCCAATGTTCCGAACATGCTTGCTGCCAGCGGCAAGGCTCTGGTCCCCCCGGGGAGGTGCAAGCTTCATCGGAGAATCCCATCCCTTCTCCAGCAGGTCCCGAGGTCCTACGACCTTCGCGTCGAAGGCGACATTCATGACGTTTTTGCTGACCACAGTGGCATCAGTGACACCCAGCGGCCAGCTGTCATTGACGAATCCAATTGCGTCACCGGGGGTCATGATGTCGATATTGGAGCCCTTGTTGGTGACTTGCTCGCATTTGAATTCGGTGGTTCTCTCGAGGTGTTTCACGACGTCTGCTACAGACCCAGTGCCCGAGTCCAGGTCGAATTCGGCCCGGGAGAGAACGAGGCTTGTCTTGAGGTTCCTGACCGAGTCGAGACTTGCGAGGGTGCGCTTGAGCTTCGTCTCGCACCCAGTACAGGTCATTCCAGAGATGCTCAAAATCACATGCTCTTTGCCCGAAGGCCCAGTCTCGAGGTCAATGGTCTGCTCGTTGCCATGCCTGCGCCCCTTGGTGTCTCTGCTGTCAGCCGACAGACGGGTGGTCGTCGTGGTTGTGGCACAGCAGTCCTTGTCTGCGCAGTCGTCCTTCTGAGGCTTCTTGGCTGCGTCCTGAGCACATGACTTGCCCTTGCCCCTGGCCCGCATGGTGAGGGAGCTCGCTGTGGCGGCGCCGGTGGCGCAGCACGAGTCGACGGACCTGCGGGTGGTCGACGATGACCGTTTGGAGCAGCGCCTTCGCTCGAGCGAAGACCTCTTGGGCGGAGGGCAGCATGAATCCTGGCCCATCGCCAGCAGGGCCCGACAGAGACACCCGAGAGCCTCTAGCTTGGCCGCGTATTTCTCGCGAGTGGACTGGCTGTGCTGGCCACATGGCCTGCCGTCCCGCCCTTTGTCGCAGGCGCCTTTCGAGGACGGATCTGCAGGCTGACCTGTGCACTCGCGAGCAGCAAGGCGATCCAGGCAGGACGTGTCGCAACACGGGCTGGACTTCCCCTTGCAGCAGGTTGGATTCTCTGGGTCCTCAAGCTCGGGCTTCTCGTCGTCGCAGCAAGCGTCCTTGCACGAAGCCCCGGGGTCAGACTCGGCCATCTGCACGGCGTCATCACCGGCACAGCAGGCATCCTCGCAGGTGGCAGCAGCCTTGGGCGTAATGTCCTCTGAGGGCTCATTCCCAGAGCAGCAACCGCCGCCGCAGGTGTCTTCCGGTCCAGCCTCAGTAGCAGCTTTGGGCTGCTCCTCGTCCTCGTCGCAGCAGGCGTCCTGGCAGGTTGCGCCGGGGTTGACCGCACGAGGCTTCGAGGGCTCACTTCCGGAGCAACACCCTTCACCGCAGATGCTTTCCGGCTCGGCCTTGGCGGCGGTCTTGAGCTTCTGGACGACTTCAGCGCAGCAGGCATCCACTGCTGGCGCCGGCTGGGACGAACCTGCACTCTCGCCAGCACAGCATCCCTTGTCACACAAATCCTCAGAGACCTTGCTATTACCAGCGCCGGAGCAACTGCCAGCCTGGCCAGACGATTCTTCGCCCGCGGTGTTTGGACCTGCGTTGCGGGGTTGCTGCCGTGGCGGGGGCGGTGTGTTCGTGGCCTCCGGGGGAGCGCAGCACCCAGATCCACAGGCCATCATGCGAAGATCAGTTTTGATTGATGTTCAGAATGTTTTTGTTTTGTTTTGTTTTGTGTCAATGTGGACAAAGCCCGGTGATGTCGCAAGTCGAGGCGGCCGGGCATCGATATGGAAGTGTTGAAATAGCAAATGGTCAACTTTAGCCGCGGGTATGTGACACTTGGCATCGGAGTCGGCCCAACGCAAATACAACCCCTTGGAACATTTCATGTTTGGGCATTTCCACACGACTCACTACCCGTGGTCCATATTGCCACCCTGGGGGGGGGGGGCTTGACCCCTGTGTAGCCAAAATCTTCAACACAGTTAGTAGGTACTATCACACTCGAGCTTTGCCCAGAAGTAACCTGCCAAGACTTGATTCCCGACCAAGATTCCAACTAACCAAATGTACTCCCGACAGTGTAAGCTAGGGACGTTTCCCTCTCGTCATGAATTGGCCAATCGAAAATAACAGAAATGAATGTCTTTGTCAAAAGGATCCCGAGACTGATCTTTTTCGAATTATAAGAAGATTGATGGCGGTGTGATCCGGTTGGAAGTGTGTCCAAAAAGATCCAAATTCTACCTAGGAGGCCCAGATGTGTGGGATTTGTCCGTGACGAGTTTTGGCAGGGCGAAGCAAAACAAGGTCACCTACTAATGTGAGCACGCATTCCACTACAATTGTCACTGCTTCGTGGCCCATTCGAATGCATCAATGAAAATTGCTTGGTTTCGAGTCGTTGCTACTTGGCGCTAGATTCAGGAATCAGCGTCCTACCGAACTGACTCCTGAACGAGTGTCTGCCCCAGTGACTGCCGTGGCTGATTCCTTCTCAAACTACATCCCTGTGATGTTTGCTATCTTGCACTGGGGCCGTGTAGCAGGTTCCCAGCACAGCGTTGAATCGCCCCCGTTGTCTCCATCTCCCTCTTCTGTAGACTCCGTCGCGCCGTTGGACGCAACGAGAACCCTCTCTGGGATATGGTAATGGTACTGTCCTGCATCTTGTGCAAGAAGTCTGCTGGATTTAACTCGCTGGAAAGCAGTCCTGGTCAAATACTTCTTCATGCACGTCCCAACCGACTCTTGACCGGGGGCAGGATCCTCCGTGTACGGACAGAGGCGGGAGTTTGAAGGTAGACCGAGGGTGTAAGCAGCCAGACCAGCCTAAACGTGTTAGCCCGTGGTTTCAAGGGGGAAAAAAGGAAGATATTTCAGGTCAAGGGCACCCACCACAATCGGCGCCGCATAACTGCTACCGCTTCTGGGCCACGGCGTGGTTCCATGAACAAGGTCATAGCTAGTGACGTCCTCGCCCTGGGCGTAGACAGTAACAGGTGTGTTATCCCGTCCGGGTGAGCTGAAAACTGAGAGTTGGCCTTTGTTGTTTGTGGAACCGACAATGACATAAGGGCTTTCCTGTGTCGCGAGATGGTGTGGGAATGAGTCGTCAACGAATGAGACGGGTATGTCATTCCCGCCATTACCTGCTGCCATGATGACAGTGGCGCCGTGGCGGTCAAGAGCGTCCAGGACCATCTTGTAGTCAGTTTCCAGCACATTATACTCATAGGCCGTGTACCTTTGCTTCATGCGAGCCTTGCGTTCGACGTTGATGGATGTGAGAACTATGGCTTTGCCTTTAGGGATCGAAAGGCCCCGGTGGCCATCGAGCACCGAGAGAACGTGGTGGAGACCGTACAGCATGTCTCTGGATGGATTCAATTCCCTTCTAGGAACTCCTGAGTTCATAATAACCTCGCTCAACTTGACAAGGTATAGGTTGGCCTTGCGTGCAACACCAGTCCTACAGCCGGCAGCCAAAATGGCGATTGGGGTTCCGTGCCCGTGGAACTGCCCGTCCCCGTACAAATAAGCAATGTCATCCACTTGAGCGTCCAGTTGTCAGCCATGCTGATATCCAGGCGCACTTCCAGAGATAGGCAAGCCTCAGGTCTCAAGTTCCGAGAGTCGTGAGGTGTGGTGAGGGGGACAGATTACTCACTGCTGTCGGGTGGTGGATAGTAGTCACCCTTGTTTATTTGCTCTTGTGTGAGTGGCCCGTCGGTACGAATGTGTTGATCGAGTACAAATGTGTCAATCCTTCGCTGATCTAAGCACTGCTCATCTGGGTATCTCTCGAGATTGAAGCCGCTGTCCAGCACGAATATCGTTGTTCCTTCGCCTACCATGATGTCAGAATTCCATTGCTCCCTCTGGTTAGCCAGATGGTGTGCAACAGATGCAACCAATGGGTGAACTGGCCGCTCAGAAGCTTGGTGGACACTTCTCCACCATGGGCACAATAAAGTGTTCTTTTGGGTACTGACCATCAGAATCATCGCGGACGTAACCGTTGTCAACAGGGTTGGGATTATTGACGTCAAATGGGGCAGAAAGCAGGGTCAGATAGTCGTGTGCTGTGTCATCGGAGACTATGGTTCGGTTACTCGAGATGTTCTTGGGGTTCAACGAGTCGGTCAGGCCGTAAGCGAGGTCATCAAGCGGTAAGGCACAGATGAGCATAAAATAGGCCGAGATGCCGAGAAAAAGGTGAAAGCCAGACATGTTGGCTCTGGAGGACTGCTCCCGCAGACTTGCGTTGTCAACGCGGCGATCAAGGTTGACAGTTGGCAGGGGGTGCAATGATTGTGGTGCTAGGCAAAAGTGGATTCTTGTTATGAAGGAAGTAAGGAAAGCACCAGGAGTCTTTCCGTGTTCTGGGTATGGAGGCCCGAGTCTTGTTCTGGACGGGGCCGGGGCTGGCAAGCGTATTCCATGCTTTATCAGATAGCTGCAGAACTCCCTGCTAAACAGAATGAGGTGTTTTCAGCTATGCTTTGTGCGTCTGGTCTAAAGAGAACCTTAGAAGGCTGTTTGAGGTCCCGTTTGGGAAGGGCCAACTTTCTGACGGTGAAGGGGGAATTTAAGTGACTGGAGAACGGGTGGGGAGACGATACACTGTTCCAGAAACACTATGCGACCTAACCGTCGTGACTCAGCAACAGGAATTTGTAGCTGCCGTTTGTTCTTGGCACAGGTGATCCTCTATTACAGGATGGTTGAAAACAATTCTGCCAATGTCCTCTCTCGAGCGAGACGTTAGGTTTGAAACACGTGGCAGAGCTTGGCTTTTTCCATGTTTCCCGGGGACTTTTTGGGTTGTATAAGCAACTTAATGGCGGACTTTTATGTGTTATTTCAATTTTATCAATATCACCTCTAATGGTTGTTGGAACCCCGGTAGGCACCCATATTGGGCCTATTCCAAGGTTTAGGCACTCTTCTGGAGGCTTAGTTTAGCAGTCAATGCACACCAACCATACCCCATGAGAATACACATGGTCACTTGAGATTATACCTCAGATTCAATCGTAAAATTCCGTACTTAGTTGACCAACATATTACCATCTTCTTTTCAGATAACTATAAGCATGGTCTTTCGCACGGTGTAAGCGAAACACATAATAGTCGTAAGTCAACACTTTGAGGCTGCTGCTTCCACATGTCTTCCAAGGTTCCCTTCTAATCGAGCAATGCAACGTCAATGCAAGGCTGGCCACTTTGATCAACGACGGCACTGATAGTTAGTTTGTCAAAGATATTCCAGGCAATTCTGAAGGGATTCTACGGCGCCATTAAAGAATTCATTGGATAACCTCGAGGTGGTAGGTCAGCACATGTCCTGCCCAATCGAAGAGCATATATATCCTATTAGTCGCCGGATTTTCACGCTTATCAAAATGTCAAATTCTTGCAAAGCACCAAAAGAAGGACTATGAGAAGCGAATTATATATGGGATGTAATGTAACTTTAGCTTGCAACTGAACGGCGAAAATAACATTTGCTCCTTGATCGCCTCCGGACTTAGACTGAATGCCTCAACACCAGACTTAAAACAAACACCGAAAGGGTATAAGGCCACATTACAAGAGGAGTCTTGGAGTCGAGTGTGTTGTCTTTAAAAGGGTGGTTAGATCTTCTCATAGAATAACCATGTCCAGGCCTGCTTCGGCGGCCAGGACCGGAAGAGAAGGACGAGATTCAAAAGACTCGCTCAGACATCGAAATTGGCGGTGAGAGTACTACCGGTACATATACCCAGTGATAGGAACATGGCAGACCTGAGATGCAATGACCAGCTGTGACACGCATTTGCAACCTTGTGTAAGCGAAAGATAGGACTCAGGCTGGTCAGAAACCAAGGACACTTGTGATGAAGGGTCTCGGTACCGGCCCGTCCAATGTCGAAAACACGGCTGCAGCTGGCACATGTATCCAGTTTGTGATGAGTAGGGTCCGTACAGGAGACGTCGCGTGCGTGGGGCCTTTGAAGGACACCTGGACCAGTGTTGACTTGGGATGACGACGAAGCAGTGCTGACTCAGGCTTGAGGTGCGTGTGTTATTGTGGTGACCGTGGTGACGAGTGCGGTCCTGGTGCAACGGCTGTTGCTTGATGTAGGGCCCCTACTGCTGTGGCAATGCAAGATACAGTCTGCGTGTGCATGTGTTTCTGTGTGTTTGTGTGTGTCGTAGGTTATTGTTAGTCTTTCGTTGGACCAAATAATTACGGTTGATGTTGTACTGCAGCCACCATTGGGTAATGGGTCAGGGAGTCGGAGATAACCGTGCAGGATGTACGTTGCGTGATTCTGTGTGCATTTGGCTGGAGATCACGGTGGCAGGCAATCTGATTGGATTTTGATCGTCCAGGGAACGCAGAAGCAGGAATTGTGGCTGGCAGACGTCTGTCATGGACGGCCATGAACTTGACGTCGTCATCTACGGGTTGCAATCCAGTCATTACGCCCCTGGGTCTCGGGCCCGGTCTTACCCGAATTGTGGGCTGACTCGGCATCTGTCGACCTCAGGGAAAACAGCGAGACGACGAGACGCGATACGGTGCGAGTCGTGGCACTTCGCGTTTTCCACATGTGAAAGGGGGAGGGAAAAAAAAAAGCTCTCTGCGCTGCGGCGATCAATGCACGTGTGAAACGTTTTGACGGCTCGTGGGAATCATCTACACTACTCGACGTGCAGCAGTCCATCGTCCACTAGCCTGACAGCGGAGCTTGGTTGGCGGGCCGCAGTGGAGCGCGGTGACAGAGCTGAGTCGGAGCACAGAGATAGACCAACACAGATGCTACCTCCCAATGTGGATAGGGGACGCGGCAGATGTCATCATCCAGTCAGTTTCTGTAGCACGGCTCGCGCAAGTGGCCAGGCAGATGTGAGCGAGACTCGACCTTGGCTTCAGGACGTTGCACGCTGCAGTCGTCTGTGCTGAGGCGAGAAGAGTCGCTGGTTTGACGGTGTGCAATGTCAGCCTTGGTTGGTGGTGAGTGAGACATAGAAAGGGGAGGGGGGAAGAGGCAGTTGCAGGCACAGCAGAGGAAAAGCAGATTCGATGGTGCCATGTCCAGCCTTCTGCCCGAACCTCTCTGTCGAGAATACCCGAGCAAGGCCCACCCGTAGGGCTGAAGGCGACCCGTTTCAATGTCGGGAGCGTGCGGGAAGGGCCCAGGGGAGCCCCTCCCGCGGGCCTGGACGCGCGACCTCGCGCCGCGAGACCCACATTACCTCGTCCGTTTATCGAGTCTCGACCCTGATTGTCCATGCACGTTTCCCGTGGCGGACCTGCTCGCCTGGTCCCAGCCTATCACCGTTACGCCCCTTTGACACGGACTCACGTTAACAGGCTACCTGCATCTGACGGTTATCAGCACAGCCTGACCGTCCCATACCATACGACATTGTCTGCCCACCACCCCGATCGCACCACCACACCCGTATCCATTTTTGTACAACCACCCCCTAGCCAGTCCTCTCGATACCTTCATCCAGTGCTCTCTCATCGCCCAGGGCACCGAAGCCCGAGCTCGGGCCACCCTGCCGTTTCCCAGCCTGATCGGGCCCGCCCAGGGTGACCTTGGACTCGGAAGAGCCCCGTCGGGCCATCGAGCCATCGACCAGGCGAGCCGTCCCGGCTTGCGCCTCACCTGTCTATTCAAATATCAACAGAGCCCCCAGCCTCGAATCTTGCCCCCGGAGAGCCTGCTATACCACACTCAGACTCTTCGTCAACAATACTACCAAGCTCTGTCCGCCAAGCCGGCCTTATCGCCTCATCACCACACAAGAAACACTATCACAATGGAGTTGCCCAACATGGCTTCCATACCCATGAACATCGACGATCTCCCCAGCGAGGTGAGCCTGCCTTTACTCTGTCCCCTATCCCTACTACAGCACAGCTAACAACCCATCCCCAGATCCTCATGCAAATCCTCAGTCCCTTGACAACCATCGAGCTCCTTCCGCTCGCCCGTGTGAACCGCCGTTTCCACGACCTTGCAATCCGCCTGATCCACACCCGCCTGACCAACGCAGCCTTCCTGCCCGAGCATGAACTCATCCTCGAGTGCTACCACCCTTCCGCAAAGATCTCAACACCCACCCTGCAATGTAATTACCTCGGCACAGACGGCCTCAGCGGCTACGAGGAGGAAAACCAGATGAGCTTCGGCCAGTTTGGTCAACTGTACTCGCGCTTCAGGCCTGTCTTACAGGAGGGAACCCGCAGGTCAAGGTCGAGATATCCGAGCGTAGGTGGTGGTGCCGTCGAGGGTGACGACACTGCAACGGTGACGGTTGACCTGGACGATGGTGAGATGTTTAGCCAGCTGTGCACAGTCACAAGCATGGTCAAGACGTCGTCCAGGAGAGGCTTGTACCTCTCTCACGTCAACATCAATGACGGTGTGGTGCGCGTCTTCAGGCGGTGGCTGCGGCAGTGCCACAAGGGTGAGTTGAAGGAGCAAGACCAGATCCTGTGGACCGACCGCCAAAAGAACGTCGGGCTGCGATTCAAGATTCGCGAGAACCTTGGCGCGAGAGCCGGACCGGCGATATGGACCCAGGAAGAGGAGGATGAGGATCTTCCCGTGTCATACAAACTGGAATACCAGGAGATTCTGGTCCGTACGGGCCAGCTGCTTCTCAAGGTCGAGAAGGCAGAGGATCAGGAAATCCACAATACAGGTAAAGCAATCGTCATTGCATCCATCTAGGAGAGTCAAATCTTGGGAGAGGTCCATCCATGGCTGTGCGGTTTTGGCAGGACGGTCGGGACCAAGAACAGACACGCGTTGAGTTCGGGGCAAGTCTCCTCGCGTGATGTTCGGGGCTCCTCACCTTCGTCAATACATACGCACAGACCAGTGCTGCAGTCCAGCTTAAGGAGAACGACGTCGACGACACCACAAGGATGATGCCGCCTTCGCGCCTATGGACCCGGTCCTTAGCCACGACAACGAAGTGGACACAACATTTGCATTTGTATGATCAAGATTGCTCACACTCTTTTCCAGATCTCGGCTTTGTCCGCGAAACCGGCAGTAAAGTTCCCTGCAAGGGTGAACAGATATTCTTCTGGATGCCGCCTGCGAACACGTACGACCGCCAGCTTTGGGGCGGGTCCGCCCCGTCAGTCTGGGTCGGTGGTGCATAATGGCCATATTCGAACCGCTATCGATACAATACCATTATCTCACGAGCGAGTCATAACGAGGTCCCGAGCCTCAGCTCTACTGTTGGAGCAGATTCCTCGTTTTAGGACGGCATCCGACACCACTGCGGACCTTTCACAACCATCCGAAGCTTCATCGCGCCAAGAGACGAAAACCGGACATCCTGATTCTCGTCCGAAAAGGCGAAACGAAGACAGACCAAAGTTCTCAGGCGAAAGCCGAGAACCTGACACCATGCAGCGGGGCCAAGGTTAGATTGAGTTGACCGGGGTTCCTCGCGGAGTGTGTGGCCGCATTCCCGCCCCCTCGCAGACCACCGGGCAAACTCTACTTCGGGACCGATACTGCTGTAATGGTTTGTCTCGCACCGGATACTGTTGTGCTGCGGCACCAAACACCAGCCGAGGTGTTCGTGAGCGTCCCTGAGTTGGCATACTTCGACGTTTCGGCTGTCATGAGCATGGTGCCTTGGCTCTGCCTGCGTGAACGCAGATGCACATCATCGTTCCTACAGAAACCCGTCAACCCATCTATGAAATTGAAAATGCCGCAGGATTCGGAGACGGAAATTCGCGCTTTTCTTTCAGTGGTACTTTTGGCTTTTCTTTGGAGGGGGAGGAGAGGGGCAAGGGGCGCAAATCCCAGTTAGATATTAACGCACTTGCCACCTGAAATGCTAGATAGACTTGGAGCAGTGCTAGATACAGTTTAGAGTGCCGGCTTTGTAGACCTGGCCCGCGAAATGCCCTTTTAGCACCTAAGACTTACGGAGATTATAAATACAAAAGTGTCATTCAAATACGCCCTCGATCTTTTGGAGAGTGTTCTCGAGACCGTGATGTCCAGCCGTCTAGGACATGCTGGAAGCAAGAAGCTGGGTACACCAGAGCCAGACCTGCAACAGTGTGTGGGGGCACACCGGTTTCCCTCTGTGGTTCAATAGGACCGGTCATGGGTTGCTTGTCATCCCATGCTAGTACAACAATTGTGTCTGTGTGTTGCTTAGTATGTCGATTCCAAAGCTTGAAGTTAAAGGCATGCGCGCGAAACACCCTGCGCTCGGCAAAAATGCGCGACGTACCCAAAACGGGAAATTATTCGGTGTTCACACACAGGCGGAGCCAAGACTTACAATTTCGCATCGACGTACTACCAGGCCTGAATTTGGTGGTTGCCAACTACACGCGAGGACAGATATTTATGCACATGTGTCCTGTCTAAGGCTGCCCACAAGACCAAGCCTGAACACTGTGCTTGTGTGGCGCATAGATCAGTCGATAGTGCGAGAGCGCGTCCTCAATCGCTAGTACTGAGATACCTTGGTATGTATGCGTGAGAAGGCTTTGCCAGGTTCAGCTTATTTGGTAGTGGTTGCTAATCGCGTAGAAGCAAATAAGGGAGCCTTGGAAGTATGGGTGAGTATCTGAGACAACTGGGCAGCTCAAGGTCAAGGATGACTGCAGACACGTGCAGAGAACTTACGATGTCTCTGTATCATAATCCATTGCTTTGATGAAGCCGCACTCGCTGTGTTGTGTTGAAAGCATCAATACTTATGTGCAACGAGGACATTCCTTGTGTCCGTTCCTAGGTTTCAGAATGCAACGTTCAACATTTGAACGCAGTAAGACTCCAGAGAAAACGGAAATGGCGCGGAACTCTTTTTCAATTCTTGTTTCCTATCCGTCGAGAAACAAGAATTCACGCCTTTCCTTTCCCGAATCGCATTATTCTACACGGTGTACGTGAATAGGTCTATATTGTGTTCATCTTAAAAGACACATTGTGCCTTGTCGTCCTAGGGCCAATTGCTGTCGTTGCGGTTCAATCGAAGAACTCAAAGCATCCAATTTGTCTATACCTAGGTATTGCGTTCACAGGACTGTCCTGATTACCTCCGAGTCCGTATTTATATAGGCAGCCAGGGCTCAAGAATCGCTTTGGGCTGATAGCGCATACTAGTGTGCGTATATCGTAACTTTTCCTCCTCAAACCCCAAACCTATCAACCAAGGCAACTTAGCTGAGGAGCATCTGTGTAACAGCCGGCCGTGGCTTATCAAGAGCAACTTGAACGTCATCCATGGGCCAACAAAATGTCGTCGGCTAAGCCAGGTAATACCTAAAAGTCCCTAATTCTGCGCAGCGGTTATTTAGTCATGCACGTATTTTGAGCGGAGTGCCTTATCGGGATGACCAGGCTCGTAGTACCTCAGTAATTTGATGTTGCCGCTGGGGTGCATTCAAAACTCTCTATTCCACTCCAACAACATTGAACCCAGCTGCCGCGTCCTGGGTCGGCACGTCCAATTTGGCGAATTTCATAGCCGACCAGCAACATTATAAGGCGCTCCTGCAAGGCGATGATGGACAAAAGCGAAAGAAAATCGTAAGTTTGGTGTGAGTATCTCGCAAGGTCAGCTAAATATTTGCCGGTTTCATTAAGATTTGCCCTCAAACCATCGCTCAAGTGGCTCTACGGTATTTGTTTTGGTACTCTACATGGAATCAACGGCGTGCATAGGACCTTGGAGAGTCCTCGGGGGTGGCAATGAAGGGAACGAGGCTGGGCATAATGCAGGGGCCAGGCTCTGGCTCTGATCCAACGTACACAATCTACTTGAAAGCATCGCAACCTGCTGGAATGCCACAGCGATATCTAGGATTTCCCTGCCTCACTAAAATCGCATAAATGGAGCGATGAAGCTTAAGATTCACTGAGAATAGTGGCTAAGCCTTTGTGTGCCACCGTGGATCATCGCATGAAGAGACTCACGAATGGCCGAGTGCAAAACGTTCCTTCTCGCACAAATCCGCTTTCCGCACATATGGCTTTTCGAAATCGTACAAAACAAACACTCTTGTGGGATTGAAGAGCACTGATATTGCTCCTGAACACAAGTGATCGGTCTAAACAAAGCGCCTAGCGCGCAGTACAAGATGAGATCGTGAACTCAAGTCGAACTGCCGTACGTCCGAGCGACTGAAGATCGCCACGCACATGTTTCTCTGTGGGCCGAAACCGAATCGCATCTGACAGCTCAACCCGTTCGTCTGGCCCTGTATGTGCACGTTCCTGGAATAACGGGGCATGCCTGTCAACGGTAGGACGAGAGGACGCTGGGAATTATCCAGTGCAACACAGCATTTGGCTCTACGCGAGACTTTTTGGCTTTTCGCCTGGCACGAGCTTCCGGGCCGCCTGCGTGGCTTGGCTGCTTCGGTCACCAGATGGCGAGCCTGGTTTTGTGGTTTGAGGAGCCTTGTCTGAGCAGGAAGGGGGAAGGGTGTGGTCGTCTTCCCCACACACCTGCATTATCACCCGGGAACTATACCTTATCTTCCAAATAGTCGGACACCATCACACCGCCCCCAACAAGGGCCCCAACGACTTTGGTTGACCGAGATGTGCTTCCGGGGGAAAGACTTGTTTGGTTCATATCTGAGCGGTATATATTGTCGGTTTAGGGGGCAACCCGCCAGCCGTCAAGTCGGTTTGACGTTTGCTCGCTGCATTAGAGCCGACGATCTCTGCAGCTAGTGGCGACCTCACACACCACCCATTGGTCACGAGGAATCTGGGCGTTTTGCGTCCATCTTGTTAGTGTGGTTTATGTATAATCAGGTGTGATAGTATGATCGCCGTTACAAAGGCCAAGCTAGAGCCCGTTCTGTGCGGTTGGGTATGCCGAGTAACCTCCTTGCTCTGTGACGGGTCCTGCCGCACAAACGCTTGTCCGAGTTTGTTTATAAGGAGAAAAGGGAGGGAGCCGTGAGGGGTTCCTAGTGTTTCTTCAACGCTCAAGTCGAACTCATTTGTCCTGGGCGTTCTCACTTGGCATTATGATGTCCAGTTATAGGTGTAGGCGCCGCGCCAGAGAATACACGTACATTTGTCGATCACAATAGAAATTCTGGTTGACAACTAGTTAGGTAGTTTGCGCTACGGCAGTGGCAGATGGATCCACGAGGCAGTACGCATCTTTTATACGAGCAAGACTAGGTGTGCTAGGGGTGGCAGTGAAGTCGGAGCAGGCGACGCAATAAGCCAAGTTCGCTCGAAAGGTGTGACTATAAGTGGACTACGTTTAAGGATTCGCCAAGTTGGGAGTAGTGCTAGTAGTCGACTGCCACCAAACCGTCCCATACAGTACAGTGCTAGCCTCGGGCTGAAGTCCATCCATTCACGGGCTACGTGGTCTACAGGTGACTGATAGTTCACCCAAAGGACGACGATCGGACCAGACTGGACCGTCACTCGGCGCCCGAGCCGGAATAGTTGTGATCCAGATGCAGGTGAAGACAGGTGCAGATGCAGGTGCGGGAGCAGATGCAAAGAGGGCTGATGGGCCAATCGCGACGGGCAGCACAGCAACCAGACGGAAACGGGCTTGTTTGTAGTGGCGTTGGCTTAGATTGCACGATGGAGCCGTTGTGCATTGCATGATAGCGGCGTTCCGTCGTAGAGTCTGAGGGTATGCAAATAGATGGGATGGTGCGGTGACTAGAGGGTCTGAGTGTCGCAGGTACGGTATCGTGGGCGGTCGAGGTGTTCGGACGACGAGAATAGGTGACGGCTTGGCCTGCACGCCACGGAGCCTGGTCCCGCACCTTTTTGACATTTGGCAGCCCTGGGCACAGCCACTCATCTCGCGAGAGCGACGATGCAATTCAGCCTGATGACGGGCTGGGTCCTGCAGGCCCTGGGTGCTGGAGATTCCGGCCGGGTAGCAAAAGAGAGACCGGCAGGACTGGGCCGAGCAAGCGTGCCTGGAGATGTGCGACCAGCATCTGAGCTGCCAAGCGATGGCCATGTGCAGGGAGCGAGCGGATCTCGCTCTGCTGGGAGGGGGCCCGGCCCATTGAGCACGGGAGTTTCGGCCTTACCAAGCCGTGCTGTGCCTAGGAACGCTAGGCAATGCCTTTGTTCCTCGGTGAGGGTGCATCACGACAAGTGGTGCAGCTCATCCTCCCGACTGAACATGAACAGCATGCACACACCCGAGTACCTGGGTATACAACGGTGGAGTGGGCTGCAAAAGCCGAGGAGGAGGAGGAGAAGGTGAAGGAGGTAAAGTAAAAATCGACACACAGACGACGGCAGTGGCGAGAAGTGGCTCACGATGTGTGTTCGCTGATGATAACGTGCGTTGATCATCTGGCTTGGGTTATTAGCAAGACACAGCTTGAGTGGTGATGCAGAGTCAAGACGAGAGAAACTCCACTCCGTAGTTGTCAGCCTAGGGAATAAGTTTCCCATGCCCATTCGGGGGATTCCTGTGACTCCTGTCACCTCGGGCGCCTTACCGAGGAGCTTATATCCCTGGGCCGGCATGTCAGCCCCACATGAAGCTCTGGGCCCTGTGTCAGAAGACGGCGGGCGCTGTCACAGAAAACCCTGCCCGTCTTTCGTCCTGATCTCTGCCGATCTGCTGTGCCCAGGTGCCCGCCCCTGCCTGCTCCAAAGCTCAGCAAAGAATTATTGTCCTGCCAACGAACCGATCATGGGCGACAGCTATGGGACACTCGGCATCGGGCTGCACTTGTTGGCTGACGGGCAGTGCACCATCCAGGACGACGCCCGTCCCAAAGTCAATGTCCAATTGTTAGTGACGCCTAGACAGCTGGGGCAGCCCGAGCAGCCAGGTACCTAGGTTCCTTGGTACCTAGGTACCCAGGTAGCAAGCCACAGTCACTCACTCAGTGGTCCCCACGGGCGGCCGTTGATCAACCCCTCACCGCGACGACATCCCTCGTCAAGCTTGTTTCAGCCGCATGCGAGGCCCGAGCTCTGTCACCTGCAAGACACGCCCGTGGCACAACCCGCCAAGAGCCACCACCACACTCGCAGGCCTGGACGGGCCATCTCGACAGAGACTGCAAGACTAAGGCAGGAGGCTCGACTTCGTGTATGTGCTAGCGTGCCAGTGTGCCTGGCCCATGAGTCGGGAACAAGGGGCTCAGGAGGCAGGGGTCAACCAGGGTGAGGCACCGTCACCATGTGCACTTTCTCTCTCTCTCTCTCTCTCTCCCCTCCATCAGGGGTCCAACGTCAACTTACGTACCTCGCTAACAAACCCCCGTCCGTACACCTTGCCTCCACATGCACACACTTCTCGAGGCAGCAAGCGATGGGCAGGCAGGGGTGTTGTCTCGCTGTCTGATATCTGACCTGGACTGGCAGAACTGGCAGACCTGACAGGCCTGACAGACCCGACAACGTCGACTCCACCCGTGTTTCTCAAGACGTCACTCCGCCCGTTCCGCGGCCATACAACCGTCCTACCCGGGCTCCGCTCTTCTCCCTCTCCCGGCCATCTGGAGACCCGCCTCCACCAGCTCGTCTGCCACGTTCCGTGTGCGACAAGGTTGCTTGCTTGCTTGCTTGCGAGCGTGCGTGCGTGCGACTCAGGCATCGCTTCGCAGCGTACTGTGTGGTCCACACGTACGGAGTACCTCGCACTCAAGCCAGTCAGTTCCAGCTTCCCCAGGCCCACACCTGGCCGCGTTGGCCCCTCTTCCCATGTGCGTCTGGCCCTAGTCGCCTCTGTGGCGCCAAGTCTCATCTCATCTCGTCCCATCTCCTTCAGCCTATCTGTCCCGCTGCCTTCTGGCCACAGGGCACGGCCTTAAGCCTACATGAACTATTCAAACCAAACCAATGCAATGCACATTGGAGAGAGAAAATCGCAATCGACCAGGGTGGGCCGGACGACGCCATTCCTGCACGCCCTCCTCTCTTCCGCCCGACCCGCAATAATTCTATAACACCAACGCCATGACCACCCACGCGCTCCCATCCTCACCTGTTGCGTCAATGCCCGTTTCACTCTGGGCCATTCTGCCTGAGAGGTCGGCCGTGTTCCTTCACCCAGTACTTACCCTGCTGCCTTCCGGTGTCACCCAGCCGAACACGCCGTTGCTTCGTTGCTACCCTTTACTTTCCTTCACCCCATATGCCTCTCTCCTTGATCCGTTGACCGGGCCGTCGACGTGATTGCTGCTGGCGGCACATCTTCTTATTTAATATTGTAATCTCGAGATACCCCCCACCCTCTTTGCTGTCTGTCGCCATCAGTCAACATGGCTCATGATGGGGACGACTTGCGGGACCTGTCGTACCTGGCCAACGCCGACGTGAAGCTGGGCCTGGTCAACCGGGACAGCACAGCACCCAGGCCGAAGCCAGACACGAGAGAGTCAGCCGCAGAATCTTTCGCCGAGTCTGCAGTATTACCCCGCGAATCAGCCTATGGACCTCCACCCCCCGT
The DNA here is from genome assembly GCA_023522825.1 of Diaporthe ampelina. Lineage (NCBI taxonomy): Eukaryota > Fungi > Ascomycota > Sordariomycetes > Diaporthales > Diaporthaceae > Diaporthe > Diaporthe ampelina. The sequence goes on along the minus strand of JAMFTM010000006.1, from coordinate 843,566 downwards.
GCCCGCAAAAGACAGTATATACATCAAGCGAAAGGTCGAGGATGCCGAGGGGAAATCCGACGTGAAGACGGACGACGAAAGCCAACAGGAGAGCCTAGACAGCAGTGATCTGGCGAGGTGGACTTCAGCAACGTCTGCGGCCATACCGATTGGGATTACTGCCTCAACACTGAACATATTTCCAACAACGAAACCGAAAGACACGAAAACCAAAGAGACGCCGCCGAAAGAGACCATGTCTACGCCCCACCCACTAGGCATGTCACCGCCAGACCAAGTAACAATCCCAGCACCAACCAAGCCGGCAAGACCCTCAAGGCCATCCTCATTACGCCTGTCATCGTTGACCCGAGATGGGCCGCTCACCACAGACAGGGTCGTCATTGTCGACTCGAGCAGGCCATCCACCTCGAGATCAAATCGATCCCAACTGAAGACCTCATACACCACGTACAGCACTTCAACCACGGGGAAGGGCAGCCGTATCAAGTACGGACGCGGCAAGTATGCCACCATCGAGTTGATCCCGCAGCCCAGTGATGACCCCGAGGACCCTCTGGTAAAGTCCAACCCATTCTGTCTGATATGAAATACACGCTAACACCACATAGAGCTGGTCGACCTTCAAGAAAGAGCTCAATCTGTATGCTTTGCTGGCAACCGTGGTTATTTGCAATGTCATGAAAACTGCGCTCGTCAGCGTGAACGAGCAATTGGCCCAGCAATATTCAACCTCCTACACAGCTGTTGCTGCCCTCACAGGAGTGCCACTTATGCTCTCGGCAGTCACGGGTCTGGCAGGCTCCGTTGCAGCCAGGATCTGGGGCAGAAGACCAGTTCTCCTCGCAGCCATGGTATTGACTTTTATCGGGTTGGTGTGGAACACCAGGGTGGCAACAAGTTACGGGCAGTTCATGGCAGCTAGGATTTTCCAGGGTTTCGGATGGGGCCCTTTCGACACGTTGGTGGTCGGCTCCATCATCGACACCTACTTTGTAAGACCTCCCGAGCCTCGGCCCTTTCCCTGGCCGCTGCTGACAAGACGTTCACAGGAACATGAACGCTCTACCAAACTAGCTACCCACCGTATCGTCTCTGTTGCGTCACTCTGGGGCCCTCCCCTTATCGGAGGGGTTACCTCACAGAACCGGGCAGGCTTCAGCTTGCAGTTCGAGATTCTTGCAGTCTTTCAAGTCGTCTCGATCCCCTTGCTCATTTTTGCTGCCCCCGAAACCATGTTCGACCGCGCAAATGCTTTAATCAAGACGCCCACAACTGGTTGGTCCACCGGCGCGGCGAGCAAGTTTCCGCCGTGGGCAAGGAGAAGGTTTACCAAAGAAACCGTGCTTGGTTACATCAAGACCGTCGCCAGACCGGTCTCCTACCGCGGACCCTCAGAGGGGATCATCGGTAGAGACGTGCTCCTCCAAGCGCCTCGTGCCATGGTCGCCCCCACGACGGTCCTAGCCTTCCTGGCCTCTTTCCTCCCGTACTCACTGCTCTGGGGCTTTTCCGCTTCTCTTTCGGGCCTGTTCGCACTCGCGCCCGCGTCACTTTCCCCTGCGACCGTCGGACCCCTCCTCACGTTCCCCCTCGTCCTCTCCTCCACCGCCGTGGCCGTGTTCGCACTCTGGCCGTCGTGGTCCCAAACAATGGTGGCCTTCAAGACCCGATCGACTCACATCTACGTTCTCGGTGCCGGTTCCTTGCTGTCCTTCATCGGAATCCTGGGCTTCGGCCTCTACGTTTCTAATAATAATGTTTCTTCGCTCCGCTTCTCGGCCATCAGCTTCCTCCTCGGCCTCCTTGCCGCCGGGGCCTACATCCTCGACGCGCCGGCAAAGCCTCTACTCAAGCGTTCTGCCCAGTTTACTTCGCCCAACCTGGCCATCTCCCTTCGCAGCGTCTCCGATATGGACGTCGGCCTTGCTGTCTGGCGGGCTCTGTCGGCCGGGATCTTCGCTATGGCTATCCCTTCCGCCATTGTAGGTCGCTCCTCAGCCGCCGGGCTCAAGGGCACCGGCATTGGCGTCTCCGTGGTCCAGGTGCTGGTGGCCGCCGGGCTGGCTGCAGTATGGTGGATGTTTGAGGAGACCATCCGAAAGCTTGATGGGAGGACCATGGGCTGCAGGGTTGATTTGACCTTTTTGAACAGCCGGGCAAGCCTCCAAGGGAGCTTCTTTGAAGCTGATGACTAAGCTCATCTCTATTTCGATTCATTCACTCGCTCGTTCATGACGGTGATAAAAAGGGCTGGGATATTGGCAATTCATGATACCAAAGACATACAGATATATGACCATGTGGACTCTAGGATAGCGATCTATGAATACACACCACTGAATACTCTATTATGACTTTACAAATTACAACCGGGCATTTTACGATATTATGAATACATGCTCTAGTAGAAGTGTCGTGTGGGGAACAGAAGCGGCAAAACAAGCCGCTCATTCTGGCGGATGTTGCCTTGGGCATGGGCTAAGCTGTCAACCTGAAATTCAAACCTTTGTTGAATTCGTTATGATAGGTATAATTCTGTCAGATCTGCCCAACAGTTCTCCGGTTGCCGTTGGGCTGGCCACTAGTCCTCTCGTTATCTCTGAACGTACACTTCGATGACTGTTTTCTCGGACCGGGCAGTTATAACCGAAGAGCTGGATCGCTCCGCAACGGCGCTGTTTGCCGGCATATCTACAGCTATATCTCAATCAAGGCTTGCCACGAATTTCAAAAGTGGACTGGCTGCTGAGGGGACGCGTATCATAAAGCCTTTGATACTTTGCAAGTCTGCGACCACGCCCAGATCTATCAGCTACCCATTATCTCTGAGTTGTTTGCACCATGAGCATTTGATACTTGCCAACATCAATTCCTCAAAAACCAGACCCTTCACAGCCTTATTGTGTATAGATAAGGGCCATCGGGAACATAACCACTATTCTCAGACCTATAGGACCATCGGCAGCAATTGTTCAAGCACACGTCGCGCAAGGTGAGGCTGAAGTAAGCTCCAGGCTCCCCAGCGTCATCACGAGGTCCCTGCCAAGGGGCTCGGCGAAGCATACCAAGGTGCTAGTGCATAGGCTTCCAGGTTCAAGGCCTCATGCCTGGCCAACGACGAACCGAACATGTCTTTTCAGCTGCTATCGGCCCTTCCGAAGGAGAAAATGGCTTTGAATCTCACGTGACCTTCTTATTTTATTTATAATACACCGCGTATCAAACGACTCAATTGCATTTCTGGCTGCCCAAATTCGGAGTGTAGAAGACAAAGTAATAGAAAGAGTATGGGCTTCCCAGAGACGTGGTAAGCGCGAAGTCTCATGACATGCTTGAGATGTATTCTGAGTCTTGACTCTTGGAGAAGCGTGCGTGATCTTCGCTGAAAACAGTTGGGTGTGCTATGGGTCGCTTTCCTTGGGCGCTATGTCGTTGCCTAGGCGGCTGCCGTTATTTCTTATTTCAGTCGATTATAGGAGTAATCCATATAATCTTAGAAGGCACCTCGTTGTCTCCAGGAGACTTTTGACAGTAAGCAACTCAGACGTCAGAGAGGTGCCGCCGTCGTCTTCTAAACCTCCCCTCGGGCAATTTTGCCACAATGGCCCACATGTCCTTCTGTTTTTCTTTTGGAAGGGTTATGATAATGGACAGCGGTCTGGGCCCCAGTCTAATTTCACATGGCTAGTGTCAACGTATCAACTAGACTGCGGAGTCTTGGCTCTCATCCTCCTCCTTCTCCCCGCACGCCCCCGGCTCTAGTGCACCCCGGCCCTCCAAGGTTGACAAGAGACTGCGGGGAAAGCTTGACATTGGGGCAGTGGAACGAGGAACAGGGGTAGTTTGTGGGGGACCCTGGGCTAACCCACGATTTGATAGAGCCGGAGAAACATATCTGCACATTTTCCATCAATGGCGACCGAGAATTGGACTTGTTTCCTGCAGCTATTGGGAACGAGGCGTTAAGCCAAGACGGTTAATGGGGATGATCCAGCCCATGATGACAACAATTTCCTAGATATTTCAAAAGTGACGACTCTACTTTGCCAGCTACTACAAAAGAAGACCGATGAAGGTACGCTTGAAAAAGGTGACTGTCGGGGGGCGATGTGGCCTGTAAACGACTTGATAGGCGGGATCTTGGCTCGTCAAATTCCCGTCGCTAAGACTTTGTTGGCTGACCTCTGCAAGGTTTCCGTAAGAGTAACCCTGAAGATCTGCGGAGCAACCCACGATGCTGCTCTTGCTTGCAGTCGGGTGTTACATTGGCAACTCGCATCTGCTCCCGACGTGACAACGTTCCTGGTTGATCTACTCCCGCCCAGAACCTATGTGCTGATTTGATCTGCCAAGTACAAAAAGACCGCCGTCGACCCGACGATTTGGGCCACCATCCTCTGTCATTGTGGGTGCCTATCCGGTGACTGTTAGGAGATTATATTTCTTTTGAGCTTCAGGCGAAACTGACACAATGAAGTTTGCCACCGTGACAGCCGTCCTCTCCGCTGTGCTTGCGGCAGCCAGCAACGTCGCCCTGCCCGCCGGTGTCCCCCGGTCAGTCGAGGAGTTCCGAGAGAAGCATCCTTATCAGCCACGAAACCCTTCGGGCCATGGAAAGAGGCGTATCGTGAAAGTACGCCCCAGCCGAAACGATACAGACGACGTCAGTTCGGAGTTCAAAAAGGCCCTCCAGCGCGCTAATCATGGAGGCACCGTCTACCTCCCAGCCAACGAGACTTTCATCATCGGCCAGCCGCTCGATCTGACATTCCTCAATGATGTTCAAGTTCATCTTGACGGCGAGATTAAGTTCACCGATGACACTCCCTATTGGCAATCCGTGGCTTTTACCCATCCCTTCCAGAACACAATCATGTTCTGGAAATGGGGCGGCCAGAACATTAAGATATATGGTGAGGGCACTCTGAACGGGAATGGACAGCGATGGTGGAAGTGAGTAACTGTCCCAAGTTCAAATTCCTCACAAGGTCTTGTCCAATCACTGGAGTCTCATGAAGCTCTTTCTTTGGGCCAGGTACAGTAGGGGAAGGCTGCCTGAAAGGTTTGCTGACTAGAAGGTAGCGAATTCGCCGGGCTAGAGATCCTTGACCCGGGCAATACGTATTTACGCCCCGTTCTGTTCTACGCACAGAATGCAACAGATATTTCTATTGAAGGAATTCATATGAAAGACAGTCCGTGTTGGACGAACTTTGTGGTGACGTGTAAGTTATCTATCATCTTGTAAGATGGCGCGTTACCGGTCAGAATGGGTGGGAATTGTAGGCATCTGCATGGACTGGCTGGCTGATACAATGAGAAAAGCATCAGGAGTGACATACCGGGACGTGATTATCACCGCCGAGTCGAATAACGCCAGCGCTCTACCGAAGAACACCGACTTCTTCGACTCTCTCAATGTTGAGCATGTAACTGTCGAGCGGACATGGGTGAATATCGGAGGTAAGCAGCTTCTAGACACAGCTTGAATTCTTTGAGGAAGTTTTCCCTTGGCCCTGCTTCTGATAGCTGACTCCGAGTGCTGCAGACGATTGCTTCAGCCCCAAGTCCAACGCCTCGGACGTCCACGTTGACACAATGTACTGTAATGGCACCCACGGTCAATCGATGGGGTCTATTGGCCAATACGCGGGTGAGAAGTCAATTATTGAGGACGTCGTTATCGAGAACATCTGGATGCTCAATGGCCAGTTTGGGGCCCGTCTCAAGTCCTGGGCTGGACCTAATGTTGGCTATGGCTACATCAACAACGTGACTTTCCGCAGTAAGCGTCATTGTTTATCCTTCTCCTGTCACTGATCCCCATCTCATGTTTTCCAATGTTCCAGAATGCAACACTTTAGATCTCTGAGCAGGGCTGACATCGTTCACAGACTTCTGGAACGCAAACAATGAGTACGCTGCGTACTTGGATTCTTGCTACTTCAATGTGAGTATTTCTCTGCCCGCCGAACTGCGGCCCTGATCCGCCTCTTTTCAATGCCTGTGTTCGCATTGTCTCGGGCCACATTGCTGAGTAGAACCCACAAAATAGATCAACGCCACGACGTGTGCTGCGTATCCCTCACAAGTTAACGTCAGCAACGTCCTCTTCGAAAATTTTAGCGGCTACACCAGCGGCAAATTCGGGCGCGCCGTGGCGTCCTTGACTTGCAGTTCGAACCCCAACGCCATCTGTGAGAACATAACGTTCAAGAACTTTACCGTGACTTCACCTTGCGGCAACGGCACGGCCAGTCCGGCAGTCATCATTTGTGACAACATCAAGGGTGATGTCGGCGTAGATTGTGTCAGCTCGAATAGCACGGAGGCGATCGCGGCCAAGGCGGATAAATGCAGTGTCCCGTTGGCAACGCTGCCTCAGGCGACTCCATGGGTCAGATAGAGAAATCAGAGGCCGAGACGTTGAGCCACGCTTACATAGCCATGCGGACATGTCATGTCACGTCTCTGCTGGGTGTTCCTGCAGAACAGAACCGAGAAGGTTTCCTGGCTCTGCTGTATGAGCACCAGGGACCGCATTGCCCGCCTTAGAGCCGGGAATTAAAACAAATTGGAATACAAAAGTGTTCGTATGTTTGTGGCTTGGCATGTTCCTAGTTGACGCATGTATCAGCACTAAAATTGGTTGCACATGGCATGCATGGTTCACGCAAAGGCAACCTGCCTAGGTAGAACCTCAACGCCACGCCGCAAGGTTGACATCATCACGTGCCGAGAAAAGTTGCTGACATTTGCTTCAAGTGTCTGAAAACTTTGGGATTCATTTATGTATCTGGTATCTGTGGTAACGCCCCCCAACATTCCTTGTATCGATCGTCAATCTGTAACAGTCTAATCAAGCCATTGCTCTCGCGTGACTTCAAGCCCCTGAGGCGTTGCATTCTGAATTATCTGGGTGAAATCACAGGGCAACAGCCACGCCGAGAACACAGGCTAGGACAGCTCCAACAATCCCGGCCTCCCGTATTGGCGCGCCGGCCGTGGTCTCCGCCGACTGTGAAGCTGAGCCCGAGGCGGTACCGGTAGAGTCCGACGACCCGGACTCGGTGGCAGTTCCGGTGGAGGAGCCGGTCGCAGATGGCTCGCTGCCGTCACTCTGTGTAGCGGTCGCGGACGGCTCGACAGACCCACCAGTCGCGGTAACTTTGGTGCAGACCTGGACCTCGGATACCGCGCCGGCGTACTGGGGGCAGGCCGAGATGGCTGCGACCAGCTCGGAGCTGCTTTCCGAGTACCACGACAACACCGCGTCGGTGTAGCTGGAATACTGGCTGCTGAGCGCGGCCGGGACCGAGGTGACGGAGCAGGGGTCTGTGCCGGCCTGGGACTGCTCCCACTCCAGAAGGTCACCGCTGGGGATGGGAAGCTCAGTCGCGATGGAGAGGAGAGATGCTTGGCATTCGCTGTCGGAAAGGTCGCCCGATGTGCCCGTGGGGGCTGCGCCAGAGTCTGTGGTCTGGCGGGCGATCACAAGATCACGCCGGATAGCCATATGCCCAGGAAAGAGGTTGGTAGAGGCGGATGCAGTGGCTGCCAGGGCCGCGATGACGAATTGGGAGTACATCTTTGCTGTGGAGTGGGCAGGCTTGAGGAAGCGGTGATGAGATGCAGTAGAAGTAAATGAGCGAAGTGGCTAACTCAAGTCAAGAGGGATTGAAGGGATTTAATATCATTCTGAAGTGGATATGACCGTGCCATCTAGGCTACGGCTCGTGCCTAGCTCAAATCCTCTTCCAAGTATTCCTGTTAGACAATGATTGGACAGGATTTACATCCCAGAAGAATGCTAGAATAGACCCTCATGTCATCAAGGCGAACGGCACAATAGGCTGGCGTCCCGACTCATTTCATCGTGGCCAAATCGAGACTCGCGTCAGCGTGGTTGGCGAGGCAGCTGAGCGCCAAAAAAAGGGGGGCAAAGGATTTGAGCGCGCCACGGCAGGGGGACGAGGTCCGGCCGCCCAGGCTACCATGATGTCAAGCTGGCCAAGCGATAGTGACCTTCGTATCTTTGTTGCAATACATCAGATGCGGCTACTCCCACTTGACCTGGCCGTGAATGGCATACAATAGAAGCAGCTGTCTCATTCTTTGGCCGTCTTGGCCGCTTGGCTGTCTTGGCTGTGGAAACTCGGACAATCCTTGATGGAGCCTGTGGGAGCGACAGGCCGTACTGATCCGGCAGTATGGAAGAGTGGTTTTGCTGGGAAACCCCCGGCACAGCGTGAGATTCTCATTTATTATGCGGACGACAAAATGGTGGACCCGTCAGAATCCTTCGACACAAATTTAGGTATGAACAAGCCTAGTCTTGCAGAAGAGACTAAGCGTGTCCAAAGACAGTTTAGTCGACGCAGCATTGGAGTTGCGGAACTAATAAATCGGCAGAACGGCACGGCCAATGGTTGCATTCCGCAGCTTCAAACTGAGCTCAGGATTTCTGAAGAAGCATCCGGCTACAACGATACACAGCAACTTGCAGAGCACCCTTATCAAGTCTCTGTGTGCTATTTACTCTTCCCAAAAGCCTCCCGCCAACACAGGCCACAGCAGAGCAGTGGCCACATACATACCTAAGTACCACAGTAGCCAATGTTGACCAATTCAATGTTCACTCGAAACTTGTCATCTACCGACAGCAACAACTCCAAGAAGATACAAAAAGGCAAAACAGAAAGCCCTAGAAGCTTCCTGCGCTCGACAAAAGAAAAGGCCATGAGAAAAAATAAACTTAGTCATGTATTTGCGCCCGGGATCGAACCGGGAACCTTGTCGGGCTACCATGTGCAATAATAGATCTTATTCACATTCTGTGAACGACAAATCATAACCATTAGAACACGCAAACTTGACAGGGATGTTGCCACCAACTCATATTATGATTCAATAGAGGCCCTGGGTTGGGAAGTGGGTCTGAAGCTCTCATACAGGCACACTTCAAGTTCAACTCACCATTTACTTTTCAAAACATGCTCTTCTATCATAAAGTATATTTTCACGTGCAAATAGATTAAGATAACTAGATAGCTCAGTAGTCAGGAGATGACGGGACTTATATAGGTGGGTGGGTGTATCCAGACGGTCCTCACATCCTATGGCAACAAAGGTACATGATGACTGTAAATAATTGTCTACTCACAGCCATCGTTGCTCGAGTGTAGTAGTCAAGGGGCAGGGATGCTGTGACCTGACGTTGTGCTTGAAGTAGTGGCCGGTGGGCTAGGCGCGTGTGAGGTGCATGGGTACCTACCTCCGGATGTTGGAGAGCAACATCAAATAGACAATTATATCCTTATCAATCTTTTCTCTTCTCTCTGTACATTCCTTTTGCAGAAGGAGGAGTTGGTAATAGCCTGAGATGAGGACCTTATTGCAGTCATACCGTTGCTAACTCCCGCGGAACAAATTATCCAGGGCAGTCTATACGAAAGTGGCCTACAGAAAGAACACTTCATCAAGTATCAGGTGATGGCACTCGGGTCTCCCCGAAAATTTGCACAAATTGCTTGCACGAAAATCATGATTTGAGAAAGAGTTCCCGCTCCGTGCTCGTGGCCCCGGGGTAGCTGGGTAGCTCGTCTCATGCATACCTAGGTACGGTTGTTGGGATCGGAAGACTCGCAGTGGCAAAATCCCAACAAGTGTGAGTACAAGAGTCACAGCTCTCCGGATAGTGAAAGTGCGATAGTCCCAAGACAATACAATCTAAACAAGCTTTTGAAGTTCTGGGCTTTAGATATTCAGAGGGGGGCGCCGGACTCATGCACTGTGACAGACAATCGCCTATCCCAGTCAGGTATCTAGGGACATATATTGTTATCTGTGGAATGGGACATCTGGAGTCAGCTTGGCAAGGTTTTCTTATTGTAACGGTACATTGACGGAGTAGCGCAAGAACAAGGACAATAGGCATAAGATTAATGTTGGCCGTAGCCTAGACGGCCGCAGGCACCCACAATCAACCGACCTACACACACCACTTGTTTTATCATCTCCACACATACGTGAAAGAACGGTAACCGGCACTAATCAGTAACCAACCAACTTCTAATGGTAAGGTTGAAGGGACATTTGCGCGCCCTACAAACGGGGTATCAACCTTCAGAAGCAGCTATGCCAATGCCAGGACGTCTCTTTAAACTTGCGCACCCATTAGGATACCAACCCCAAAAAACCTCACAGCAATCACTAGACACAACGTCTCAGCAACTACTTGAACCTCTAGTGTCCCGCTCAACACATAGTATTCAGAATCAACTCCGGCGAGCATCTAGCACACCTTGGCGCACACATGGACTCAAGTGCTCCATTGAGACTCCTCCTCCTTTGCCCACGTCACCAAGTTCTGTGGATTACCAGCAACGCCCTGGAGCAAAAGGGACTCCGCCGAGCCTTATGTACCTTTAAAGCTTACTCTTGCAACCACAACAATCCCATACAATCTCACAAGCCAGTAGTACAACTACAAGACAAACGGGACACCTTCATGAGCTAGGTTTTAGGAACAAATATGTGACCATGGAGGAAGACGACTACTATGCAAAAGATGCATTCACTCTAAAGCAAACATTTTAGAAAAGATCAAAGCTTCACACCCAGGGTACATCCATACAAGTATAGCCCTATTAGTCTTGTAGTATGATCTCCTATAAGTACTTGAGATAATGTCCTATAGGACACCCCCTTACAAGACCCTCTCCTACAAGAGACCATCCTATAAAATAAGCTCCTATACTTAAGTAGAATAATATCTTATAAGAGATCTCTATTATAAGATAACTTCTTATAGAATAGGATCTCTAAGATAGACTCTTATAAGATAATCCTTTTTAAAATAACTTCTTATATAATAACTAGTTTAGTACTAATCTAAAAGGATACTTCTGTGACTAATGGAATAGCATGGGCTTATGAGTATTGAATTCCAAGTTTAAGCAACTTGGAATTGCGGTCGGCTGGACCTCTAGACTATTGCGTAAGAGACCGCTCAGCTAAAGAACCACAATAACCAATTCGACCAATTGCTTATGCAACAGTATATAAGCCTGTACTGTCATAGGAATTGTGGTCGTTTGGCCGGGGCGTCTTTGCGCAACACTACAGAGGTCCATCTCAAGCTTATAAACTGCTGGATTCTAAGACGAGGAACTTAGAACTACAGTCTTCTAGCCAAGGCAACCTTGGGCAGTAGTTTCAGGGTAACATCATCTTACACCACTGTATGAAGGCACCACATACATTTTATATGTATGGGGGATTGGAAACACAACTGCCCAACGTCATCTTTTTTTAGTGACTTAGTATAGGTGTACCCTCCGGTTTTACAGGTATGAATCTCTGATCTACTTTAGAATACCCTTAAGCAAACGCTTTAATAGAGATAGAAGAAATTAGTATTCGTAGCCATAGGCACTTACAATCAACCAAGCTATACCCATTAATTCTTTTATCCTCTCTCTACACATGTTTAAACACCGCTAACTGACAATTAATAAATTGTTTGGGTTATCGAAGAGTCAAGATATTCTCGCATTCTTCAATCCTCACATAACACCACTAGATCGTCAACGTTCCCGTTAGCGGCAAATCTCTGCTGCTCGATCCCACGTATAGCGGGTAGTCACCCTTCTGCAACAGCCACTTCTGCGCAAGCACGTCCCACGTGCTCAGGTCTCGCCTGGTCAAGGAGAATTCGACCGTTGCGCTTTGCCCAGCCTCCAGCACTGGCTTCTCGAAGCCGCGCAGCTGCTTGACCGGACCACCCGCGATCCCCACGTATAGCTGTGCAATTTCAGCGCCCGTGCTATTGCCTGAGTTTGTCACTGTCGCAGACACGGTAGCGACCACATCCCACAGGTCCACTTGGCCACCCTCGAGTACTTCGCCGGTGGGATACTCGTCCGTGCTGACGTTGGACGACATCACTGAGGTGAGATCGCTGTACTCGAAGCTGGTGTAGCTCAAGCCGAAGCCGAACTCGAATCGGGGTGTGATGTTCTTCGCGTCGAAGGCGCGGTAGTCAATGTATACCCCCTCGGAGAAATCACTTTGAGGGAACAACGCGTAGATGCCGTCGGGCTCTGTTGCGTTTTGCAGGCCCGCGTAGTCGCTCTCGTTCCGCGGGACACTGTAGGGAAGCTTGCCGCTGAAGTTCTCGTCGCCGTAGAGCAGCGAAACGAGCGCCTTGCCGCTGTCCTGACCGGGCACGTGGGCAAAGACCAAGGCCGTCACGTTCGGATGGTCAATAAATTGGTCGACAAGTCGAACACCTGAATTTTGGAAGATGACAATCGTGTTGCTGCAATTGGCTGCCACATTGAGGATGATACTGTCCGTGTCTGCTCGAAGTTAGCCGTTAGAACCTTGGAAGTCAACGGAATATGTATTTTATTCGAAGTCTGAGGCATTCTCGTCGGACTGAGTTGGCCCAGCATGGATCAAGTTCAAGTCGAAGAGTAGAAGGATTGCTCATTCAAACTTACAGTCGTCCCTCAGACTCGGCCTATCTGAGCCCTCTGTAGCGAAGACGTTGACGTCGACAATGCATGCATCCGAGGTAGCATCCACGTACGGATTGGTGCTGTGGAAGTCCCCTGATGGCGGCGTTAGTCCTGCTATGGGTCTCAAAGTGTTGTATTCTAGAACATTCAAAAACATGAAAGACCGGGATCCGCAACAGGTGAAAAGTGATGCTTACAGTATAGCGCAGTGAGATCTTCCTGCGCTCGTTCAGTAAGCGCTTGAAATGGAGAGGAGATCCACGGCGGCTGGCTGGCCCCCGACCCTCCGCCAGAAATGATTGTACCGTTCCGCGCGATTCCTGAAGTGACGCCGGATATAAAGCTGCCTGTCCCGTTGTAATCCAGGCCATACGCCAGAGGGTATGAACCTCCGTTGAACCCGAAAGTCCCGACATTGTACTGATCTGGTGTCTTGGCAGAGTAGCCGAACACAGAGATGAGTTCGGGGGACTTGAGTGGCAAGGCGCCCTCGTTCTTCAGGAGAACGTGACCTTCGAGCGCACCCCGGTAGAGTGTATCCTTGAAAGAGGTGTTCCATCCGATCACTCTTGTGTGCGGTTCAGACAAGTCCTCGGGGATGCCGGATCCTGGGACCGGAAGATCGCTCGAGTCCTGTCCCATCTGGTACCATGCTGCGATAATTCGTGTGGCCATGTCGTCTAATCTGACCTCGGGTACTGAGCCGTTGTTTACTGCATCAACCAGATTGGCTCCCCAGTACGTCGCACCACTGGGCATTACCATATCAAGGCCCGCAAGCGCCGACGCAACACCGGAGTGCTGCCCAAACCAGTCCGACACGACAAAACCCTGGAATCCGAGCTCCGTCTTGAGCAGGCCGTTCTGGGTGTAGCTGTTGTCGCAAGCCCAACTGTTGTTCACCTTGTTACATATGGTTAGCCGGATTCTCTTTAGTTATTAACGTAGAAGGTCATAGTGTTGAGTAAGAGCCCAACATTGGAATATAGTAAGGGAAGTAGTAAGATTAAAATGCTCACCTTATTATAAGAACTCATTATATTGCCAGTGCCCGCCTTCACTGCATCTTGAAATGGCCTTCAAAAGGTGAGTCAGCTAGATGCTGCAGGCTTTATAAAGAGAAGGGGTTCCTACCAGAGGTACAACTCGTGGATAGTCTTATCGTCAATGTTGGACGAGACCGAAGAGACGTTTCCATCAGGGTTGCGGTTCGTCTCCTGCTCGTTGCCGATGAAATGCTATTGTTCTTGTCAGCCTTTATATACAGCAGCTAGCCTGGGCTGGTGCAACAGACTCACCTTGACGCTCGTGATCACCCCAGCGGACTGCACCCCCACCACAGTCTCGTAGGCGAGTTGTCCTGTGAGATACGGGTCGTTGGAAAATCCCTCCCAGTTTCGGCCGCTAGATGCGATACGCCCGAGGGGGCCCACGACTGGGCCAAGGAGAACATTTGAACCTTTCTTGTAGAATTCTTGGCCCATCCCGACAGCGCGCTGGTGGGCAAGTTCTCGGTTCCATGATGCGCCAACAGACCAGCCCGCTGCCCAGGCGGAGACGTAGTCTGCGCTGCGCAAGCCGTTGCCCGCGTCGGAGAGACATAGCCCAGGAAAATTGAGGCGCGGAATCGATGCAATAAACCCCGAGCAGCCTGTTGACGAGGTGATTCCACCGGTCAAGTTGACCTATAAAGTACACAAGGTCAGCTTGTGCTTTCGTGGAATTTTGACAAGGCTGAGCGGTCCAAAACCGTTGTGGGGAGCATACCTTTTCTTCAAGTGTCAGCTGGCCAACAAAGGCTCTCGCTTTGGTGTAAGAGTCGCTCCAGTCGCCACTACCGGTGCCATTTGGACTCGGGTATACTGGTGGAGACTGGCCGTAGAAAACAGTATCATCTGTGATAATGTCCTGGGCATTTATTACTTCTCCGCAAGCGAGAAGGCCAATGAGGCCGTATAGCACAGAGCCAACCATGTTTGGAGCGAGGAGAGCTTGGCTCAGACCAAGGGGTTTCGCGGAGCTGCGGCGGAAGACATCACTTGGGGAACTTTACTCGCGTTGGGTGGAACAGAGTTCTTATTACTGATCAGTGCAGCGCTCACATCACGGCCTCCAGTCCACTTTCCGGCTGCTCCTCACCCGCGTGGGACACGGAATATCCGGTATGACGATGAAGACTCGCGTCAACTCGCGCTGGGTTCACCCATCCCGTGAGGGGTTGAGCCGTGTGCATGCTACTCAACCGGTGCCTGGAGATTATTGGGGAGTCTGTATTGTGAGGCAATCGGCCCTTCTGGTCTTCAAGAGGGGCCATGTCCCATCGTGGTGACGAGATCCGACCCCATCGGTGAGGAGACACCTGGTGGCTAATGGAACGACGAAGTGGGTGCTTGCTGCATCGGGAAAAGGTCGTGAATTACCCCAGAAGAAAATTGCAGATGCATGTCACATCCATGCAGTGAGTACAAGCTTAGTTCCGAGGCACTGGTTGTGGTCTGGGGTATTCTGCGGGGAAACCTGGGGCATAGCACTGTCGACATGGGACGAACTCGTGAGATTACGTCTGTATTCCCTGCACGTCCACCGCCAGCACGACATTGTTAGTCTGGAAAACGGTAAAACTCCGGAGATGCATCTCCCCCAGTCTTCCTGGCTGCGGTAGTAACATGGCGAAGTCGACGTGACGGAAGCGCATTCGAGTCAAAGTCGGAAGGTCGAGTGTCTTTCCTATTTGTTTGCAGGATCTTGTGACCAGCAAGTGGAGTCCCGGCGACAAAAGCAGGATCCCTACCCCGAGAGGCACCGGCTCGCGACATCGGCTCTGCGACCTGGTAAGGAGGAGGATTTGGGAGACAACCGCTGTCTCCTTTTTGGATTATATGTGCCGAGAATTTGCCGTGTGCGATTGAACTAGTCTTGAACTGACGTCGCGAATTGTCCTGTAGCGCAAGAAGTGCTCTCTGAAGCTCAACTGAGTCCGCTGCAACTACACAGACTGATTGGAAATTCTGTGTGGCAGAGACAGGGGCCAATCCTGAACCTGGATGGTCTGATACCGAGGCCTTGTCCCGTGCTGTGATCGCTCATCGTCCGCTCAGTAGTAGCCGCCCTTACGACCACCTTTATGCCGGTCATGGCGATTGCGGGGGTAAGGACCCCAATTATCATGATGGTTGTTGCGGTGCCCTTGATGCCGGCCCCTATCTCGCCCATGATTGTTGCGAGGCTCAGGCTCCGGAATTTTCTCCTCCACCTCGATTTCGTATTCCTCGTATTCGTCCTTGAGATGTTCGTCATTGGTCTCCCTCTCCTTTCGAGCCTCCTCCGCATCGTAGACGAAGCGCATTGCTTGAGGTTCCTGGGCTGGCCTTGATCGCTTGTTCCCAGACCACGATCCTGTAGTCGCGGGTGAGGTGGCGGACCCAGGCGTGATGGGATACTTGACCTTCTCATCGTCCTCACACCTGTGACACCACACCGCAGCCCGGCGAACAGAGCTCTCGTTGTTCTCTACTTCCTGGTTCAACTTGATCTTGATGTCTATGAATTTCGACAGCTCGAATCTCATGCCGACTTTGGTGTGCTTGGCAAATTGTGTATACATATCCAGCAGGTCGAGCATGACCTCAACGATACTTTCTCTGGTGGTGTGATACCTTCTCAGGTCCAGAGACTGCACCCTGACCGCGTCAAGTCCCTTCAGCATCACCGTTAATTCAATGCAGGCCAGAACCATGGTGAATGTGGAGGCTTTGATTGGGGCAAAGGTCTTGTACATGTCCACGGACATGTCGTAAGCCATGGCGAGGATGTCGCGACCCTCGTTCGCGTCATACATATGGCGAACCATCTTGACCAGGACCTTCTGGGGATATCGCACTCGAAAATCGAAGCCTATTGTCTCAAGGATGTGACGCTCTAGACCGATGATGATTTTGTGGGGGTTTTCAAACATCTGCCATCGTGGTCAGCACTTCTGCGCAGGGCTCGTCGCGTTCCTTGACCGGGCCGACGGCGAGCCTACCTTATCATCCTGCGTGGTCGGTTGCGTTGGGTTCTTGATGTTGTAAGCGGCGCATAGGATCTCGCGGGACTTCTTGATGGTGTCTTCCACCTTGCATGCCATAAAGAGCGAGGCTAGGGACGCATCCTGATAATTGTACTCGGCATCTCGATGACAGAGGCGGAACAGGTGGTAGTAGGTGCAAGCCGTAGTAAAGGTCTTCACGGGCCTGCGTCCTAGGTCAGAGCTGGTGATAGAGGGCCGGGGTCTGTGGCGGGATCAAAGCAGTGGGCATGACCTACAAACGCAAGGCCTGACGGACGGACTCGATCAGCTGAACACCTTGTATCCTATAACTGTCTTCCCTGGCAGGGTCACATCCATACTCCTTCTGTAATCGCCGTATGTCCTGCTCGAATGTGTATTGGTTCGAGACATTCAGATTGCCCGGGTTTGGTCCGCGGGGCGGGATGGACTCCTCGACGGCGGCCGGCGGGCTGGGTCTTCGTTGTGTTGTCGATGATCTGGGCCCGGTTGGCGCCATCTTGATGATTTCGAGCGAATGACGCAGTTATGGTAGCAACGTAGGGGCCGGACGAGGGGTGACTCACCCCCAGAGGCGGCGTGAGAAGGATACTGTTGGCGACGCGGGGAGGCGTAGGACTCGGTTGCTGCACACCTTCGACTTAGGGACTTCCGAGGTCTCAAAAGCAGGGTCTGAGGTGTAGACTGAGTGACAGTGGCCCGAGTACGGCACGACTGCAGACACGGTCCGTCAAGAGAAGCGACAACACGAGTGTCCTTGAGGTTTTTGGCGATGCAAGTGAAACTCTCTGGCTTGGAGTTCATCAGGCAGAGGAAATCAAATGCGCCTGGAGTACCACTTAGCGACAGGGGTCTGCTGGTCTTATCGCCCCATCTAAGTCACGGCGGCAGGCGATTAAGACTAGCGCCACAGTTCACATGCGAGAAGCAGCTGAGCCCAGGCAATTCTGAATTGCATCACTCCCAGCCATGGCTCCGGAAGTGGAGCGGGGTCTAGCAAGTCTTACCGCCAATGCCAATTGCTAATCCCCTCCGAAAAGCTCTATGGAATGCGCAGGGTCCACTGGTCGATTGCACGTTTGACATCACTACCGGGATGTCATTCTATTTGCAGAGTAAATGATGGAAGGGGGATGCATTCCCAGTAGCCTGTCTGGATCCGAGACAACTCGAACTGTGCCCAAGCGTATACATACAATGTAGACGGGACAATGCTGAATCAAAGGACCATGAATCAGCTACCGGCAGCAGCATGCCCAATTGTGCATTGGGCGGGTGGGAGAAGGGGAGCTCCATTCAGCTCTCAGACATGCGCAATCGGCTGCAAGCGTCCTCCTTCAGTGTTTGCTTCTTCTTTTTCTGCTAATAAGCAGGACCAGACAGGTGGTAGGGGAGAGTAGACAATCAGGTTCAGTTGATCCGCACGCGTGGGAGCTGCGCACATGCAGCTCAGCTCACGCCCTGAGCCAATGCAAAACCGGCTGACCGAGGCCCCTCCCCAAAAGAGGACCCCGACTTCTTTGAGGCCTCGGGGATGGGTATTGGGTGTTGGAGGTACCCTAGGCCGCCAGAGGCCGCGCCACGGCAGGACCGGACGCTTGAACGCTGACGTACTGACGTAGCTGACGGAGCAATTTGCAAACTCCAGCCCGCCAAGCAACCAAGATGAGAGTGCTGCCCAGCACTGCTACATGCAAAACTCCACTCCATCCGAGCGAGCGCTCCAGCCTGCACTGCATCGCCATCCTTCTGATTTCAACATTGCGCCCGCACTCTTCTTCTGCACAACAACCAACGACGACTACTACCGTTGCTCGCCGAGCACATAGCGACTCGCACGCCCCGCCCTGCCAGCTCCTGCACAGCATACAGCCCCCCGCCAGACATGGTCGCCTGTTGAGCAGTTGTCGCACGCCTCCCCTTCTCCACCACAACCTTCGCAACGTCGCCTTCGAGCGCAACACCCTCCACGCCCGCCGCCCCCGCAGGAACTCCAGGGGTCGCCGCAGAGACGATCCTGTAGCCTTCCGCCTCGTCCAATTTTCAAAATGGGAAACGGACGTAGGGGCGTCAAGTTTGCCCATAGGAAAGGCAATGGCAGCGTCGACGGCCGCCGCGCAAGCTTCAGCGAGCACAGCGAGGCCAGCCAGGAGGGCTCCCCAAAGACCAAGTCGTCGCCGCACATGGATCAGATCGCCGAGGTATGCACCTGCCTTGCCGGCAGCTACGTGATGCCGCACAGTCGCGTCGTCCTCTCCTCCTCGCCCGCGTGCGCCACCCCTCAGTCCAAATGCTGACCATCCTTCATCTGCAGAAAGACGCCGCTCCGCCACCGCAGAACGACTACGAGAAGAAGAAGCAGAACTTCATAACGAGAACAATATGGACTCTGCTCATGATCGGTGGCTTCTTCGCCGCCCTATTCATGGGCCACATATACGTTATTCTCATCATCACCGTCATCCAGATCATCTCCTTCAAGGAGGTCATCGCCATCGCGAGCGTCCCCTCCCGAGCCCGCCAACTTCGCTCCACAAAGAGCTTGAACTGGTACTGGCTTGCCACCACCATGTACTTCCTATACGGAGAGAGCGTCATCTACTACTTCAAGCATGTTGTCCTTGTGGATAAAGTACTGCTACCTCTGGCCACGCACCACCGCTTCATCAGTTTCATGCTCTACATTATTGGTAAGTCACGATACTTCACGAATTGATAATGTCGGCCGTCTCTCATACTTACGCCCAATCTTCAAGGCTTCGTATTCTTTGTGGGTTCCCTCAAGGGTGGGCAGCTCAAATTCCAGTTCACCCAGTTTGCGTGGACACACATGGCGCTCCTTATCATTGTGGTTGAAGCCCACTTCATCATGAACAATGTTTTGGAAGGACTGGTCTGGTTCTTCCTGCCTGCCGCCCTGGTTATCACAAATGACATCTTCGCCTACATCTGCGGTATCACCTTCGGCCGCACTCAGCTCATCAAGCTGTCTCCCAAGAAGACCGTCGAGGGTTTTGTGGGCGCCTGGGTCTTCACTGTCATCTTCGGCTACGCCCTGACTAACCTGATGATGCGCAGCGGCTACTTCACATGCCCCGTCAATGTATGCCGCCCTCTGTCTCGTGGCCTTCTAACTTGACAAGGCAGCTCAAGCTGACAGCATGCAGGACTTTGGCGCCAACGTTTTCACTGGTCTGCAATGCCAGCCTAACCCTGTGTTTCTCCCCTACAAGTACGAACTCCCTCAACTATTCTTCCTCCCAGAGAACACGCAGTTCAGCGTGACCATGGAACCGATGCAGATCCACACCATGATCTTTGCAACATTTGCATCTCTGATTGCACCATTCGGCGGCTTCTTTGCCTCTGGGCTCAAGCGCACCTTCAAAATCAAGGACTTCGGCCACTCCATCCCCGGCCATGGTGGGATGACCGATCGCATGGACTGTCAGTTCATTATGGGCTTCTTCACCTTCATGTACTATCACTCCTTCATCGCCACGCACAAGGTTGGGCTCGGCGGTGTCTTGGAGACTGCCATCACGGGCTTGACTGTGGAGGAACAGATTGAGCTTGTGCGGAACATGGCGAGATATCTCGGCAATCAGGGCGCTCTGGGAGGTGACGTGAGTAGACTGCTAGCTCAAGCCTCAAACATTGACCTTTGCTAATTTCATCTCAGGTTCTATCATGTCTGGACCTGGCCCTGCCCAACAAGAGGTGAGGGTAGAGAAATGCATTGGTGTCGGGTAGCGGAAAGAAGTTCTGATTCTGGTGGCATCTTTTCCTCTACGAATAACTACAATTGGGCATAGTCATGGACAATGGGGAAAATTAGTGATGAGTCCTGGTTGCGCTTACTATGGAGGCAGTTCATTTGAGTTGCCCTTGATGTAATCATGGGCGAAAGGGCTGCAGGTTAGGACTAGATATGCTCTACTCTCTTCATGGTTGTAACATACCCAAGTGTTGTTTAAGTGCCTCCGACAGGGGTGGCTATTTCCTGAAAATAGGTTCACAGTACCTACTATCGTTGATGAGGCATTTGTGTATGTGTGAAGGATTATGTAGGTATTCTGGAAAGGCAGCCACGAGTAGCTCGGGCGAAAGGAAGTAGGGGCAAGTTTAACAGTGCGCCGTCTATGAAGAGAACCACACGAGACCAGTCCAGAACATCTAATCTGTGGTACCTGTGGGTGAAGAGGCAATTAGCAAGACTTCCCTTCCTCCATACGGTGACGGGACAAAATGTTGAAGAGGCGTGATCTCAGACTCTAGCATCGGTTTCATAGGGTAATGAGCCCTCAATCCCGTCTTGAAACATATTATTGGGGTAATGCATTCATCATGTACGCTTTCAATGCCAGGGTGGGCGTGTGTCGATATGGGCGTGGGAGGGGCTCACCTGGTAAGGTTGCGCGAGGGGTCCGGCATGCGCCCCTCCCCCTCGAGCTCAAGTCAGGCAGTGGTTGCGACGTAGACGTCTTAGGATAATGCCGCATGCTATGCTGTCTCAGACAACTCGTTTGGATAGGCGGCACAGCTCCCCTCGCGTCAAGAAGGGCTGATGACTGCGAGGGGGCAGATGGAAGGTCTTTGTAAAAAGCTTTGCTTGCGAGAAAGATGGAGCTCCCATCGAACGTGTCGAGCTCTGCCCCTGCCGATTAGGTCAGCTTCCCCCCCCCCCCTTGGGGGGGCCATACCTGCAGCGCCAAGGGTGTGGTGGGTCAGGCGCGGATCTCACGGCCCACAGCTCAAGTCCACCCCAGTCAACGCGGCAGCTGCGAGGGCGCGATTGCCTGAGTGCCTGCATTTCGGCCTGGGAGGCCCCTGTGTGGTCCATGACGACCTGCCAGCCCTGGGTGCCTGGGTACGGTTCTGTCTAGTCCTCTTGGGCGATCCGGCCGCTTCTTTTCTCCATCTCGAAAGTCGATCACACTGCTTGCCACAACAGCAGAGACAGCCCATAGTATCACGCCCTAGACTGCGCGCGCAGACATGCTTTCAAGGTACTTATTGACCCTCGGGGCGCTGGTCGCCCAATCCATTGCTCTCCCCAGCTTCCAGCGACCCCTGGCAACAGCCGCCGCCGACGACGATGACGACGACGACACCCCATTGCCACTGATCATCTGGCACGGCCTGGGCGACTCGTACGGAAACAAGGGCCTGCAGGAGGTCGCTGCCCTCGCCGAGGAGGTCAACCCTGGCACGCTTGTCTACTTCGTCAAGCAGGGCTCCGACGCCAACGCCGACCAGCGCGCCACCTTCTTTGGCAACCTGAACGACCAGGTCGATAAGCTCTGCAGCGACCTGGCCGCCGACCCCATCATCTCCACCGCGCCCGCCGTTGATGCCCTTGGCTTCTCCCAAGGTGGCCAGTTCCTGCGTGCCTACGTCGAGCGGTGCAACTTCCCACCCGTGCGCTCCCTCGTCACCTTCGGCAGCCAGCACAACGGCATCACCGAGTTCAACGAGTGCTCACCCACCAACTTCCTATGCAAGGGCGCCATGGCCCTGCTGAGGGGCAATGTCTGGTCTTCGTACGTCCAGCACAACCTCGTCCCCGCCCAGTACTACCGCCCCACCGGCAGCGAGGCCGACTACGAGAGCTACCTCGAGAACTCCAACTTCCTGGCCGACATCAACAACGAGGGTCGCGAGAAGGATCTGGCCTACAAGAGGAACCTGGCGAGGCTTGAGAACCTCGTCCTCTACATGTTCGAGGAGGATAAGACCGTCATCCCCAAGGAGACCAGCTGGTTCTCCGAGGTCAACGGCACCGAGGTCACCCCGCTGCGCGCCCGCCGCATCTACGAGGAGGACTGGATCGGCCTCAAGGAGCTTGATCGTAACGGCGGGCTCAAGTTCCGCGTCGCCCCCGGTGAGCACATGCAGCTCGAGGTTGAGCTGCTTAACAGCACATTCAGGGAGTTTTACGGGCCTTATAAGAAGACCTTTTCCCGGGATGTCGTGATTGAGGACGAGCTTTGAAACCGGGATTCGTATTGGTTTCTTAGGTGGTTTGGGCTGCTTTTAGGGTTTCCGCTGTCCTGTGTCAGTTCAGGATGGGCTCCGGCGTTCTTTGCTGCATTTCTTTAGCCTTTCTTATCTATCGTAGGTCTGTCAGAATGGACGAAACACGAAATTTTGATCCATAAGGTACGCTTCGCCAGTGGGTAGCAACAGTCGGTGCAAGTTTCTCTCTTGCAATGGTATAAGAAATGATCACCATCGTATAGAACCAACCACCTACCAGCTCCGACTTATCATCACGAGAAACACGGGTGCACACAACTCTGCCGTGCAGTTTGAATCGCATACATTGCCTTGCTCTTCTAGGGCACTTACTGTCGTTCCGGCTTCATAGAGGAACTCAAATAATACAACTAGTCCATGCAGTGTCTTCCTGATACTAAGACTCCGACTTAGCTTTCCAGTGTGCGCCCGACCCGGATTGTCCTTGAGAGCCTCGTTGGAATTGGGTCCCTGAACATGCACATGCAGTCTATGCACTCCACTGGCAGAAAGAGGTGTCCGAGCTCAAAGATGCTTTGCTTCGTACTTGCCTGACAGCATGGTCCCGTCTTATCACCCTGCTCTGCAGAGCAAGACCAAGCTTACCGCCTACTTTCCAGTAATTTTTCGTGCTGTATAATTGCGTTTTGATACACCAATCTACCTATCTACCTAGGTAGGTACTTTGTAAACGGCATTCTCAAAAGGCCCTTGCGAACCAAGCCCAGCCGCTCCTTCTTCAGCCGCCTTTCCTCTCAATACTTTTTTCTTCTCAACACTTAACTGCGTTCCACTCAAGCTCCGACCTCGAACCCTGATCGAGAGGCTCATTCATGCAACAGACAACCAAGCCAACATCATGGTAAGTTCATCGACCAACTTTTACGCGTTCATTTGGTTGCTAAACGTGGTGTATAGTCCTAACCTCCGAATTAGAAACGGCAAGTCAGCAATAGGAGGCAGGGTGTCACCATACCATGCTTTAGTAGGCATAGAAGAGAGTCACTATAACCCTCCTTTACCCATTTAACTATCCTACCTCTATAACCGAGTTATAGTAGACTAAAAGTTTATAATAACCTTATTATATAAGTTATTATTTAGCTATTTAATAGTTTATTTAATATTTCTTAGTTTATTAAAAAGAGGATTATAAAAAAGTTTATAAAAGTTAAAAAAATAAAGAAAAAAAGGTAAAATACCTTTTTTAATAGACTTTATATATTATTTTAATTCCTCTATTAAGCTAAAATCTATAATAAAAGATAATATAATAAAAGAAGATATAGTAATTAGTTATATTTCTAATCCCCTATATATATAAAATATATATAGTACCTTTATATAATAGTAAGTACTTAAGACCTAATACTTAGAGAAAAAATAATACTAATTATAATAAAAGGATAATATAATATATAAGTATGTGGCCTTAGCCTTATACTATATAAATAAGGCTAAGAAGTATTACTCCTAATAATATTATTAATTAGAAAGCTAATAAAGTAGTTATATAATAAAGTAATTATATAGTAAGACTATAATAGTCTTAAGATAGTACCTATAAGAAGGTATAATAATCCTATAAAGGGAGACCTAGCTAAGAAACTTAACTCTTCCCTATTAATAATACTTATTCCTAAGGAGCTTCTAAAGAATATATAACCTTAAGATTATATAACCTCTTAAAACTACTTACTAAGTAAGCACCATAGTCCCTATTCTAAGTATATAGCTAACTAAATAAGTATACCACTATAGCTAACTTATTTAAGGAAGCCCCCTATATAATTTTAAGGAAAAGAAAGAAGCCCTCTTAGAAAAATAAATAGAATTTATCTATAAGATATATAATAAATATAATATATATAAAGTAGAAGTAAGGGCACCTAAGAATTAATACTTCCTCCTCTAGGTATATTACTTTATTATTAAGGATTTTCCTAACTTTATATAATAAGTAAGGAGGGCTATAAAAGAGGGGGCCCTATAGGGAAAGTTAGAGGTTCCTTATATAAAGGATTATAAGGATATATATTAAATAATTACTAAATTTATAAATAAGATATAAGCTACTAGTAGGTAGTTTATAAGCTAAGAAGATAATAAATAAATAAATAGTTAAATAAAAAAATATAAGGTAATTAAAGTTAAAGATATAATAAAAGAAAATATAATAACTTTATAATTCTACTCTTATAATCTATTTATAGCTAGAAGTTACTATTTTATATTAGTAGCTATAATATTAGGCTATACCTATTTACGCTAATATTATTAACTTATTAAGGTTAAAGTTATTATAGGCTATTAAGAGAGTGTGTGTGTGGGTAACTAGGGGCCCCACTGGCTGCTTAGTTATCTAGTGTGGCCTATTTGCCCACACCCTCTAGGACCTAAGCCTGCCCCCTACAATTCCATTTAACCTCCCTCCTTATATAGAAGGTAGCGTTATCTTAATTTAAATTGATATATTAAGGATAATTACCTTATCTCTATTTCCCCTCTTATAATAGCTATAAGTAACTTAGTCTAATATTATTAAACACTATATATAAATGTTATTACTATATAACTTAGGCCTTTAAGTTAGTTAAAATAAGTAATTATAAAAGTTACTACTATTACCCTAACTAAGGTTTTAGCTCTACTCTATAAATATATACTTATCTACTATAACCTTCTTATATAAGACTACTTAAAAGTAATTATTAGCCTATTATATAAAGCTAAGATAATAAGTAAGTTAACTATATTTTATTATTTAAATATATAAACCTAATAGCTTTATAATTATAGAATAGAGATTAATAAGTAGGTTTATCTCCTTATAAAGGTAGCTCTTAAAGTATTATTATATATTAAATTTATATTAGGAAAGCTTAGAGTCTTAATAAATTACCTAAGAAATTATAATATTCACTTTAATATTATTAACCTCTATATAAACCTTAAGGTAAAGTAAGAAAATAGTAAGGATTTAATAAAGTTAAAAAAGTTAATAAGGAAGAGTTTCTAGAAGTAGTTTAGTAACTAGAGACTAACCTTAGTTATAGGAATATAATATAGTTAAATAAAATTAATTAAAAAAAATAATTATAGATCTTTTACCCTTATATCTAGGAGGGATACCTTTTTTATATATAAGAAGACTTAGTTATATTTATCTTAAATCTATATTACCTTATCCCTATAGGGAACTTACTATTACTCTAACTTAATAGAAGAACTTAAAGAATATATCTAGTCTATATATTGTGATTTCTATTCCAGCGATTGCTCTGGGCAATCAGGGAGAAGGTCATCTTCGTGTTCCACTCACCCGACACCATCACCTTATTTTTCCAACAGATTAAGCGTTTCTAATAAAACACTGAATTCATTCCAGCAATCCAAATTACCGTGTCCCTGTTCTCCACTCGAGAAATCACACAAGAAAGAGGGTCTGAACTCTCCGGGTGGACCACACCGAGGGTAGCCCATGGCACCCCCCAAAAGGCATTTCGATCACATGGGGAGCGGGAAAGACATCGTCACAGTCCGCCTCAGGTAGAAGTGGGGGTTCTGCAACTGAGTGTTCACCCAGTCAGACACTCTATTAGTCACCATTTTCGATAGGATGAGAGGGAACGAGAGAGACCCGCTGATTGTGGCTGACGTTCAGCGACAGAAGCCTGATGACAGTGTGGTTGTGGAAAGGAAATCTTCGCTTCTGGTGTAAGTCTGCTGCACAACAATCTGGGCGCCCCTTCGCACTTACAGACTTCAGACGAAGTGAAGGGGAAGGCGCAGCGACTCTCGATTGCGCTGACTTCCACTGCCTGCCTTTTTTCCCCTAAAAGGAAGCCCTTGCTCCTGACCTCACCTTTTCAGAACTTTCACTTCTGCATCGTCAGGTGCTGCTGAACAGTTTGGGCGCTCCCTCGCGCCTACAAAATTCAGCCGAAGTAACCGAGAAGGTGCGGTGACTTTCACTCGATTACACTACCTTCCACTGCCTGTCTCCCTTTCTAAGAGATCGGATATTCGCACCCACTAAACCAGAGGATACACCCTAAGCCCTAAGTGATAACCTCTTGTAGGACAACCTCCTATGGGACAACCGCCTATGGAATAACCTCCTACCCTCCTATAGGATACCCTCCTACCCTCCTACCCTCCTATAGGATACCCTCTCATAGGATACTATCCTATATGATACCCTCTCATAGGATACTATTCTATATGATACCCTCTCTCATAGGATACTATCCTATATGATACCCTTTCATAGGATACTATCCTATATGATAAATCTGTGAGATACTTGCCTATAGTTTAGTACTAAACAGGGTCCTTTGATCTCCGAGTTCCCTAGTGCGGGTGTGCCCTCTATTTTGCGGGTGCGAATATCTGATATCTTTTCTAAAGGGAAGCCCTTGCTTCTGGCCTTACCCTTTCTCAGATCTTCACTTCTGCGTCGTTGCTTGATGCCCCAACAGCTGCTCGGTCACAACCTATGATTTCAAGCGGCACGGACCCGACAAGGGGCTGCCACTGAAACTTCTTCCTCATGAGAACGAGACAGTCTCCGACGACAATGCAAAAGAGTTCCTCGAGGTCGGTCTGGTGTACGCCGGGGATCCAGAGAAGGGACCGCCCCGGGGAAGCACTGGCAACAAAGCACGTAGTGCCAAGAAGAAGGACAAACACCTAGCCGACGTAATGACGGGTTCATGATGAGAGTTTCCACCCCAGTCAAGGAGCACATCCTCGATCAGAACAAATTGTACGCGGGATGCCTGCTTATGAATGGCCGACTTCATCACCACCTCATCGCCGCAAAGTGCGCCTTCTTCTACCCTGGGTCCTACGAGGGCGTTGATGAGGCTGCTTCACAGAAAGACTTCAACAGAGCAGTCATGTGCAACATTCGATGGCATGCCGCTATCAACAAGACGCCTCAGAAATCCACCGCCGTGGTCTTCACCGCGGATGAGCTGAGCAAGAAGCTTACAGCCCACCCTGTCGCGGTCACTCAGGCGGAGCACTGAACTCCAACATCCAACTTCTGTGGGACCTTTTCAAGCAAATGGGTAGCCCCGAATATGCGCAAGCCATGAAATTCTAATTGGAAGCCGCTCACCCTGATCTCAAATATGCCCCACAGAGCAGCCCCGACGGCATCACGAACTTCATGGATTTCAGTGAACCCGTTGCCGATGACAAGGCCGAGCTTCTATGTGATGAGATCAAGGTAAGTCTTCGTGTTCGGCTTCTGGAGCAGTGATGTACATCTAATCATTACCTCCCAGTCTACCTATGATCACATTGAACCGAATGTCACACTCGTCAAGATGATACACGCTCAGCTGTGTAAGCCTCATCGGGACTCAACCAATGGTGAACCTCGTGGAGAGACACTCCCAATCGGTGGCTTCGGTTTCTTCATGCAAGTGATTCATTAAAAAAAAAATGTGTGATCTAGACAAGCAAGGACGGCGACGGCCAGTGCCCCCGTCAAGGCGTAATGTCTTTTCACATCGACGACGCCTTATAATACACTGAGATGTTCATGCACCACGCGCGGGGCTCCTAGACGCCATCCGACCTCGTTCCCAATGTGGGCGGAAAGGTTACAGTGCAAGGTTTGGCTGATGTCTTGGATGACATGGTGCGGGGTTGTCGGAAAAGTCATTGCACTCTCGGATGCGGCAATGGGGGAGGTTGCGAGGCTGCACGGCGGTGTGCTCAAATGGGCATCTATCAAGGACCTGATGAGCAAGGTTGCAGACGCCGTTGACAGGTCAAGCGTTCAGGTTCTGTTCGAGCAGACCTGAGCATTACACGCTGCTTTATGTGCACGCAACAACGTCGCGTATGGCGAGATCCTCCAAAAGATGGTCTCTAACCTCAGCAGGATTGGTCTCTTGACAGAGAAAAGCCTCGGCGAAGAGGACGAGGACTAAGGTGGCGGGAACTGAGGACAGGGGACAAACCGCAGCAGGACGAGGGCGACAGCCCGGGACCGGCAGAGTGCCCTTCGTGACCAAAATCCCGGACCCGATGCCCGAACAGTGTTTCCCATTGCCGGTACAAAACATTCAGGCCTCATGTAGTACTATCATCACAGCCTTTCGAGCTCTCGACAACATTTGTCGATGGAATTATTGCAAACTTCCACGATTCGCCTTTGTCAACACTTTTGTCCTTTAATTCACAGATATCGGCTCCGCATCGCATTCTGACATATCAAAAAACGAGAGTGAGGGTATGGATTTTGGACTTCAAGGCTTTGTCCGTCAACGAGGGCGTAGACCTTTTCGGGGGGTGGGGGTTGCAGACTGTTAGGAAGGAACAGCGCATAGGGGTGTATTCTGAAGTATTTCTCAGCCTTTTGGCCTTTAGGTACCAACTTAGATAACATAACCCCGATACACCCTCTATTTGCTACGGGCTCTAGCAGACATGGCGCATTAGACTAAACAGCTTCTCGGACGCCGTCCAATTAGGCCCAGGATAGCACACCTCCATAGATACTTCAATGTTAGCAGTGTCTTCCCTAGGCACCATAATTGAGGATTAGAAAACTGCACAGAATCTGGAATGAGGATCATCAAATTTGGTCAAGGGTGTCACTACAAAATGAACCCCTTCAACAACGCTGATCTAGAAGTACAGGCTTTGGATGCTTTACAAGACCATTCTTTTTGCGAAGAAAAACACGGAGCCTTTCGCCCATATGCACGAAGTCGCGAGGGAGGAAACTGCCTGCCGAAAACTCAACTCCCGTTCTCCAAATTCAACATGACGAGCAAGAGAATTGGAGACCATATCAGTAACCAATCCGCTTCTCAGCGGCTGCTGCTGACAAGGTCGCAAGCTGTTGGACACTAATACTCCATGCACGCAAGGTCTTTCCTGAATCGCTCGATGCAGGGCCCAATTGTGATTCGCTGTGCTGCCGAAGAAGACTGTTGCCTTCCACTCATGGCAAATCCGGCCCAATTTCATAAAATTGCTAGTTAGATGTTGTCGCCAACAACGTGCAGCCGCAAGTATTTATCCTCCGAACACTCGTGTGCATCACGGCCAGATGAGTGAATAGATCCTCAGTTTGAACCCATCTCAAGTGAGCCTCTTCGGAATATATCATCGAGGGGGACCTTGTAAAACGTCTCTCGTATCTTCGAGTGATGTTACTGATGTGACCGCATGTCTCGAGCCTGGTCCGTTAGACAACATCCAAACCAGCACATGCGACTAGACCTAGAAGCAAATATCGGATCCCATGCGGTCTTCCTCATTCAAGCTTGTGTGAGACAGATTAGTAAAGGGTCGGGTCGTTGACGGCCGGCGGAACCTTGCTGCCTGCTGTCTGCTGCCTGCCTGCTGAGTATGTTCCTTTTTTTCTTTCCCCACGCTTTCTGCCCACATAATTCATGATTTGCTCTCGCAGGTATGACACAGGTTGGTAAGTCGTATGGCGGGCAGGTGGGATGGGGGCATTTGATGTTGTAATCCGGATCAACGATGTACCATGTTGAATCCGCAGTAGCAGGCGCCGCGGTTGCAGGATCGAGGGGTCGTATTGCGTTCGTTGTCGTGTGTCACCAGCCTTTCGACCCAATAGCGGTGAAGATGCATGACGTTGGAAGGTCTTGATCCCACAAAGGCAAGGTAGGACAAGGTGGAATCGGATTTACACCAGCCAGTGAGGCGTCGACGGGGAGTCGTGATAAGTCCGCGACTGACGAGCGCCTGCTGTGGGGCCTTGGCGCCCCTAACGAGCGCGCCCGGGGCTTATAAATCGGGGCGCGCGCCTCCCTAGCCGGGAAGAGTGCTTGATAAACCAGCCTCGATGGTTCAATATCGACTCTTCGTGTGAGCCCACAGTCGACGGGTGCTTGCTAACGGCCCGCGCACGACGCACGTCTTGCTCTTTGATGAGGGGCCAACGCTAATAATGACTCGGACCTTAACCGGCCTCACCAGATATGTTTCTGGATGAACCACTCCGGGCCTGTGTTGAACGGTGATAAAAGGGACACAGGTCGCCCTGATCTTATTGAGCCAGGATGCATGCATCATCAAATCATTTACCTCGCCCTCTGATATATTAGACTCAGCAAGGAGACTCAGTATATACATCCGCGACTACCCCAGCTGCACATCAAAGTATTCGCTCATCATGACTACCATCAAGAAGGTCGCAATTGCTGGTGTAAGCCCGCCCGAACTCAATCGTACTCGTTGACAAGAACATGAGCACTGATGTATGAACCAGGCCAATGGCGCACTTGGCAAGCCACTCTTCGACGCGCTCGTCAAGGCAGACTTCGAAGTCACCGCCCTGGTTCGAAGTGCAGGCAAGATCCCCAACCTTCCAGCAACAGCAAAGGAGGCCGTGGTCGACTTCGCCTCCCCCGACTCCCTCGTCGCGGCACTCAAGGGCCAGGACGCAGTCGTCTCCGCGCTGGGTTCCCAGCCGGGCACAGCACAAGCACAGAAGGCACTCGCCCAGGCTTCCGCAGACAGCGGCGTCAAGCGCTTCATCCCCTCCGACTTCGGCAGCAACCTCGACAACCCAGAGGTCCGCAAGCTCGCCGTCTTCAAGGACAAGATCGAGCTCCATGACGAGCTATCCCGGTTAGCGAAGGAAACTAAGCTAACTTGGACGAGTGTCAATAACAACGCATGTGAGTATCATTTTTCTCCTCTTACGGACCCCGTCTTCATGGTTTGGAATGTTCTAGAATGCACCACCTTAGGACCCTCAGCAGCACTAACGTCGCCACTAGTCCTCGACTGGGGCCTGGAGAACAAGTTTATCCTCGACCCTGTAGAAGGCAAGGCCACGCTCGTAAGCATCACTTTTCACCTGTTACGGATCCCCGTCTTTCATGTTTTGGAATGTTCTAGAATACAACACTTTAGGACCCGCAGCAGGACTAACCTCACCCTCAGTGGGATGGCGGCGAGCATCTCATCTCAGTTACTCGTTTGGCTGCTGTGGGGCAGGCTGTCGTCGGCGTCCTCAAACACCCGGATGAGACGGCAAACCGCTCCGTTTACGTGCAAGAAGCTGCTGTGTCTCTCAAGAAGCTGGTCGAGATCGCCAAGGAGTACACGCCCGGCAAGACGTGGACGGTTGTGGAGGGCAGCACCGAGGACGTCGTGAAAAAGTCCAACGAGGCGCTGTCCAAGGGTATCTTCGAGGTCTGGGTGTTCGTCAGCCTCATCTTCCGGGCGGCATTCTCAAATGCGACTGGGGCTCACTTTGCAAAGAACGACAATGCCCTGCTTGGTGTACAGGAACTCTCCGAGGCGGAACTCAAGGCCGCGGTGAAGGAGACCCTGGCTGGCATCCCTGGGGCGAACTAGGTCGAGATTAGGTGGCTGGCAGAATTTGTCTCAGCACGCAAAATTGAAAATGCCTAGGTCGCCTAAAGGCTGCTATCTCAGACAAACAGAATGTTAAATCAGTTGAACGTCCGAGACCGTTTTGCTTCTTATGTCTAGATTCGTCGTGATCAACTTCGTGAAATCCGGCCGCGGTTGCCAAGTCAGTGTTGGACAGGAGTTTGTTAGACAGGAATTTGTTAGGCAGCAGCTTCGAATGCATTGTCTTGGTATCGAGTAAACAAGTCCGGTGAGATTCATATTTTTGTGTGGCTGACAGTCCGAGAAGCCGCCAGCGCCCGACCTTGAGCCAATGGCATGACACCCTGACAATATTGGTAGACCGATGGCTATTGAATAATCAAAGCTCCTTTGAATACATTGAGTATGACTGAGACAAAGAATTGCAGATAGATATCTCGTGAATGTATGCATAGCTCTGAGAGGGTGATCAGTGATCTTGAACAACACCTTATTTACTGATCTTGAGTGGAACCTAGTTTATCTACTTGATGCCAATTTGTACTGGAGAGTGAGAATGAGCTCAGTCGCTAAATGAATATGCATCAACCATACATACGAGAAGACGAACTAGTAGACGATGCAAATGCAACAGATTGTCGACTCCAAATTCCAAAAAGATCCCATCATTATAATAACAAGTGTGCTATCCGCATATATCAATCGTTACTGAAGAAAGTGCATTCCATCGTTCCTCGCAAACAAACACTCACAGCCCTCAGCCCAGTGAAAGAGAAAGATCCCCATGTATCAAAGACCGTCGACAATCTGAGGGAGCAGCCTCTCCGTAAAATCCCAAAGAATGGGAGTGTAGTCAGGCGCCCAAGTTAGGCCTGTCCAATACGTGTTACGCTGGCCCTGCAGAGCATATAACTTGTTGAAGAAGCCAGCTGAAAGCTCCTCTGGGGACACCTTGGGCACCGTGGAGCCATGATTAGCAAAAGCTACCACCGCTGGTGTTGCAATGTCGTATGTGCCTGCCTGGTCTATGGTGGTGAGCGACTGTGTGATGAGGGCCTCGGCATCGTTGGCCGACAGCCCAGCTTCTCCGATGATTCTTGTGCTCCAGAGGTCGCGGTCTCCCTGGCGGTCGAAGGCGTCGCAGAAAGAGCCTTCGGGAAGGTAGAAAGCCGAAGAGTTGTCGGGGGAGTTGCGGATGCCGGTGACGTCTGTGGGGAGACCTGTGCCGTTTACGACGCCGACGTAGAGCGTCTCCCACGAGAATTTATTGAAGAGGGTCGTCTCGTTTTCATCCAGATCCCAAGGTGCGGTGTTATCAGGAGATGGGGTCGCGGCAATGAGCATCTTCTTGGCTTGCACCGTCCTTGGCCCAGTAGGTGTCTGAATTGTGGCACTAACACCACTATCGGTGCGTTGGCTAGAGGCAATCGTAGACTGTAGCAGGACATCGTCACCTAGAGAGGTGAGGACTCGGTCGAACAGCGTCTCCGATGAGTATGTTTCTGGCCACTTGAACGACGGGCCGGCGATCCCGAGCCCGAAGGCAGCAATCTGCGGTTTTCCGACAACGGACATAACGAACCATGTGGGAGTGTTGAGCGCGTCAGAGAGCCAGAGCAGATTTCGAAGAATGCCAAGGGAAGCTCCAAGATCGTGCTTCTCTAGAAATTCGCCGAAGGGCAACAGCAGATCCTCAGGGACATCGCCCGTCTTGAAATAGCCATTCTCGAACCACGGCTGGTACTCAATGGCCAGTGCCAGATACCTTAGCAACGCGATTGGTATTCCAAGCAAGTCGACCGGGCCGTAATCTACATCAACAGGCTTCCCAGAATTGAAGTCCACGTTCTTGGTTAACAGCAACAGCTCGATGTAGTCAGTGAGGTCAGGATTGATAAGATCCATGTCGAAGCGCTTGAAGAAGTCTGCAGTTGTCTGACGATTCAGGTATGCTTGTACGCCATAGTTCACCGGGCGATCATTGCCCGAAGAGTACGCGTGAACGTGACCACCCTTTTCGCATCTTGTCAGTCACCAGCACTGGAGCAAGGGACAGTTCCCGCCCGGAAGATAAGGAATATACTGACCAGTCGATTTGCCTTTTCAACGACCAAGACAGTCTTGTTGAAATCCTCCCGGATTCGGACAGCTGCATAAGCCCCTGTGGCACCACCGCCTACAATGAGCACATCGACTTCATCTGCCTGCGCAAGGGTACCGGCTCCCGCCAAGGCGGCACACAGGAAGACGCTGTTAGCCAACTTCATTGTCAATCGGGAGTATAGTGCCTGGGCGTTGTTGGACATTATCAGGGTGAATTGCCAGTTGCGAGCCACGGCTATATATGTACCCGCCGCCAGTCTCGCTACCAAGTTGCCTTGTTTTCCGCAAGGCGCCGCGCGTGTGACGGCAGAACCTTGGAATATCTGGTGACACCCATTAAGCTTCTCAGCTGTTGTTAGCCTACTACGTCGTATCCATTTGTTCCCTGAGCCGTGTGATCTTGCAGTGGTCCCGCCGTGTCCGAATGGGCTGCGAACTGATTGTCATCTCTTTAAGGTTTTTGCCGAAAGCTACCATGTGAAGACGGGCCCGCACAGCCCCCCCCCCCTTGTCCAAGGCATACAACACACACCGGAGTACAGGCTGTGAGTGCCGGCAGGAGAGGCTGCCTCTCGATATCTTGGCAATAACGAGTATACACTCTTATCCCTGCCAACAAAGCCTGTTGTTGGCATTAATCCGACACGAACATGGGATCAATTGGCCGTAGCTGAGATTTCCCGAAACAAAAGCATACTGCAGATGACACTTGCCGACGGTGTGCACTCTATCTTTGAGCCAAAACAGACTTTACAGATGAAAGCTCCCGTTGTGAGGTGACTTGGTCAGAAGAGGCCTGGTCCTTGCGCTGGCCGTCCGATGTCTTGTGCCAAGCATCTTTGGCCGAGCACATGCAAGTCCCGGAGTAGGTCTCTTGCCCTGCCTTTTCGCAGTCGAGCAATGAGAGGCTCAGGAAACTATTCGCGTGTGGAACTGTACGGCTGCACTGGTATGTCATAATCGATATGAGCGAATGCAGATCTATTCCTAGGCGTCATTGTAAACTAGAGAGCTCCACTATGTGGACTTCCTTCGGGGATTTTACCACCAAAACAAAGATCATGCTTGTTCTCCTATTATGCGGTTTTCTGGGGCAATACTACATAATTAAGGGATGAACTGGGGTCAAAAGTCAAAAATTGCAATTCAAACAGAACCAGTCACGTCAGCTTTGGCTTGCCGTGAAATTCTAAACAAATTCTTGGAATTATCAGTCCTTCCTGCATGTGGCTCAAAAGACCTTACACAGCTTTCCCCCATCGCTATGGACTACCAAAACCGACCAATAACTATGAGCATAAAGTAATGAACAATGAGCAATTAATTGAGGAACTCATAGGATACAAATAGTCCAAACACTAAGCAGAAAACCCTACTTACTAATAGACCACGTTTTCAAAGGATATTTCCACTCAAGTCCCCCTAATATAAATTCCTATTAATATTATTCAAATATTTAATAACAGTTGTATATCCCAGTCCCTATAAGTCAAGACAGCAGTAATTGCAGGAGAATATGTACCACGTGTTCCTTGCCTGAATGTAAAGAGGAGGGAAATTCACACACCCATTTTTAGAAGTCAGACACCTTCTCACCTATTAGCTTACCGAGCACAGAACTCTAAAGTCTTTATAACTTCACCAGATAAGTCTTCTTCACGATTTTAAGGAACATAAAGGAGGCGGGTTAGTACTCTAGGAACTTAGGTCATGCCTACTAGGTTTACTCACAACCTCCACTTTGCTCTAGTATTCACCCCCTTCACCCCAGCCAGCCCTTTCAGAAAAGATAGTCTTTGATTTATATAGACTATATGCTTAGTTATCAGAGGGTGTGTGACTTCCAAAAACAGGCACACGAATTTCCGTCCTCAATGTAAAGTTCCATCTCAATTTCAAGCCCCTCAACATCCTCAAAGCAGATCGAGCTTTCCGCTTCGATATCGATCACAGCCGCCACCTCATCTATATTCCTGTGTTTGAACAGTGCTGGTCTTCTGCGATCAGTGCGACGCAGCCTTGTATTCTCTCGCGTTTCACTAACCCATGCGAGACTCATTTTCGCGATGTTATCGCGATGGTCGCTCTCGGGATGCCCACTGATAGTCTCTGACGCGGTTTGCTGATCATCTAGAAGCGCGATCGGAGGCCCAAAGTCATTCACGTCGAAGACCACCTCCATAGTCTGCTTTGGACCCGTGCTAGCGTTTGACTTCGTAGAGCGGGAGATGAGTTTTCGACTGGCAATCTCCTTCTTCGCGACAGTGTACATATGGGCGAAATACTCCGTGCTTTGAGCCGCAAAATGCTCCTGCAAAGCTTCCAAGGCTGTAGTCGAGAGATCTTGTATTTCCTTATCAGCGTTGCTCCAAGGGTTGGATTCGTGGTGGCATTCTTGCCCAGTAACACAGCATGAAAAAATACCGCTGGTCGGTACCCTTGTGTCAGATTGTTTGTCTTTGGCAGCGCGAGCTGAAGCATCCGTCATGACCAGGGCACGGATGGGGCTCGTTACACAAATAGGGTACGGTAGGGCAGGATATCAGTCAAGTTTCCAGGCGAGAGAGTCGAGTTGGTCAATGGACTCCATTCGGATACACGAGTGTGAGCCTGAGCCACATTTATGTGCAGCTCCTTTTAGTGGGTATCTCATCAAGTGGTCAGTAGACCTGGTGTTATCTGAGCGGAAGACTGCAAGAATATTGTTCTTTGCGCTTTGTCTCTGATGAATGAAGCCCTTGACGATCAATGCATTGTCCTAGCCGTACCTCACAACTCACAAATCACACGATTGAGTCTTCTTTCAGGCCTAGACAATTCAAAGCCTGCAGCTCAGTCAGCAAGTCTCTTCAAAGAAACAAGCGTATTCCCGATCTTGGTTCTTACCTGTTCTGCCGTCATCCTCTTGGAATCATATCTCACCAGCGATGCGACCATGTCTCTCCAGCCTGCCTCCACACCGCTCAAAATGTCCTCCCACGGTTGCCCCTCAAATACTCGGTAGATATCAAACGGTGGCGTCCTGTAACTGGTAGCCTCAGGCCATGTTTCCCTCGTAGGCGTACCAATGGTCTTGAAAATGCTTAGTATGAGCCCTAACTGGTTCCCATCCTCGTGCACTGCGCGCGATTCGAACAGCGGTCTGGGCGGGGTTCGCACGCATTCCGCAAGCATGCAGCCTGCAGCCCACAAGTCCACCGGCGGCCCGTACGACTTGTCCCCAAAGAGGACTTCGGGTGCGCGGTATGGTCCGGTGCCGATGTCGAGGATCTTGGCGGAAGCGGGTTCGGTAGCGGCGGACAGCTCCGGCTGCCACGCGGTGCCGAAGTCAGACAGGTAGGCCGGGCCGTCTGGTGACTCGAGGAGGATAGCCTGGGGCTTCACGTCGCGATGGATGATGCCCTCTCTGTGGATGTTTGCCAGGGCGCGGAATACATCCATGAATATCGTTCGCACCTGTGCGTCGGTGGGAGACCCTCGCTCGAGGAGGGTGGATAACGTCAGGGGCATGAAGGGGAAGACAAGAGTGAATCGGTCCTCGTGGTCACGGAAGGTCTCGAGGAGGGGGATGCATGGCTTCCTCAGCTGGGCAAGGATCTTGGCTTCGCGGCTGGGGTTGTGAGGCTCGACGCCGTGTGTCTCGGTGATGACTTTGAGGGCACGGTCTTGGTACCGGTATACCTCGGCAGTAACGCCGCTGGCGACGTACTGACAACTCTGGTACGGGCCTATCCTCTCCCCAAACTCCTCGCATGCATCGTCATCATCGCCACTGAAAGCAGCACCAGGCGATCCTGAAGCTTCCTGTTGCGGCTCTTGGTCCCCGGGGGAGAGCGGACTGTTGCAGGCAGCATCATATTCAGCCTAAAGGTGCGTTAACGCTGCTCACATGTTGGGGGAAGATCCAGTACGTACTCTTGAAGACGAAGATTTATAGGCCTCGTTCTCCAATGTGAATGCAGACCTGGACACTGCAACTTTGTGGTTCGACAATATGGTCTGACTAGTCAAGAAATGTCAGCGACAAAGGCCGTTACGTTGCAGGGTGCATGCAAGGGGGACCAGGCTCACGGACATTTTCTGGATATTGTCATATCGCTCCGAGGCAGTCAGAGAGCCTCGCCAGTCCTGAGAGTCAGGCATGATGACACAGGCTTGGCTGCCTCTCCTTGCCGTGGTCAGGTTGGATAGACTGACTGTCTGTCTGGGAGGAACTCGTGCGTAAGCGGCTCCTGGGTGAGACACGAAGGCCGTGTCAGTCTCAGCCAGCCGTTGAAGCTCGGGCGAGCTCGAGCTCTGCTAGCGGAGGCGTGGGTCTGCTTGCTTGCTGCATCCTCCCCGGTCCTCCCTGCAGGAGGAGTGCACGGGGCAGGAAAAAAAAGACACCACAATTGGGCTAACGATTGTGTACAGGATTTTCCCTTGTACTTTGTTAGCATGGTGACTTTATAAAACACACAATATAACCCTATTCAACCAATTAGACTATCTAAATATCTTCTTCTAATTAAATATATAGTATTAAATACCCTAAAGGCTTAATATTATATATACTTAGTAGAGTACTTAGCTAAGTAGTAAGTACCTAACTAACCCTTAGTTAGCCCCTTAGAACCCCTATTTAAGACTAAAGGAAGGGTTAGGGTTTTTACTAATTAAATTAAAAAAAAAATTAGCTAAATTAAGACTTAAACTTAGATCTTTTAGTATTATATTATATTAAATACCTTATATATTTAATAGGATATATATAACTTAGATATACTAATTATTATATTATTTAATTATATATATAATATAAGTAGATTTAAGGTCTTTATAAGGGTAGTTTTTTCTAATTTTTAATAAGCTATTAGTTTCTTAAGGACTCCTTATTAGGAGAGTTAGAGTTTATAACTTATTTAGCTTAGTTAAACCTAATTTACCTAACCTACTAATTTAACTAACTATTTATCTTTAATATTTAATTTATTTACTACTAATATTAATTTAATTACTAATTTTCTTACTAATATAAATTCCTTTTATTTAAGTTAATAAATATATTTACTAACTTTAATTTAACTAATTTTAATATTTATTTTATTAATTATAGTTATTAATATAATTTAGTAATATTTTTAATATTTTTCTTTATTTTTTACTAGTTTCTAACCTCTTAGTACTTAAATCTTCTCTTCTTCTTATTATCTCCTTTAATAAGCTAAGATTAGGGTTTATAAACCCTTTAAATTACTTATTTATTAACTTATAGTACCTAAATATATTAGTTATTAACTATTATACCTAATACTTTTATAACTTATTTCTTAATATTATAATTATAAGGAATTTATATTATTTAACCTAATATTTATATTATTTATATTTAAATTATTTTATTTTTACTTTATTTTAGCTTAAAATAAGTACTAATATAATTTTTTAATAATTTTAAGTATTCTTTTATTTTTATACTTCTAAGTACTAACTAACTATTAGTTAAATTACCCTAATAACTTATTAGCTATTAATATCTACTTATACTTATTATAATCTAATTAAAAAGGTAACTTTATTTATAAACCTATATAATAATAACTTTTATTTATTAAAGATTACTATTTATAGGTAAATAATATACTTAAGCTAATTAAAAGTTATAATAGTAAGTATTATAATACTTTTTAAAGATAAAGTTTTAAAGAAATAATAAAAAGAGTAAGAAACCCCCTTTTTAATATTTTAAGACTACTTAAATTAATTATACTTAAACTTTATTACTATTAATATTTAATTTTTTTATTAAAGTACCTTAATATAATAATATTATATAAGTAAACTTAATTTTATTACTCTTATAGTAATTAAAATTCCTTAGGACTTAAATAAGATATTTATTACTTTTAAGTTAAAAATTAACTATTTAACTTAAATATTTAAATTAATAATCTTCTTATTAATATACCTTATAAGTATAAGAGAGTTATAATCTTATAATATAAGTTAGTTTTATTACTTATTAAATATATACTTAAATTAGGATTACCTAATATATTAAACTATTTAAACCTTTTAAATTCTAAATAGTTATTTTTTAATATTTTTACTCTAATTTATTAAATTATTATAATATATATTTTACCCTAATAGTACTATATTAGCTCTATTAACCCCTCTTTTATAAATATTATTTATTATAGCTTTATTATTTTCCCTTCTCTACTTATCTCTAACCCTAACCCCTTTTATATATATAATAATAAAATCCCTAATTATAATAATAATAATATTTATTTTAAAGATAATAATATTAAAAAGTAATTAGATAAAAGTAATATTATAGGATTTATATTCTTATTAGTATTTACTCTA
Source organism: Diaporthe ampelina (assembly GCA_023522825.1). Classification (NCBI taxonomy): domain Eukaryota; kingdom Fungi; phylum Ascomycota; class Sordariomycetes; order Diaporthales; family Diaporthaceae; genus Diaporthe; species Diaporthe ampelina. Next base: position 803,153 of record JAMFTM010000006.1, on the reverse strand, counting down.
TATTACCCCTTAATTTATACTTATTATCTTAAAGGTCTTATATAGGGATACCTTATTAATATTTTTAACTTATTAAATTTCTTTAAACCTAACTACTTTTAACCTTTCTCTATTCTTTTATATTTAAAGCTAATTTACCTTATAAATATTATAATATTATAAAGCCCTTAATAACTTAGCTAATATTTTATACTCCTAATAATTTTATAAAGCCTAATACCTAAATCTTCCTAACTTTTATAACCTAATTATCTTTAATAATAAAAATAGTTAATACCTTCCCTATTATATTTATTCTTTATAAGAAGTAGAGTTTTTAACTAATAACCCTATTATAGTTAAGAATTTCTATTAGTAAAATAAGTTTAACCTAATACTTAGACTATCCTACTTATATTAATATACCTAATTTAAACCCCTAATAATACTTTTAACTAATTAATAAAAGCCTTATATTAAGAATTCTATACTAACTAAGAGATAAATATATTAAAACCTTTATTTTATTACTAATATATTAATTAGAAAGATTACTAATATTATTAGCCTTATTATTTAGTAGATCTAATATATTTTAATTATATAACCTTCCCTTTTAACTCTTAACTATTATTATATAATTCTTTTAAAGATAATATTCCTTCTCTTCTCTATTATTAATATATTAAAGAAGACTAAATATACTATCTTATATATATAATTATAATAAATATACTTAGAATTACTATTATATATTCTATAAATATTATATTCTATTATATTTATTAATAAATATTAATATATTATAATATATAAGTTAGGGTATAATTATATTATATTTATATATATTATAGAAGGAAGGAAGACTTATAGGAAGGTCTATTAGAGCCCTTAGGGATAAGCCTAAAGGAGGTAGTTTATATACCTATTAGTTATAAGCTAGCTAGTAACTAGCTACTAGACCCTATACCTATCTAACTATTTATAGGTGTAACTATACTCTATATATAACTACTATAAGTACTAGAACTATAAAAAAGAGTATGATATCCTTATTACTTCCTATTATAATATAATTAACTAGAATTCTTTATATAAGTATGATATTCCTCTATTAGTTCCTTAGTATATTTAAGGTTATACTTTATCTTTTATTTATTATATTAGGAGTTATATCCCTTTTATTATATAAGATATTTAATTATTTTATTAAATAGCTTATAGTTAAGTATATATTTAATTTTATAGTACTCCTCATTCTTATTAGTTAATAAGTTAATATACTTAACTAATAGAGGTTAAGGTATATAGTAGTTAAACTCTTTATCTTTATATACTTTATATAGAAGAAGATACTAAATAGAGATAATAGGGTTAATATAGTCCTTATTTTTTCTAAAGTTAAGGTAGTATACTAGTAGAGAGATCTTAGTAATAATAGTATAAGGGCCTTCTTAAAGTACTATAAGCTTAATATTTTAAGTCTTAAAGAGGGGTTTATATACCTTATCTATCTTAAGCTAGACTTTATTACTAATATTAAATTTAATTTATCTATATTAAATATTATATTAAATCTTATTATCTAAAGTAATAATATCTATAGCTAATTATATATTATATTATAAGTACTTATATATAAAGTAGATATCTATAGCTTAGAGGGGAAGTTTAGAGCTTATTAGTCTATTAATAAGTCTAGGAATTTTAAATCTAAATAGAAACTTATATAAGCTTATATTAAGAGTATATAAGTATACTCTATTTAGATTCTATTATAAAGCTAAAAGTATATTAACTTAATTATAATTAAGATACTTAGTAATATAATAGTAAAGTATTAATTTTATATCTTAGTTCTTATATTTAGATTACCTATTAGCCTAGGGGTAATAAATAATAGTTATCTTAAAGTATATTTTAAAGGCTTTTTATAAGCTTTATTAGAATACTAAAAGGAATTTAGTATCTTAGTTAAAAATAATAACTTAAGGGTATAACTAATTACTTAATAGTAATTAGTATATTAGAACTACTACTTAATTATTAGTAGTATATATTATATATTTAAGTATTAGAAATATATATTTTAATATCTTATATATAACTAGTATTATAATATTAAAGGAATTAAATCCCTTAAGGCTCTAAAGAGTATTAGTAGAAGGTACTAATAATAAGGTAATTATAAAATTTATTATAATAATATATATAGGTTCTTTAGGAGCTTAGATTAACTAAAGGTTTCTAAATAATATCTAATTATCCTTATATTATACTCTATATTAATAGTAGTACTTAATATAGTTCTTAATTTTATATCTTTTTCTTTATATATAAATACCTTTAAGATCTACTATTATATAATTATAGCTAAAATAGTACTTATTATTATAAGTGCTAGCTAAAATCTCCTAAATTAATTATTAGGGAATATATAAATATTTATAACTATTACTATTATAGTTATATAATAACTAATTAACTAAATAAAATATATATCTAGGTTTTAAAGCTAAGATAATATCCTTATTATCCTTAATAATAGTTAGTCTATATCCTACTATAGTAGGTATAGCTAGGCTCTTAATAATTTAACTATAAATCTTATTATACTTATAGGCTTTAATAAAATATTATTAAAGGGAATTATCTATTTAAGCTTTAGTAATAAATAAAATATAATTATTATAATTATTTTAAATAGAGTTAAGAATAGGTTTCTTAGGGTATTTTTTAGTAATAGAATTACTAAGAGTTACTAATTAAGATAGAGTATTAGGTACTAAGTTAAGGTATTTAGTTAAGTAATAAATCTTAAGCCTATACTTACTTAAGTAGATATTAGTATTAATAAGTTAATAATTAGATTAATCTATTAATATTATATTTAGTAAAGTTTATTTAATAATATTATAAGTAGTATTATAATTAGTTAAGATAATAATAGGGTAATTTAAAGAATAAAGAATAATATATAGGTGTTTAATAGCCTAAATAAGATATATAACCTTAAGCTTAGAAGGGCTATAATAGAGTTTTAATTTAGAGAAGTAATAGTTAAGAAATATTACTAGCTTAATAGTTATAAAGAGTATATCTTAGCCTAAAATAAATATTATACTATCTTTTAAGTAATAAACTATAATACTAAAGTTATATTAAAGGCTACTATTAATTTAAAGGAATAACTATTTATCTAATAATATATAATATAGATAAAGTTTTTTATAGATATAGGTTTAAAGAATATTAAAGGAAGTAATCTCCTAAGGTATAGGATTAAATTAGGTAAAGTTAGTAAAGGCTAAATATTTACTCTTATTACCTACTTTAACTTAGTTAATAGCTTATCTTATAATAAGGAGAGCTACCTTATACTTCTAAAGTAGCTTAAATATCTATATATAATAGATAATTATAATATATAGAAATCTTATAGTACCTAGGTATATCTCTAATAACTTTAATATCTTAAGGAACTTAAGATTTTAGAATCCTTTAGTATATTCCTTAATAGTAAATAGTTTAAGTAAGTTAATATAAAAGCTAAGTAGCTTAATAGATAGGTAATTAAGGAAGGACTTCTCTAAGGAGATAGAGATACTTTTCTTAAGAAATAGGTTAAAGATAATAATTAAATACTTATAGTACTCCTTAAAGATATTAGAGAAGATAATTATATTATTAATAAAAGTATAGTAAAACTTCTTATACTTTTCTAAAAGTTAATCTATAAAATATTAAGTGTAAGCTAGGGAATTATAATAACCTATTAGGGTAACCTTAAAGTATTTAAAACTATAATAACTAACTATAATAAATTAATTATAGTAAGTAGGGTAAATAAGGAATTAGTAAAAGAATATAGAGGTATTAATAACTATAATTTATCTCTTTCTATAAATAATATTAATTAAGTTAAATTATAAAGGTAGTAGGTAATTATTAGATATAGCCCACTTATTAAATAGTTATAGGTTAATAATAGCTTATCCCTTTTTAATACTATAAATAGTATATTAAACTATAAAGATAGAGAGTATAAAAGAGTAGATCTTATTAGTCTTCTCTATATAACCTTACTTATAGAGCTTTTTATAAATCTTATTAAAGACTTCCTTACTCTTTTATAATAATAAATATTAATAATAGTTAAGTTTAGTATATTATTAGCTATCTATTAAAAGTATCTTTATTATTTAGTCCTTAGGTATATTAATTAGACCCTTATCCCTCTAAAGCTTAAAATAAAATTTAGCTATCTTATAAAGCTTTATAATAAGTATAGGGTTCTCATTATAAATATAAATACTATTTTCTATAATAAGAGAAGGAGCCTTATCTAAGGTTTTAATATTAAGTGAGCCTTTAATATAGTTAAGATAGATAATATTAGAGGGTATTTTTATAACTTCTTTAAAATTAAAAAGCTTAAGGTTAGTATCTATAATTATAATATAAATAGTATTACTATAGGGTATAATAGAGTTTATATTAATATTTAAGAGTTTAATATTAATATTTCTCCCTTAAGTAAGGGTAATAATATTTAGAGATATCTTAAACTTAGTACCTATTAGGATAATTCTAATATCTTAGGTTAATATTTAAGATATATTATAAGAGCTACTAGTAAGATCCTTATATTAGGGCTTAGTAATTAGTATAACTTAACCTATTAAGCTAAATAAAACTAAGGCTTTAATAATATTACTAAAGTCTATAGTAAAGTAGATAGAGTCCTTATAGTTATAAATAATTCCTAAGTAGGTATACTTATTAACTTTTATTAGTTTAGAGTTAGAGTTATAAAGTACTATAAACTTAGAAATATTTATATCTACTATAGTATTTATAGTGGTAGGGTATAAGGATATAAACATAAAGGTATAATTTTTTAAGAGGTTAATATAGTAGATAGCTATATATATAATTTAGTTAGGCTATAATATAAGTAATTAAGCTAATATTACTTTTTAAACTATAGGCTATATTATCTTTTTTAGAATTGTGAAGGAGACTATAAAGTTATAGTTATTTAGGTAGGTAATAGTGCTATTCTTAAATAAAATGATGGTATTATATAGTTTTAACTACTTAGTGCTAAGTAGGTAGTTAGTAGTAAGGTAATAATCTTCTATAATTTAGGTAGTACCCTCTTACTCTAGTAGATCTAATATATTATTAGCTTTAGTACTAGGGGTAAAGAAGGTAAATTTAGTAAATTTATTAATAAGGAAAGGCTTTTTATTAATACCTTAAATACCTTATAACTTTCTTATTTTAGGTTATAAAATAACTTTAATTATATGTTTAAAGTTAGTAAGGTATAATTATATAATAAGTAATTAGCCTATATTAGTATTAAGGTAAAGTTTAGTCTTATTACTATTAGGACTACTATATACCTTAGTATATAGGTAAGTAAAACTATTAAGTATATTAAGGTTAATAGGCTTAGAGGGTATTTCCTTAATAATATTTATAATTAAATAGGTAATATAGTCTTATACTATATTAATAGGGGTAACATCTTTATTACTAAAAATAAGCTTAGGATAGGGGTAAGTTTAGTTATCTCCTAAGTAATAAAAAAAAGTATTACCTATAGAGAAGGTAGCTTTATAATAGCTATAGATTATCTTAGAGCTTTTAACTCTAAGGATATTATAATAGTTATTAATAAATAAAATATTACTTATAAAGTTAGAATTATTACTAAAGTTAAATTATTTTAAGTTACTATCTATCTATATAGTATAAATATAATTAAATTCTAAATTAGAGTTATTAACAAGTATAACGTTATTAATTTTATCTTACTTATTACACTAGTTATTATAGGACTTATTCTTATTATAAGGCTTATAATTATAGTTATTAAACTTATTATAGTTAGTGCCTCTAGGTTTTAAGCAATTATCTTAACAATTATTACATTTATAATAGTTATTATAGCGATCCTTATAGTAGTTAATATCTAAATAATAATAGTTATTATAGTATAAGTATATAGTAGAAGAAGTATTAGAGAATTTACTAGGACTATAAGTATTCTTAGTAAGTACTAAGAGAGTACCCCTACACTTATTAATATATTTTATATAGTTTTTAAGAAAGTTAAATTTATTAGGTAACTTAATATTCTAATAAAATATAATAAGCATTATATTCTAAATCTAATAAAGCTAACTATCCTAATTATTATTATTAGGGGTAATAAGCTTTATTATACGTACCTAATAAATCTTCTTCTAAAAGTAGTTATTTAAAGCCTTATAGTTCTTATAGAGTACTTAAAGTAAGATATAAGTTAAGTTATACTTATTATTAGTAATAAATTACTTAATAGTAAATTACTCTTTTAAAGTATTAATTATAATTTCTATTCCACTATTTAAAAGAGCTTAATACTCTTTATATATAAGCTTTATATACTAGTAATAAAGATAGAATCCTTTAAAATACTAAGAAATAATAGATAATATCTTATACTAATAGTTAGGTGATATATAGTGATTATTAAGAAGGCTAAGTATAGACTTTTTAAAGTAGTTAATATTAGTATAAATAGTATTCTTACCTAAAAATATTAGATTAAGACCCTCTTTATCCTTATATAAGGGTTAAAGATACTTATTTATTCTTAAAGTTTTAACTTATTATAATTTAAGCTATATATTAGAGGGTTTAATAAAGGATTACTAAGAGGTATAAACTATATTTATTTAATTTTAAATAGTAAATAATAAGAAGTATATAAGTAATTAGTATACTTTATTATTTTAATTACCTTATAGTTATATAAAGTAGGAGGTTAATTAAGTAAATAAGAATTCTTATAGGGTAGTAGATAGGGTGGATAGCCTAATAGTTATAATAGTCTATAAGGTTAGCTAAGTAGAGGAGGTTTATATAATATACTTAGGTAAGTAGGATATAAAGGGTATCCTAGGGGGTAGCTATAAGGTAGGTATTAAGTTACTAATAATATACTTAGTAAGTAAGGGTATAGGCCTTACTAAGTATTTAGTAGCTAAGGTTATTACTTAGGAAACTTAGATTATTAAGTATTAGTTAATAATAATAACTATTTAGGTATTAGTGGTTACTATAAAGGTAATAGGGCTACTTCTTAATTATTATAAATAGGGGGTTAAGGGTACTTAGTATAATTTTATATAAGTAGGACTTATCCCTCTTATAAATCTAAGGCTATTAGTGCTAAATAGGTATATTAGTAATAAAAGCGGTTAATATATTTAAATTTAATTAAAGGGGTAGGGTGATTAGATTCTACTAGGTAATAATATTAATTATATAATATAAAATAACTATTTTCTACTAGTTAATTAAGATCTATTAGGTGGTTATCTTAGTAATTATCTTCCCTTATTACTTCTTAAATTAATTAGTTTAGGAGTGGAGGATTACCTTAATAATAAGTTAAGTGCTTAAATAAGGGGTGATTAAATAGCTTTAGGACTACTAAAAGTTTAGTTAAGTTAAATAGTTTAATCTTATAATAAGGATTAAATATAGCCTATTTAGAGAAAAGTTTATCCTAGGTAAATTAGTAGGATAATAGTACTATATTACTTAGGGTAATACCTTAAACTAAGTTCTTTACCTTTTATAAGGTATTACTTATTCTATATAGTTAGTTCTTAGTAACTTTAAGTCTTTTATTTTATTAATACTATTTCTATACTAGGTATATTTACTTTTATTTATTAGAGTTATCTAAAAGGAAATCTATATTAATTTAATTATCTCCCTCTAAGGTTATAGTCTCCTATTAAGGAGTAGGAATACCTTTAGAGCTTAATTACCCCCTTATCTCTATATCTTTTTAAAGAGCCTCTAATTCTTTAGATATAGTAATAGGACTTAAAAGGTTAGTACTAATAATATTCTTTAGAGGGCTTATTTAGGTATAATATATATTAAGGAAATTAAGTCTAGCTTAAAAGGTGTTATAGTTAAGGGTATTTAAGACTAAGAAGGGAGTTTCTATTAGATTTACTTATATTAGTATTTAAGGTTCTTAACTTATAGGCTTATTACCTATAGAGGGGAGCTTTGTAAGGAAAGTGCTAGGTGTTTCTTCTAACATTATTACTTATAATTAAGTGTGATTATATATTAATTCTTAAGAAATGAAATATAATATAACTTAGAATAGATGTGAAAGGGAGGAATATAGGAGCTACTAGCTTTACTTATATATATAGAATTATAATATCTATAATATCTATTATTAGGTTACTACCTTTACCTAACTTTAGAGTCTAAGATATAATAATAATATAAAGCGTATAATACTAAGCTATATAGTTAGTTACTAACTTTACTAATAGCTACTCTATAAGGGAAAGGGGAGTACTCAACTTTATAGTTATAAGTATATAACTTATATTAAAGTGGTTATTAAATTTAAAGCTAACATTAATAGGTTACTAATTTTACCTAATAAAGTTAGTTACTAAATAGGGTTAATATTAGTGGTTACTAACTTTACTACCTCTATTATTAGCTACTTTACTAACTTTAAATAGATAGGGTTAAATAATTAATATACTAACTTTAATTAATTACTTAAATATATAAAAATAAAGAACTTCTAATATTTTTATAATATAAGAAGTTATAGCTATTAATTATAATATATAAGTTAGGGTATAATTATATTATATTTATATATATTATAGAAGGAAGGAAGACTTATAGGAAGGTCTATTAGGGCCCTTAGGGATAAGCCTAAAGGAGGTGATCTATGTGCCTACTAACTATAAGCTAGCTAGTAACTAGCTACTAAACTCTACACTTATTTAACTATCTATAGGCGTGGCTATACTCTATGTGTGATTGCTATATATATAATATAATTATTATATATTCTTCTTTCTAACTATATATAATAAGTCTAACTTAAATTTACCCTTTACTATTTTTACTTTTTACTTATTAATTAGTTATATTAAATATAAACTAATAAAGTATAATTTAATAAGCTTAATATAGGATATTAATTTATTATTTTTACTTCTAATAAGAATATTAGAGAGTTTATTAATACTTAGTTTAGGCTTAATAATTAGATATTTTAGGGTTTTTTTATAAATAGTATTTAAAAACTTAGCCTAATTTAAGAGAAGAGATAAGAGAAGATTAACTTAGAGATATATTAAAAATATATACTACTTCTTTTAAAGGCCTTCTAGGAGATAAATAACTCCTTTATAATTTAATAAGATAATACTCTAATATATATTTTAAGGTTAACTAAGGTTTAATTTATAAAATATATAGGAGAAGCCTACCTTATTAAATAACCCCTATATTTACCTAACTTTAATTTTATTAAATATATTTAGGTATAAATAAAGTAGTAAATTAAATAATAATATAAGTAATAATTTAAGGGGAATAATTTATATATAATTATTTTAGCTATTTAGAAAGCTATCTCTACTAATATACTTAAAAAACTTATTATAAGTATATTAAAGAGGATAATAGTAGTAATTATAACTAATAGGAATTATATTAGTATATAACCTAATAATTAAGCTATTTCTAAATATAAGATATTTCTACCTATTTATAAGTCTTTCTATTATTTCTATATACTAACTGTTAAGACTTATAAATCTATATAATTTGTTAGATTCTGGTTTAAGGAACCCTTTTGAAGGGGTTAGAAGTTATGATTTAATGTTATTATAGGGAAAACTCTGTATGTTAGAGTATGACCTGAATGTTATATCTCATGAATCCTACCTCACGTATGTATCTACCTAGTAGTGATCAGTACCCCGGGGATAGTACTCCTAAAATTAACCCGAACCCTTTGGTGGTGGCAGAGCAGCCCCCCCCCAGCGCCCGCAGCATCACCCTGGTGACATCAACACGCATCAATTCCCTAACTTCGCAGGCCAGACGCGATGGTGCAGCACTAGGCCGCCCCCGGCCCCAAGCCCAACCCCAAGCTGTGAGATGGTGTTATTCCAACTGTGCGGGCCGCGGCATATGCACCCCCGGTTCTTGCGGGCAGGCCAAATTTACCACGAATTGATGAGCTCCGCGCCGGCGTGCCGGGCTGGGTCGGACTGGACTGAATTGGATCGAGTCGAATTGAACGGAATTGCGTCCATTCCTTCGCATCTCCGCTGGACATTCGAGCGTTTCTTCATCTGCGTTTCCCGCGTTTCCTTCCCCATGCAATACTCCATCGTACGGGATTAGGGTGTCCAAGTAGATTATTACATACCTAGCATACAGTGCCTACCTGGGGCTAGGTAATTAGGTACAAATCCGCCCCCCCCGGAGAGAAGGCAGATCATGTCATTGCAACATCGTATCAGCCAGTCCAGCCCGCCCAGCCAGCCAGCCCAGTCCCGGCCAGCCACTCCCAGTGAACTAAGAAAACTGCCATCCCCATCCCCAAACCCATACCAACCTAGAGCTGGACACATCACATGCGGTCCTGGTGATCTTCGTCCGCATTCCGACATCGCGAGACACACCTCCTTCTGTACATAGCCGTCGCCCCTCGCCTCTGCTCTCGCCTCCTCCGTCCCCCATCCGCTGTTCTCGTCACTCCCGAAAACCGACAGCAGCGAGGTCCCGGGCCTCCTGAACCCCCCCGACATAATTCCAATCCTCCCACCTCCCACCTCCCCCGACCTGCCGAACCAAAGAGCCCGGGGACCAATTGCTACCTGATGACTCGCCTGCTCTCGCCCATCTAGATCGCACAGTGTTTGCGCCCAACGAGTCCTCCATATCCAACTATGGATGACCTCCAGAGATCCGAATACCCAGCAATGCTGGTAAGCCCACCCGCGCGCCTCTACCGATGCGCCGGCTCGCCCACCTCGTGCTGGCCGGTGCCACCCGACAGCAGCACAACGCCAGTTTGCTAACTGAACCCCCCTCCTTCGCCTAGGCAAACTTGCAACCTGGACAGGCCGTGCAAGTCGTCAACGATCGCCTGAAGCGGATTGGCAAGGTCAACACCGAGATAGCAGACTGGCTCCAGGTATGACGACGGCCCACAACCCGACCACCACCTACCACCACGATGCCCCCTTCCGAGGTGCTGGCCCCGCGAGTCGGCTCAGCGAGCTGACACACCGCATCATAGGAACGCCGCCGGCTTGAAGATCAATATGTTGCTGGGCTCAAGAAGCTGTTGCTGTTCAAGGTGCCCAATGCCTCGTCCGACCTGGGGTGAGTCCCCCTCCCCCCTGCGTGGCCACAGTCATAGAACAGCCCGAGTGTGTCCTACCGTGGGCGTTCCTAACAATGCGCCTCCACTCTGCAGCATCTTCCAGCCTTCCTGGGACAAGATCCTCCACTCCACCGACGCCATCGCCGCATCGCACCACCTATTCGCCCAACGAATCGAGAAGGATGTCGAGCAGGACCTGCGCCAATTCCAGAGCCGCAAGGAGTTCCAGAACATGACGACCATGTCGGCGAATCTGTCTGCCATCGCAAAGGAACTAGAAGACGCCAAGGAGAAGGCAGACAAGCTGACTAGGAAAGGCGGTAAGGCCAGCGCCCTCAAGGTCGACCAGGCAACCGCGAGACTCGAATCGGCCACAGGACAATGGGAGTCGCAGGCGCCCTTCATCCTCGAAACATTGCAGGCTCTCGACGAGCAGCGGTGTAACCATCTCCGAGACGTCCTCACACAGCTCCAGACGCACGAGGTCGACCAGGCCGACAGGCTACGGGCTACAGCCAACGACGCGCTTACCACAATCCTCGAGGCGGACACATCGAAGGAGATAGAAAGCTTCGCGAATAGGGCGACTGGTGGGCGGGTAAAGATCGAAAGGAGGACGGGATCTGGCTCCATAGACCGGACGCCGACAGCGACAAGGCAATCTTCCGTTGGCAACGTGCAACCCCCCTCCACTGCAGACTCTAGTCTTGCTCCGCCGCAGACCGCAACCTCTTTCAATGATGACGATCGGAGTGATCACTCGACACCTGGGGCCGAGAAGACCGGTGCGTATTGGCTGTGCCGAGTCCCTATGCATCAGAATGTGGCTGACAAAGAGCGCAGAAAACAAGCTACGGAGCCGGATTGGGACAATGCTGGGTCGACGAAGGCAGAGCGTCCATGGAGGCTTTGGTCAACTTTCTCCGGGCAAGAGCGCTGGCCCTTTCAATCGAGCATCTAGCAGCCACGGCCGCCTGTCGCCACACACCTCTGCGAGCAACCTTGCTATCTCGACTGGTAGGCTTGATGCGTTGACAGAAGCACCTGATACGCCCAGGCTGCCCAAGCCTGAGGCCACCGAAGAGGCAGCAGCTACTAATGGGACACACGGCGAACCTTCTGAAGAGAACGCACTGGCACGAACCGTGCCCACCGGCCTCAATGGGATGACTGCCGAGGAAATATTCGATGCGCCGCCACCGCCAGGTCCACCTCCATCTCATCTCAACAAGGAAGGCGAACCCGCCAAGGATGAGGAGGGGTTCACGATACCGACAGCAGCGAACGACCCTATTTCCCAGGCGCAGAGGGATGCGGCAGACGAGGCAGGAGAGGAGCATGAGCAGCTGTTCAAGCTCAACATACAGAACAGCCCGATCGCCGAGGAGGACCCCGACGAGACCAAGGCAGCTCAGCTGAGTGTTGCAAACACCCTCAGCACGATGCAGATGCCTGCGCGCAGGTCGGGCACCGTACGTGGCCGGCGAGATGTGCGAAACACAATGTATATGCCCTCGCCCCCTACATTGCCGGGCGCAGAAGCCGCTGCGTCCCTCTCGCCAGGCGAACCGACCCAAAACCTACCACCATCCCCCGCATTGCAGGGCGCAGGTAGTAGCATGAGCTCGCGACCATCAGCTATACACACCCTGGCCAGTGAGGCCAGCGTGACCGGGACCAGCGACACGCAATCAGTTAGGAGTGCGACTAGCTTAGGGGGCATGGGACACGGCAAACACCCGGAGTTAACGGCACCCGGCTTGAATTCCAGTATCGTTGAGACGGTGTCTGCGTCCTTCGAGGGCGGTGTCTTGAAGTCAGTCCGGATCAATGGGGAGATCGCATTTGCGTACAACGGAGACGGCACGATCACTGATGGTAGGTCGCCCCACGTTCTCGACAGCAGCATGGTGGTACTGATGAACTTGAAACAGCCCGCGAAGCGATCCGTATCAACAATTTCCCTAGTCTGGAAGCTATTGGCCCCAATCGAATATTCGTGTCTAGTACGCCGTCGCCGGATGAATTCACCCTCGACTTGTCGCACATACCCAACAAGACTGCTACCCCAGGGTTCACGTACCGTGTTCACGCCGAAGATCCCACCTCCTCTCATCTCGCGAGCCACTGTCCTCTCCTAATCAACCCGGCCTGGAAGCCGACTGGCGACAAGCTCGGTTTATTGCTACAGTACAAGCTTAATCCCGATTTCACGCCAAATGCTAATAAACCGGTGGTGCTGAAAGGCTTTACCATTATGGCCACTTATACGAATGCGCGCGCCAGCGGCGTCCAGACGAAACCCGCAGGCACGCACCTTAAGGACAAGCACCTGGTTTATTGGCGGCTGGGAGACGTTACTCTCCAGCCAGGTGCCGACTGGCAGAAGATCGTCTGCCGGATTATCGGTGCAGAGAACGCGGAGCCCAAAGCTGGCAACATTGAGGCTAGGTGGGAGTACATCAGCTCCGGCACCGCTTGGGAGGAGGAAGGGGATGATGGGAGCCGAGCCGGCGGCATCTCGCTAAGCCGGAGGAGGGAGGACAAAGGAAAGGGCAAGGCGACGGCCGAGGACGAGAAGAGCGACAGCGAGGATGACCCGTTCGCAGACGAGAGCGCAGCTGTGAGCCCCAGGATGAAGGACTCGAATGTCAACTGGCAGCTGGTGCCGACTGCGAGGAAGATCGTGAGCGGGAAGTACGAGGCGAAATAAGGAGGGGCGGTCTGGTCGGAAATCAAAGGTAAAAAGCAATGTGCAGGTGGAGTGCTGATGGGGCACAGTGGTTTTTTGACGATAATAGTCGCGATTTGCATATTGCGGGCGACGGCCGGGTGCAAATTCCTCGGGGCCGGAAGAGAGATTACTGCATTTGCGCGGTCTGAACGATGTTTCTGGCGTGGACGGATCTCCGATAAGAGACGCGAGACGTTACTATACCACCTCTTCATACCTTTTCTGACACGTAATTGTGTTTGGTATACCAATCTACTTTGTAAATGAGATCGGATATTCGCACACGCAAAAACAGAGGGTATACCCGGACTGGGTATCTGTGGGACGGCATCCTATAGGAGGTTGCCCTGTAGGAGATTGTCCTATAGGGCTCGGGTGCAGCCTCTGTTTTTTCAGGTGCGAACATCCGATCTCTTGTAAAATGTACACTAAAGAGCCTCGTCATGTGCAAAGACCCTGCTTGTTACCATTTCTCATAGGAGGTTTGATTAATAGTCGGCCAGAGAACCACGGGACCCACAATGCGAGAAGTAGCAATGTATACTACAATATGCTCCCAAAGCAACAAGATAGCTATGCGCGCATCACCGAAACCAAACGCCTACTTGTCAACCCCTTCCCTGACGGCCTCATCGTACAGCTCCAGCGTCAAGGCGGCCAGGAAGCCCGGTATGCAGTTCTTCTCCGTGACCCAGTACTTGCGCGTGTCGGAGATCTTGAGGGCAAAGGCGCTCCTGGGCCCGCCGCCGACCTTCATGGAGCCGCGCTCGCCGTCAAAGACGATGGAGCGCTCGTGCTCGTCCGTCTCGCTCGGGTAGTAGACGCTCTCGAGGCGCATCTTGTTGCTGGGGATGAAGGTGACGTGCCACCCGAGCAGTTGGAAGACGGCCTCCTTGAACTCGGCCGACTTGTCCGTCCAGACCTCCTTGAGACGCTGGCATTTTTTCCGCGCCGACGCCGTCTCGTCCCGCGCGGCTTGCAGGTCCCGCTGCAGGGCGATGAGCGTCGAAACCGGCACCACGGGAAACTTGCTCGTATCGCCGTCGTGCACGAGGAGACGGAGCTCCGCGTTCTCGTTTCGCAGCTCGTTGATGGTGGCCTGCTTGGCGGTTTGGTAGTCGTCCGTCGGGTTGGAGCGCATTTGGAGGATGCGCACATTGCTGGACTGTTTGGCGGCTGCAAGCTGCTCCTGCGCGACGGAGAGCTCTTTCTCGAGGACTTTGTGCTTTGTTTCGAGCGATGTGAAATCGTCCTGAAGTTTGCGGTTCTTACGCGCGAGTTGGCCCAGTTGTTCGTGGTGCTGGTGGGACTCGGCGTTGTCGTCGGTGGGAAATGGCCTCTTCACGCCTGCCCCCGCTCCTTGGCCGCTGTTAGACGATTCGGCCGATCGAAGCTCGGATTCGAGATTGTTCACTTCGGCCTTGTACTTATCAACAAGGGACTCGAGCTCCTGGATCCTTTGGGCTTTTGACTCGTCGTAAGCTTCCGGCTGGAGCGTCATGTCCTCGTTGTCGTACGACTTGAGCTGCGCCCGCAGGAACTCGACCTCCTTCTCGGCCAGGACGCGTTGGCGATCAAATCTTTGGCGTGCCTTGTCCGATGTGGCATTGACTGGAGTCGATTTCAGATGTTCAATCTGGGTGGCCAGGCTGGCTTTCTCGTCCTCGAGATCTTTGATTAGGGCGTCTCTCTCCGCGACCTGAGGCTGTACCGAGCCGAGTTTCTCGAGGAGTGACGCGGAGTTGAAGCGTTCCTGCACCAGCGCTCGAGCCATTGCCTCAGGCGAGTCGAACTCAGCCTGGCCCTCATGCTCTAGATATGCAGCCCAGGCCAGACGCTCAGCCTCCAAACGTTCTCTCTGTCTCCGCTCCTCGCCGAGCTCCGCCCTCATTTCCTCAGCCGCGTCTAGCTTTCTCAAAAGGGAGGCCTTTTCCTCCTCAACGATCTCCACGGCCTTGTGATTTTGCCGGAGGCGCTTGAGCTCGGCCAGTTGCTTTTCGTTTGTCGCCTCGAGGTGGCGGATGTGCTGGACTTGCTCAGACAGTTCTCTCCGTATGATTGCCATGGTGTCGGCATCGCCAGTGTGAGCCTTGAGCCGTAAGACCTCGGTCTCCAACTGCTCGATAGAATTATCCTTGCCCGCCAGCTGCTCTTGGATATTGCGCAGGGCATCCTCCCTCGCTTGGGCGTCCTGCTCCAATTTCGCGATTTGGTTGCTCGCTGTTTGAATCTGGGTTTGTAAATCTGCGACCTTTCTCTCTTCTAACCGGGACTGCTCATCTTTGGCAGCATTGAGATCCTCAATCTGCTCCCTCAGAAGCCTGGCCTCCTCTTCAGCTGCCTTTGCGCGTTTCTCCGTGTCCGCCTTCTGGCCATGCTGGGATTCGCGGATGTCTTGCAGTTCTTGTTGTAGACGTTCGACATGCCTCAGAGCGGCGTGCGCCTCGCTCTCTGCCGCTTGCTTCTTCTTGAACTCGTCATCGGCTAATGCCCTTGCCTTTCGAAGCTCGTTCTCCTGTCGGACACGGGCGATCTCCTGGTCGGCTTCGGCTGTGGTGATGGTGTAGCGAAGGGTGCCGAGGTCAGCTTTCAGCTGTTCTATCTGGCGTCTCTGAGCCTCATACTCGTCTGCGTCCGCAGGCGCGACGTTTTCCTTAGAAGATTCGTGCGAGGCGGCGCGTGGGAAAGTAGGGGAGGCTGTGGGCTGTCGCGATTGGGACATGGACCTGGAGCGCGATTGCGACTGGGAGAGCTCTTTGCCTTCTTGAGCGACAAGGTTGTAGGATGGGTGGTTGGTACTGCCGCGTATAGCATTCAGCTGAGATTGACCAAGGAGAAGTCAGTATGATCGACACCGCTGGTAGCGCGGGACATAACGGGCGCGGGACTAGTTACCCTGGATTCTCGAAGGGAGGTATGTGGCCTGGGCAGGCTGGAGGTAGTTAATCGAAAACTGTTACTGTTGCTCGACACAGATCCTCGCCGTGATCCAGGAGCAGATGGAGCGCGGTCACTGCCAGGACCCTGTGGAGTGCGAGGTATCATGGCGGCATGTGGTCACCGTCCAGAGGAGGAGACGGAATTTGGGGGAGTCTTATTGAACCGATGTTGATGTTTGTTGATGTTCGCAACGTCCAGACGCTAGGCACTTGTTGGCGCTCCAGTTGGCTGGGGCACTGGGCTGACTGGGAAGCAGGCACAGGGGTAGTGGCAGAGTGGGGCCCAGAGCTCCAAGCCTAGCACTATTGCGGTGCCCCAGATTCCTGACAACTGACAGCCAAGGCCTCCCTCCTTGTAGCTTCTTCAGCATATTTTGTAAACCCTTGTGTTGCAGACGGCTGAGAGCAAGCTTCCCTATGCTCAATTTCTTTGAATGGCTTCGCATCATTGAATGGCAACTTGAAGCTGTTTTGAGCATGGATAGAGATTGGTCCGCCTCGTCATTGTGGTGGCATGGTGCATTCCATCGAGGCTGGCTTTTTGATCCGAGTATCTACTTAAGCACTTTAAAGCAGCATACTAATTGATAGGTTCTCCGTGGATACTTGCTCTCAAGCTCTTGAACTTGCAGCTGGGAATGAAGACATATGCTGGTCAGTCTCTGGTCTTCTTGATCAAGTGGATCAAGTGGTATTGAGTGCTCATCCAAAAGGACTCTGTTCAGATATTGACACCGGCCAGCCAGCCTGCCGGATTGCAAGCAAAAAACAGAAGAATCTCCTGCTGGGTCCACGAGTACTCGGCTTCTAAATTGTGCCTCTGGCCTCTGATCTCTATCAGATCTCATTTCGACCCACTGGGCCCTGAAAGGTCTTGTTGACAATGTGCAGGTCTAGGCACGCATGTACAGATGTAGACCAGTTTTCTGTTCCACATGGCTTCTTAGTTCAGGCTGTCTTGTTCCCCTCAAATCTACCAGGTCTAGAGAGGTCTCGAATGCCGGGATTTGCCTCTGCCTTGATGCTGTTTCTCTGGCCTGAGGACCCGCATCACGCATCCGGCAGACCCACGTAGTGACGAGGATCGGGGGTACTACCCTTAACTCCAGCCGTGCTACCGAAAGCTTATAGCTCACCCCGGCGTGTTCTAGAAGGGAAATCTCGCGCAAGCTTCCCTCCACACGCTCAATTTCATCCCACCCCGAGACATGGAAAGATCCACAGGGTGACTTCTCGCGGCATTGGCTGCTACACAACCTTCCCCTTCTCAACACCACACTCCTTGGCCGGCACACACGAATTTCTCTCGTTGAATTCCCTCCTGGCAATCCCGAAAAGGCGGCAGCAATGGCGACGCTGCGACTTCTGGTAAGCTCTATGAGCATCCGGGCTGTCCGCCGTGAGACGTCATAGCCCTCCTGCCCCCGTGGTGGTTGCAATCGAGCGCAAGCTGACCGTCGCTGCTCTTCTGTAGATGCGCAGCACATCGGCGCGCCCGGTGCTCCCTCCGAAAGCTCAACAGCACCCCTACCGCCGACTCCAAGCCATTTCTGCCGCCCACCGTTCCTTTACTGCGAGCAGCTACCTTGGAGAGCGCCAGAACCGGAACCAGAGCAAGGGCGAGGGCGAGGGCGAGGGCGAGTCCAAGTCTCTCTTGGAGGCCATCGAGGAGAGCGTTAATGATGGCGTCAGGAGAGAAGATCAGGGCGCCGCCAGAAAACCGTCCGTGACCACCAAGATCCACAGGTCCAGCGACGCCAGCTCTTCTGCCAACTCGTCGTTCAATGACTTGGAAGAGGACTGGGAGGCCAACCCCAACTGGAATATCAAGAACTTCAAGGAGCTTCCCCACAAGAACTTCGGCGTCAACCAGCACATCGTCATCAATGCAGAGTTCAAGGAGGCCTTGCGCCAGATCCCCTGGCAGTTCCGCGCGCCCGTCCGCTACTGCTTTGCGTACGGCTCCGGCGTCTTCCCACAGAGCAAGCCTGACGGTCGCGTTGCCTCGCCCGAGGAGATCGCGCGCGTGCACCCCAAGGCGCCGCCCGCTGTACAGAAGGCCCAGGATGGCACCCCCAAGATGATCGATTTCATCTTCGGCGTGACCTTCACCCAGCACTGGCATAGCCTGAACATCAACCAGCACCGGGACCACTACAGCGGGCTGGCCAGCCTGGGCTCTGGTGCCGTGTCGTACGTGCAGGACAAGATGGGCGCGGGAGTGTACTTCAACACGCACGTCGTGGTCAACGGCATCCTCATCAAGTACGGCGTGGTCAACATCGACGCCCTGTGTCATGACCTGACCGAGTGGGATACGCTGTACCTGGCCGGCCGACTGCACAAGCCCGTCAAGATTCTCCGCGACGACGCGCGGGTGCGCCTCGCCAACCAGATCAACCTCCTCTCCGCGCTGCGCACTGCACTCCTGCTGCTCCCGGATCGCTTCACGGAGCTGGAGTTGTACAACACCATCGCGGGCATCAGCTACCTCGGGGACCCACGTATGACGCTGCCTACCGAAAACCCGCAGAAAGTCAGCAACATCGTCGGCAACAACTTGCCAAACTTCCGGCGCCTCTACACTCCCCTGATCGAGAATCTGTCCAACGTGGAGTTTGACGACCAGCGCTGCACCGAGCCCCATTGGGAGTGGGACGAGGATGCGAACCTGAAGCTGCAGCAGGACATGGACCCAATCAAGCGCGGCAACATGGTCCGCAGGCTCCCCAAGGCGTTCCGCTCGCGGCTGTACTTCCAGTACCAGAAGAAGTTCGCGATCCCGCAGCTCGAGTTCGACGAGATGATGGCGGCTGACGCGTCGTCGTCAACAAAGAGGCGGCTGGGCGGCACCCCGGGCGGCACTCCGGGCGGTGGTTTCGAGACAAGGATCGCGCAGGACGACCCCGCGGAGCTTAGGACGAACGTCCGGCGCGTCATCAAGCAGACGATCGGCTGGCCCAGCACCACACAGAGCTTGAAAGGCCTGCTGACGGGCGGCGTGAGGAAGAGCTTTGGGTACGTGTGGGAGAAGATTGAGAAGTACCGCGCGGGTCAGAAGAAGGCGACATCATCGACGACCAAGGATGCGGGCGAGGGGAACAAGGCCGAAAAGGCACAGGCGACCACCTCCGAGCCCAAGGCTGGTAAGATGGGGAAGAAGGAGTGATTGAATCGTGAACACCCAATCCACACACGAGCTTGCAACCACCACGAAGTCACGGACTTCCGGAGAAGAGCTACAGCCCGGTATCGACGGTTTTCTGAGCTCCACCAAATTTGGCGCTCGCAAGCTTGAATGGCAGCATTGTGGCCGTTTTTCAAGGTGGCTCCTGTCTTTGTTAGGAGCACGGCGCCAACACCAACGTTAATTGAGCATCCGTCCAATACCTGCCATGTTTGGATGCATCCTCAGCCTCTTGAGAGCGGGCGCTGGATCAAGAGCAAAAATAGTGCAAGCACTTATTTACTCACGCTCAAACAGCGCTTTGTTGTGTCCCGCGAAGGGTGGTTGTTGCCGTAACGGAATGGGCCTTTGGCATGATAGCGAGGGCATCTGTAAATCTTGTACGAATGGGTGGGATTGGGTAACAGCCGGCGAGTTGCTTCAAAATGAACAGGAACCTGTGGCTCTTCAGTCGGACTGAAGCCTTTTAGAGCTTTGCTCGAACAGCGAATGCGCAGGCGCTGTTGCGCACTGCGGCACCCACGAGACCAGACCATGGGTCATGGACAACCCTCTCAATAAGGGAAAGAAAATTGTACTCAAAACTCGCCAGCTAGCCGCTAGCTATCACAAAATGACATACACACACATTTCCAGTCTCTTCAGTGACATGGCTAAGACTTCATAGTCGACATACGCAGAGGTAAACCAGCCTCGAAGGTGGGATTAAATAACTGCAGGGTAACTGAACGCTTCGCTAAAATACATCAGACAATCTTGGGGCCTATCACGGCACTCCCAACAAGCAAAGAAAATATGGGCCATCGATCGTGTCCTCGCCGCGGGTTCCACAAGTCATGGTGACAACACCATCCCTTATTCCAGGTTGCGACCTTGGTCTAGACTGTTGCAGGCGGCGCAGGGTGGTGGTGGTCGGATGAGAAGCATTCATCGTTGTGTGCAGGGGCATCACAGCGTCAGTGCTGCCCCAATCTCTCTCAGGATCATCTGTTGTGATGGGGTGCTCTCGCTGGCCGGGGGTGCAAAGACGCTGGCTTGGCTGGAGCCGGTGGGGCCGTCTTCCCCAGTAAGAAGCCAGTTGTACTCGCTCTTGTCAGAAGAGGAAGAGAAGCTGCTGCCCGAGGGCTGCTTTGCGCGGTGGCCAAAATAATAGGAGGACTTGCTTGCCCTGCGGCGAGGGGTGCGGCTTGAGCTGGCCTGGTTCAAGTTGGACGCATCGTGCTTGGAGTCCGGGTTGGAGCTGGCGTTGAGCTTAGACTCGCTGCTGTAGGCGGTGTTGTTGTTTTTCATGTCGTAAAAGGAATCCATTCTGGGTGGGGTATAAAGACTGAGAGTTTTTCCTACTGGCAGATAGAGGCAGTAAGCGATAGAAGTGTCTAGGCGCGAAGGATGTTTGTTGAGGGCTGGCGGCGGTGTGAGCTGCTTGACAGTTGTTGTGGTGATGATGCAGAGATGCTTGGTGAGTTAGCTACGCGGTCTCGACCGCTTCCTTTATATCTTGGGGAGCTCACTTGAGGCCCCGATATCATCCCGACATGACTTCATGTCCACCCGACTGCATATTCGAATGGGAAGCAGGTCCGGACACCACGTCGTACGGTTGGTTCCCCTGCCCTGGTCTGGACACATCATGGCCTCCTCTTCTCCGCGTTAGGGGACAGCAGGGTATGCGCGCGGCAACTCGAATGACATTGGCGAGAGCGCTTCAGTCGGTATCCACATCCCTTGGGCCTGGCAGCCGGGACGACATTGCCGGCTCATTGCTGGGAGCGGTTCTGCCCCCCGACTCAAAGACGTTCATTCCAGGGGTGCTGCCTTGTTCCTCCTGGCCTCCAGCCAAGCGTACGGACAAGGCGAAATCGTATTGAACCCAGCGTGGCGAGAAGCGAGTCGTATTGGGAGCTGGTTGATGGTCATTGTGGGGTTGGAACCGAAAGTCGAGAGGGCGAGATCAGGAACAACTTGGCCATGATCAGGGTCCTCGGCTCACCAGCCTGGGAGGGCAAGCTTCATTGGCCTAGAATGACGCAGCGTTGTTTCTGAGCCAAATAGCAGGGGTCTTGATTCCTCTGACAATCGGACCCTGCAGGCCGCCGAGCCCAAACGTCGTCAGCGGCTCAAAACAGAACATGTACCTATCCAACGTCGGCCCAATGGCCAACGTCCATCCGACGACCTCTCAGTCAACATAGCCTCATTGAACCCCGTTAATTGACACCGCCCCTTTCTTGTTTCGACTCAGCGCTCTCTGCTCGCTTCCCGGGGTTCTCAGCTAGCCCTGGTGAAGGTCTCCCTTGCTGTGGGGTGCTCATTGCCTAATCCACCCAACCCCCAAGACTGTCGTGGTTGGACGAGGCAACAAGTGTTCGCCCGTCTGTCTACACTCCAACATCATTGGCAAGCTCACAACGAGACTCTCCAGCCCTGTGGGGCGAGGAGACACGGCAAGTGGCAGGATGTTCCAAGGTGCACAACCAACTTGCCCAGGCCTTGGTCGGTAGCTCCACCTGTGCTTCGTCGTCATCTCTTGTGAGCCCTCGATTCTGAGTGCGCGGCAATGTGTTTGGGCCCAATGCGGATATCATTCGCCAGAATCTCGGCTCGCACGAGACAAGTCGCCGAGCAGCGAACGACGGGAAAGCATTACGAAACTTGGTGCTGGCCGCTGCTCGTGGCTGTTCTCTGAGACTAGCAGTCGCCAATGCATTCATCCCATGGACCTGCCGCCACTACCCCGGGACATCATCTCCTCTTAAGCGAGACATTGGTTACACGCCCTACTCGGCACCCCCGCTTGTTCTGCTCCCGTCAAGCCTTAAAGGCTTGAAGGTCTGTGCTCGGGAGGAACATGTCGGGTCGATGGACATCGAATGTGGGTTGTCTGCACAACACGATTCCCTGCGAGACTGCAGCTAATGGGCTCTCAAACGCCACTGTTACTAAATACGCTTTGCAGATCATTGCAGGTCAGATATCGGGTGGGGTTAGTATTTAGGAGGGCCCAGAATGCCCCGGCATTGGCAATCAATGGCTGGAGTAAGCCCGAGCAGCGGGACCCCATAGGCGGGAACCTGCATCGGATGAGGTTGCTCGTGCGGCGGGCAAGTGCCTCGCAGACTGGCAGCCGCTCAAGAAGTAGCTGACAGGGACAACATCGTGTCGCACCCAAGGGCCATTTTCTCCGGCGGAACAGGCCAGCCATCCGGTGATAGCCAATACTCCTCTACAACAGACGGTAGGGTCATCGGGTGCAAGCCACGATCGAGGATGATTCTGGCCGCAGAGCTCATCTGCACGGGATCGAGGGCTGTCCACTGCGATCCCGCCAACGCACCCATAATTGGCGATCGGGAGGGATACTCATGGTGCAACGAGACATTGTAAACCCCAGGAGGACAGCGCTCAAGGCCAGGCAGGCATCTGTTGGCGTTGGTCGAGGGGTGTCCGCAATGTGAAAGGCTAAGGCGGGCCTGTTTCAAGAGACTGTGTATCGTTGGAGCCGTTCTGTGGACATCCTGTGATGTCCTCAGAACGGCCAATGGCAACCCCAACGTGCTAGACGGGCCTTGTCTTGCTCAAGCCGAACGTTCCTCCTTGCCCATATTTGAGCCAGTGTGGAAAGAGTGCTGGAGAGCTCGCACCTGCAGCTTGACAAGGTCAATGGAGCAGGTCGTATATCGAGGTGAAGGGCGAGGACCAAGCCGATCATGCCCTCGGGCACAGAGCTCTGAGCCGGCGGCGGCGCCATCTCCGGTTCCCTGGGTCTGGTCGACAAAGACGTCGAAGTCCCGGCGCCTTCCGACCATGTATGCGCTGTGTCAGGACAATCAGGGACGGCAATCCTGAAAACCATCAGGTGATGCAGGGCCTCCAGGAAAGGGCACGCCGTCGCGGTTGTGGAGCCGACGCGTTGCTTACAAGTCTAGCCTGGCCAAGCACGCATCTACTCGTCGCAGTTGTTAGTGTCAGATCAAAGCCCGGGCTTGTGAATCCTAAACAAGGTGTCCCCTTGACCTCGACGAATCGTTTCGGGCTCTGTGCCGGCAGTATGCTGTCAGCTTGTCTCGCGATGCTCAGTGAGCACCACCACGCCCACGTGCACGTGCACAATTTGGTGTTGGTGAACCTGCGCGATTGCCAAGGATATGCATATGTCCAGGCAGTCAGGATGGGGCAGACCTCATGTGGAAAAGCAGAGGCACAGTAAGGAGGGCGAGAGGGTGCTCACGGCGTCTGCAGGCGTGGTATGTTTCCGTCTCCTTCTTTGCTTGATTCGTGGGAGTACTGTACGGTTCCTGCCTCGCCGGAGTCTGCCCTTGCTCCTGCACTTGCTAGTTGAGTCAAATCACTGTCGTGCCTCCCACCTTCTACCTCCTCGCATGCCCGTAGTGTCTGTCCCAGCTCGCACCTTCCTCACAGAGTGCTGTCCAAAGGCCGTCATAACACCAGATAGCCCGCAGAAAGGTCCATGCTTGTCTGACCAACATCATCTTCATCTCTGAAAGACTTTCCTCCTCTTCCAACCCCGTGCTCTCCAGCACGTACCAGTCATCACTCTGTCATCTCCCCTGATATCTGATCCCTTTTGTCTTGTGAACGGCACCGAGAGTATCTCGACTCAATTTGTCCAGCCACTGACATCTTGTCAGCATCAGTCGCTGTACCGTGACCGCCCCATCTCATCCTTCGCGTCTGGACCACCAGCACAGCAATTCAGTTCACACCTCTTCCAGCCAGCCACCCAGTCACAATGCCTCCCCGTCCTTGGCAGAGGGGTTCCGGCCCTGGCCCCGAGTCTAATGGAGAGACTCTGATCTCTCAGCCTCTTGGTCGGCGTTTCCCAGCCCCTGCCAGAGCTCACATTGCAGCCGCCACCAGCGAGTTTGTCGGCACTTTTCTCTTTCTGCTGGTGAGACTCCTCTGTCTTGATGCTTTGACTTGCCTGATCCAACCTGGACTTCGAGTTGACCTCGTATAGTTCGCGCTGGGTTCCACCCATGCTGTCAACACGTCCCCTTCAGCCCTGGGCGGAGTAGTGGATATCGCCAGACTACTCTACATCTCCTTGGCTTTTGGCATCTCGCTGGCTGTCAATGTCTGGTAAGCCATCCCACACAATCTCGGTCCTAACCTAGGGCAGCATCCTCCATCAACAGCAGGATAGTCTGTCACATGCTGTCATTGAACGGCCGCACATCGGTTCGCACATCGGTTGAACATTTGGTGTGTCCAATCACCAAGAATAGGCGCTGAGGCTGACCTCTTTCTCCAGGGCATTCTTTCGCCTTGAGGGAGGCATGTTCAACCCTGCCGTTGCCATTGCCATGTTCGCCACCGGTGGCATCGGTCTTCTCCGCCTGGGCTTGGTCATTGTCGCCCAGCTTCTTGGTAGTATTGCTGCCTCCGCTCTGGTCGTTGGTCTTCTACCCGGCAACGGTATCGCTGCTACGACTGGTCTCGCTGACGACACCTCTGTCGTCCGAGGCCTTTTCATCGAGGCATTTCTGACGGCAGAGCTGGTCTTTGTCATTTTCATGCTTGCAACTGAGAAGCATCGCTCGACTGCTGTCGCTCCTGTCGGTATTGGATTGGCTCTGTTCATTTGTGAACTGATGTGCGTAAATCGTGCCTTGATTCTCAACTCCCCGCTGACGTGCATCACAGGGGCGTCCGGTACACCGGTGGCAGCCTAAACCCCGCGCGGTCGTTCGGTCCTGAAGTTGTAACGAAGGGAGGGTTCCCCGGCTACCACTGGGTTTATTGGGTCGGTCCGACTCTTGGCGCTTTGCTCGCGGCCGGATTCTACAAATTCGTCAAGGCGATGGAGTTCGATCAGATATCCCCCAACATCGACGAGCCTGCCCCCAAGAAATCCGGCCCACCAGTCGAGAGCAATGGGGTTCACGAGGTGCAAGGCGAAGCAGCTTAGTCGCCCTAGTTGGGAGTCATGCTTCCCTGTGACCCCCTGCGTGACAGAGAGCGTTGCTCAATCTTCTTCGTGCAGCCTCGTGTCATTCTGAGACGCTTTGACATTGCGTCACACTACCTCATGACTGCACGACAGGTAATGGACGGTGGCGTTTGTACTGTGTTCGAGGTTGGCATCTACTTATCGGAAGGGCAGACGGTTGCAACATTCTTAACACTGTTGGTTTTCTCTATCGCTTTCTGGCTGCTATTCCTGACGGTTTTGACACATGAGGTACACTGGTACCGACAAATCAAATGCCTTGCTCAGTACAGATCTTTTACCTTCTCCACTTCGTCGGACTGTTCAGTGCCATCAACGCCCACGCTCAGTGGCCTGTTCTGGTCGAACTCCTCTATTGTACTCTCGGCTTTTGCCCTTAACACCCCCCAAGCGACGGCGCCCAGCGGAAATCTCACTGGGACAGGCTTGCCGTTCGACACCATCTCATAGATGGCATTGGACATAGCGTCGGGGCGGGACCAAGACTTGCGGGCCTCAGGGTTTTCCACATAGGCTGCTAGCATTCGGGCAGGACTGTCTGCAGCGTCGTAGGCCGGGTGCTTGGCCAGAGTAGCCATCTGCAGCAGGCGGAGTCAGTTAAGAGAGCACCAACACAGAGGGGTTGCATAAAAAGCGAGACGGTGATGCCCATGGCAATCTCCTGTCTGAATACAGGACCCTGACAAGTCCTCAGGTTACAAGCTAAGGATAGGATGGTCACATTGTCGAAAGGGCCGCGGCACTATCCAGAAGCTACTTACACTAGATGTTGCGTAATTTGTGTCAATACCACCCGGCTCCGCTATTGTGAAGTGGACTATTGCTGTTGTCAGTAATTGCTATATTGGTTGTATAGTCTGCACTAGAAGTAGGTGGAAGGGAAACAGTCTTACTATTCCACTCTGGCCTGACCTCTCGCCTGACACTCTCGGTAAATCCTTCGACGGCAAACTTGGCAGCGTGGTAGTAGGCATTGCCAGGGAAGGCCATATAACCGCCCATAGAAGTGATCTGTATTACCATACCACCTTGCTTACCATTGCTGGCATTGTTCTCGCGCATGATTCGCATCGCGTGGAGAGTCATCATGGCCGTTCCCCAAAAGTCTGTTTCAACCACGCCACGGGCTTTGGAGTGCTCTTCATCTGAGGAGTTGGGTACCATAGGCGAATAGGGCAGAGATGATTCGGTGTCACCCATCAATCCGTAACCTGCATTGTTTACTGGCAGCCTCGTTAGGGCCGTGCCATTTGAGAAGATGCCAACGGTGAGAACCAAAGGGAAGCGGAGTTGGAGAAAATGTGGCTCTTTGAGACTAACCTAGGACGTCTATCCGCCCGAAGCCGGGATGCTGGAGAACTTTGTCGAGGGCCGAAGTGATAGACGCGGATGAGTTCACATCCAGCGGGACGACCAGCACACGGGAATTAGAAGTGAGGGCGTCCTCGAGCCGGGACGTGTTGCGGGCAGTAGCCACCAGGCGGTGCGTTGGGTGGGAGGCAATGAGCTGGGCTAGGTTCAGCCCGAGGCCTGAAGAGCAGCCGGTAATGAGCCATACTGCATCAGATGGGAGGGTGTAGCCGCCATTGGAACCTGTGGTCGCCATTTTGGAAAGTGACGGCGCAGTCATTGATGATGGGATCAAGTGGAGGCGGGCAAAGCAATGCTGTTGTTCCCTTTGAGGATGTGTCTGTTCATGGTGAAATCCTTGTCTACGGATGTCTTTCACTCTTGTTATATATATATTTGTTTTCCCCGGACAAGTAACTAGGGGATAAATTACACCAGCGCAACGCGACGACGAAACTAGTGAATACCATTCAGTGCGGCCGTCTCGGGGCGTGGACTGCGGGGTGGGTTCCGCTTAGATGGAGCTCTAACAGAACGACGCTGAGATCATGTTGGCCTGGGATAGCGTCTGAACCTTACCAACCGGCGGCCGCTGCGGGCAGGATCCAAGCTAGCGGACCAGCCGTAATCTCCGTGCGGCCGCACTGCCCGCTCCGGAGACTGTTCCACAGCAACACCGGCTTTTGGTGACCATTTGCTGCCAGACGGAACGAGACGAGTAAGCAACTGGTTGGCTCGGCCGGCACAGCGTGGACCGCTGCATCGGTCAAAGGTCGAAAGAGTGCAGAGACGGTCCGAAACTGAAAAGGTATTGCAGAGTTTACAGAATTCGCCGGTCCTTTTCAAACGCAGTGCAATTGGGCGGACTGGCAATTCGGGTCCCCGATACTGGTCTCGTCATGTGGTTCAAGTGTCTCTTGAGCTGTCAGAACTGTCGCAGATGTTCATGGATTGATAGGCCGTGGACATTAGACTGATTCAGGACTGCAAGACCGTGTAGTGGCCATGCGGGGATTCATTACCGACTTGGCTTGCAGAGTCTTGCAGAAGGGCTCGCGTTGCTATCGGCCTCCTGATTGGTAGTACCTATGCGTGTGTTCCCGACCCAATACAGTACGGAACTGGATAGGAGGTGCTATTGCAAAGTCGGATAGGTCCTTTCACCCATTGCATATTAGTGTATTCCTGCGTCGAATACGTGGTGGTCTGCCATGGCTCATAGCTGGGCGAGTCGACGCAGCCAGAAATGTAGTTCCCAGTGACACGACGGACGTATGGATTACTGACGACAAGTCCATACTGGCCCTGGGGAACTTGAAAGGTGAACTTCTGGTCATCGCTTGTTGTCCAGGTCCAAGTCCCTTTTCCCGGCATATCGACGCCCAGCAACTTCTCCAAGAAGGATCGCGAGATCGCGTTGTTCCCCTAAATCTCTTGTCAACCCAGTATCCATTGAAGAAAGGAGAACATCGAAGTATGCATGTAGAGCTTTAGGCCACGTACGTAGGCACTGTTGGCCACGGAGTATCCTTTGGTCACAGCCACGGAAGCCCCGGTCGAGCCAATGTTACCAATAACGGGTGACATTGCAACATCCCAGTCGTTGAAATTCGAATCCTTTTGCGCAATTCCCGTATCAGTCAATAGTATCAAGAACAGTATAGAACTTGGGGGGGGAGTAGAAGAAGAAAAAATTCATGGCTGGACAACTTGGAATGAAATGATACACCCGGCAGCCTTGTTGGGCCAGCTGGCAGTCAGAGATGCAGCAAGTTCTGGAGAGATGTCCACTTACCGACAGCACCTGGTATTCTATACTCTCGTCACATCGTCGTTGGTTTGTATGCGCCTCCCTTCGAGGTGGGACGTGGACAAGGTCAGCCTTTCGGCGATGTAGCGTCTCGCGTGCCTCCTGAAGCTCATATTCGTAGTCCTTCATTACGACGATTGAGCCGTCCCTATCAGCAACAATAATATCATCGTACTGTAACGGCTTAGCGGTGGGCTTGGTGTGGCCGAGACTAAACAGGGCCACAACGGCCATGCATCTTTGAGCCAGCATATCGCGGCGTGCGGAATATATAGGAGGTGGATCGGTAAAGACTGTGTGGGCTTCGTAGTGGGAGAAACGCGGCGGGATTCAGAATGTTGTCACGATGCTGATATACATTCGACTATTCCAAAGTTCTGGTCAAATAAAGAGCGGCTGAGGTCAGTTATGAAGGAGCGGGTTGAGGCGATGCTCTCAAAGGCCGAAGAACCCGGCCAAGTATGCAATATTGAGTGAGATTGGCAGCCGGCAGAGCAATTGGGGATGGAAACGGATTTTACGGAAACCGAACCTCTCTGGAAAGAAGTCCAGAGGCAAGGGAGCATCTATACCCGACACCCGAGGTGTCCAGGGCGGCGCCTCATTCATCATGCACGGGCAGAGCAGACCAGGTTTTTGGCATGAACGGGCCCCAAGCCATACTTCGACATCCGACGGGCCACAAACACGCAGAAACGAAATTCAGGGGAGTAGGAGCGGAACAAACGTGGGCAAATCGCCCCAATTTTGCGCTTGCGCCTGCAATGGAACTTCATACTGAATTGAACTAGAAGGTGGAGCTCTAACGGAACGCCCAGTCCTGTGGAGTCCCTCCGAGTCCTTCGTAGTGAGATATTCACGACGTCTCATTATTATCTAAACCGTCAGCCCTGCGCGCCTCTTGGGCTCACGAGCTGGATTGGGCTCGATATAAGCTTCACACCTTATTCTTGATAGACTTGATGCGTGTGATTCTTCTGTGCCGATCGGTGCGGATTAGGGTCCTTCGAGCTCTCGGATAGTGTCGATCCTCCGAGGTGGGTAATGACAGCCACGACAAGAGTCATGATGCTGGTCGGTTCATTCGATTTACCTTCCCCTCCACGTGCGGATATTCCGTATGAGGAAGTCCCTTTATGCATCATTACCTAATTTGCGTTTCTTACCTCTCGGAATTATGTCCCAGCGCTATCAGGTCCCAGGCGAGATGGCCCACTACGAAATACACAGCCTCTGGGGACCAACGCTCACAGGGAATATCTCTGTACTGATGATGTTCTGGATTCAAAGATATTCACCACGGGCCCCGAAGGTAGCGTTGAAATACCGATCATAAATGCCAGAGCCATGATCGATGAGTATCAAAACAAAGCCCCCCCCCCCCAAAAAAAAAAATTAAATTTAAGTTTAAGGGGGCTGCCCTTCATGACAGGCATACATACTAGTAATGTCCTCAAAGGTTAAGAAGAGAGCAAACGCTATTGTTCCGCGTGAAAGGAGAAAGATTGCAGAATAATCGAACCTTAATATAAACGAGAACTTGTAGAGTACAAAAAAAGCTCGAGTCGTGGAAGTTCCACATCTCTTAAGCCAGAGTCCCAGCTGAAACCTCATATACAAACGCACCTATTCCTGTCAAGCGAGCATATCTCGTGCGGTGATTTGTCAGAGACTTACACTTGAGCCACAGTGGTGCAAAAGAAGACGTGAGGACCACCGGTTGGCAACCATTGTTAGGGTCGTCAGTTAGGTTGAAGAGGCTAAAATCCCTGTCGTCTGTGTGACACTTGCTACGGATCAAGGCAGCTTGTATCCATTCTTTTTGAGCAGTACACATACGAAGGCACATACTCATTACTCCTGCTCCAAAAAGATTTCCCTAAAGCTTGACAATTGAGACTGCACCGTCTCGAATAGATCATCGACTGTGTTACTGGTTGGCCCCTTATAGAGCCCGAAACTTGGGGCTGGTAACGCCAAATGCCTGTGCTAACACCGGGTACTAAGAGAAGACGCAATGACACAATCCTGACTTCTGGAAAGTCAATGTGTTGTGTTCATTTCCATACCGGAAAAATCAAGTTGCAACCATGGCATCATTGGTCTGGCCAAAATAGAACGATTACAGATGCAGTGACCTCGATATTGTGAGAATGCTTTGACTCCTGGCATTGACGCTCACTATACCCGCGGAGCTGTCCAAAGCCATTGAGCGCCGATGGTCTGTCCGCGGCCATGGGATCCTAGTACAGCCCCCTTTTTTACTTAGTTGACCAGCCAGACTCGGTGGCGGAAGAGAGCGATACGTGGCACCTCTTCCACACAGTATATAGTGAGAGTTTCTCTGACTGGCACAGTAAACACAGCACTTTTCACCTTCAATGACCGTAAGTTTTTGTCTTCAATGATTATGATATTCGTTCACGAAAAGGTACAGGGCATTGAGTATTATAAGAAGAAGAATACTAGTTTGCAGAAGCAAATTGGAAAGTCATTGTCAAATTCTCTGCATGGGGAAACCTACTGTTTTAGTATAAAAGATACATTGCCTTGCCCTTCTAGGGAACTTACTGTTGTTCCGGCTTAATAGAGGAACTCAAAGAATACCAATAGTCCATGATATTCGTTCACGAAAAGGTATAGAGCATTGAGTATTAGAAGAAGTCGTCTCCATTCGCGCTAGTCGCTCACGCATATTCGCGAAGCGGTGAGACCAGTGAAAATAACAGATTCCAGACCCGAGGTATGAATATCATTGAAAGGAATGACTTACTTGGGCGTCAAGCTCACCGTGCCTGAGCATTGCCACAAGGCCCGGGCAGCCTCCTCCAACCATTGTACTCTTAAATCGGGGTCGGGGAGAGACCAGCATCCCCGAATAAACCCCTTTAATATCACCACGATCTGCTCATTGCACTGACTCTGAAGGTATGGAGGGTGCACAATAGCTACTTGCAAATACACACCATAATAAGTACGTAGTTGGAAACCCTAGCTCGGTCCCACCAGTCAAAGTCATAGTCAAATACCAAAAACCCACGCCTTGAGGATGTGGGTGCATCCATTTTCCTCTTGGCTAACTTACGTGTCTGACTGCATCAAATCACGGGAGGAGGGACCCGGGAACTCGTCGTCCCGAGCCAATGCTATGCTTCTATGGCCGCTCGATAACGCAGAAAACGCCAACACGGCCAGGATGGCGATCATCCGTCCGTTACAATTGATTACACGGCACAAGAAATCGAAAACTTGTCTGTACCTGACAAGGAATGATCGCTTCCGAAACTCGTGTCCCAATCATTCCAGATTGAGAAACCATTCTACAGCCTCTTATGAGGATACTATGGCGGGTTTGACAGTTGCTTGTGAGTACTCGTTCGGGTGTCCACCCCTCCCCCCCCCCCACGTCCCGACGCATCTGTTTCAGAAGCTTCTGCGGAATGGTTGTCGAAACTCCACCAAGCTTTGCCATGGCCACCCGTGCTTAAGCTCCAAACATTTGATATCAACAGGCCGCGTTTGTAAGAACAACAACCAGCATGAATCAGGTGCCGGGTACGGCTGGGCCCTTGGTGTGGTGGCAAGCATCTTGTCACCACCAGCGGCTCCTCGATATAAGCTTTCTGGTATAGCCAAGATTCCTCCAGTTCAGCCGATCACCCAGTAGGTCATTTAGCTTGCTATGGTTGTTCCATTGATGTCTCATCTCGAATTCACAGATAAGAATACTGAACCCTATTGCTTGCAGGTGAAGTCCAAAGCCTGCCATTAATGCGCGCTGCTAAGCATTATCGCGGCCAGTAGGTAGTGGCCAAGTCGATAGAATGTGCCGGCAACGAATTCTAGTATCACAGTACGAGGAACTTCTAGGAGACAGTGTGGAAGTGGAGTGTTGGTGTGGTACATAGTCGTTGTTTTCCAGCCCAGACATCAAAAACAGGGCTTTAGGCTGATTCCCAGAGTCCTTGTTGCGGCATTGGTTCCACGATTGTCTCCTGAAAACTTCTCTTTCTTTTACCTAAGATATCGATATTAATTTGCCCCGTAGGACAACATGGCGCGGGCTCGCCAGTACTCGTCAAGCGATGAAAATGACCTGGATAGGCTAAGGAAGGAGTATAGTTATACCTCTTCGACAGAGATAATTTGGGATAAATCCACAGATTCGGTTGAGAATGATGTTGAACGCGCTGGACCCAAGCCTGTGGTGGCAAATATGGAGGAGATCGCCCTCAAAGCACTCCACGTGGACGATGACCCGACCCTGAACCCGTGGACCTTCAGAGTCTTCTTTCTTGGTTTGCACATTCTTGTTATGACGCATCTACCCAACATCTAATTTCATTCGCAGGTATTGGGCTCTCAGCCTTCGGGTCCGCACTTGGCACCATATTCTTGTTCAAGCCTCAGAGTGTGTCAGTGTCCATCATCTTCCTGACGGTCATATCCTACGTGGGGGGAGTCGCGCTCGAGGCCATGGTTCCTCAAAAAGGGTTCGTTGGCAGGTGGCTGAATCCTCATGCGTAAGTTAATGACAACCTTCACAGCGCCATGAGGACTGTGGCTTACGTACACGGTGCCAAGATTCAACTCTAAAGAGCATCTTGCCATTGTAATCATGTCGAGCAGCGCAAGTGGAGCGGCATACGCAACAGAAGTGCTGGCAGCGCAGAAGCTTTATTGTAAGTCGACCGAGATGGCCTATGATCTGAGCTAAACATTGAGATGGTCTGAATGTTTTCTTGCACGCAATTGAAGTAGGCACTAATGATGAAGACAACCGCTGACATATTCTTGCACAGATAATGTAGTCCCCGAGCCCGTTGTTGCGATCCTGCTTCTGTTTTCGTCACAGCTCCTTGGCTATGGCATGGCTGGTGTGCTCCGAAAAAGTCTGGTGTATCCGACGAGAATGCTTTGGCCTTCGATCTTACCATTGAGTTCGCTAATCGAGACGCTTCACCGAGAGAGGGCGGAGATGAGAAAAAAGTTCAACTTCTTTTGGTTAATTTTCACTGTCGTTGCTATTTGGGAGTTGTTTCCTCAATACATTATGCCAATCCTGGTTGGCATCTCGGTAATCTGTCTCACTCAGCGGCACAGTCTTACCGTGACCAACATTTTTGGAGGCGCTGCAGGCAATGAAGGACTTGGGCTTTTGGTAAGGGATTCTTTCAATGCATCTATGCATGACTCCGAGGAAAACACTAATCCAGATTCCGTAAATTTAGTCCCTGTGCTTCGATTGGCAATATGTGGGCACATCAGTAAGCAGCTTCTGGATACAACTTTGACTGCTTAGAGGATAATAATATCCAACTTCAGCCTAAAAAACAAAGACTTTCCCCAGCCAGGCTATCTTTTAACTCACTCCTCGCTATTACCCTTTGAAGCTACTTCTCTGGTTCTTTGATGGCTAACTCCTAATGCTGTAGTGCTTCTATCTTCCACTTCAGACTTTGACCAATGGCTTCATTGGATACCTCGGGTGTATCGGTCTATTCATCGGAATGTATTATGGGAATGTCTGGAACGCATTGAAGTTCCCTTTCCTATCTCAGCAGCTTTTCTCGGCCAACTCATCCTCGACCCTCTTTGAGATATACAACCAGTCTGCCATTCTGGACTCGAACTTCGAACTAGACAGGAACGCATTGGAGGGCCAGGGGCTGCCGTTCTTCTCCGCTACGAACGGGGCTTATCTGCTAACGACAAACCTGGGCATCACTGCAACAATAACACACATCATTTTATGGAATCGTGATTCTATCCGCAGCGCGTTCGACTTCAATTTCAAGTCCACCACGGCTTTTCTAAAAAATCCTAGCTTGCTTTGGAAAAGAAAGTCTGCACCTGTGTCTGAATCCGAGCTCGATCCTCATCACCGCCTAATGCTTGCGTACAAGGAAGTACCTTCATGGTGGTATGTTCTGATCCTTCTCATGTCCACAATTACAGGAATAGCATGTATATACGTCCTCGGATCCACACTACCCTGGTGGGGCTTCGTCATTGCAATCACACTCTCATTTCTGGGCACACTATTCTTCGGCGCAATGGCAGGACTTCTCGGATTTCAGGTGCCAATCACGTCACTGATTCAGCTAATTGGAGGATACCTGCACCCTGGAAAGCCCGTGGCCAACATGTTTTTTGTGCTTTTTGGGGCCAATGCGCAAGCGCAGTTGGAGATGACTCTAGAACGTTCACTCTTTCTCTTCTTTGTGTAAGACTACTGGTTGCCTGATAGGCAACAGTGCATATGGCTCTATAATTAGAGCTATTCCTCTCTCTGAGAGAGAATTAGGAGTCTAGCTAAGCAAGACAATCCAAGAAGGATAACTCCTAACTAGCGCAAGCACTAGGACTGGTCGGAAGTCTCAAGCTCGGACAATACGGCAAGCTGAGCCCGAGGTGTACATTCGTGTAAGTCAAAATCTGAGCTTAGCATCTAATAGCGGTGGTTGAGACTAATTTGAGCGATTCAAGTATGCAAATCGTTGGCACTCTCTTTGGTGCTGTGATCAATTACATTCTCATGACCATCATCACGACGAACCAACGAGACGTAAGTGGTTATAAGTCCTCTTCTTTTATGTTTGGCATGTTCTAGATGCAACAATTTGGGACCCATCACAGGACTAACATCACCGGTAGATACTCTTGAGCATACAAGGGACGAATATATGGTCGGGACAAGTCATACAATCCTTTAACTCGAACGTGAATACTACGATCAGATTTTGCAGCCCCCCTGGTTTCCTCACATGGCTGACCACAATTTTAGGCTATTGCATTTGGTGCTTTGTCCAAATTCATGTTTTCCATCGGGGTTAGTATGAGTACTCTCCTAATCTGATCCCTCATCTTTTATACAGTTGAGCGCCCCGCATTGAGAGTGGTAGCTGTTGACTAATGCATGGCAGCGTAATTATACGTGGATAGTTCTCGCATTGCCTCTGGGATTCCTGTTCCCGTTACCATTCTACTTCCTACACCGCCGTTTTCCAGGACTCGGGTTCGACTACTTCGTTACACCGGTCTTGTTGTGGTACCTGGGCTACCTTTCCGTCGGCATAAACTCCTCTGTTGGCATTTATTTTGCTATCGGCTTTTTCGTGCAGTTCTGGCTCCGAAAAAAGTATCCTGAGTGGTTCATAAGATACAACTACTTGCTGGCAGCAGCAATCAGCGGCGGGACTGAGTTGTTGGTATTTGTAACCACTTTCGCGGTTCAGGTAAACAGCTGCACATACACCCCCACATCATGGCTTCACATGTCATTCCTCATATACTGACTGCATGGTACGCACACAGGGCGCCAGCGGCAAAGCTGTTCAATTTCCTGCTTACGGGCAAATAACTTTCAGTCAGGCAACCCAGATTATTGTGCACAAAATCCAGCTTTGGGTGGATGATTAGTTGGAGAAGTTCACAATACCGGTTTACGAATTGGGCATGTTAGCCGCTTTGGTTTTCCCACGAGCCTCGCTCGGACTCGTGACAGTTATTCTAGGGTATGAAGTCCTACATGCGCTGCTGACCCGGCCATGTTCAGACGCCCAAGCCTGAGACACTGAAGATTGGCGATACGTGGCATATAACGTAAATATATCAGACGCAGACCACTACCTATCGCATGTCATGTTCAGCGCCGTAAAATCTGACACAGGGCTTTTGTACTTTGTGCCCCCATGATGCATACCTTTGTGAGCTCATCGAAGATGCGAATATATGTGGACCGAATGCGGTGAAAGGCGGTTCCTTTGTAGCTTCCCGGGTTGTGATATAAGACCCAGACGCAATGCATTTAGCTGAACCTCAAGGTAATTGGTAACA
The DNA here is from genome assembly GCA_023522825.1 of Diaporthe ampelina. Lineage (NCBI taxonomy): Eukaryota > Fungi > Ascomycota > Sordariomycetes > Diaporthales > Diaporthaceae > Diaporthe > Diaporthe ampelina. The sequence goes on along the minus strand of JAMFTM010000006.1, from coordinate 766,105 downwards.
CTAGACCTTACTCTCTATGTCGTTCACCCAAGGTTGAAGAGGGATCTGAAGAGTCGTCGGCTTATGACCAGCCCAGGAACTCGAAGCGTCCGCATTGCCAGGGACGGAAACCGCGAACCGGGGACCAACGACTGATTCCCCACAATGATGAAAGGAGAGCTCTGGTGCTCGGGATTTCTATAACTTTCTTATCCGCCAGATTCATAAGCGCTCTCTGGTCAACTGGTATCTGTCTTACTACCCACCATTGCCAGAAGAAAACCTCCGGTGGCTCAGTGTTATCTGTGCACCACAATCAACAGATTCAACATGGAGCCGTTCAACCGCGGAGTCTGTTGGTAGCTTCAGTGCGAACTGGATTTACACATTTCGAGGCCATCGCAACTATGTCCCTCACCATCTTACCTCGTTCTGTTGAACTCCAGAAGCCAGTGCATGAAGGACCATGCCTGCACACAGTGTGCGACAAATTCGGCCCCTGGCAACGAACGAGGTGGTGGTCAACCCCGGGCTAGTCATCTTGAATAGCCTCTCTAATTCCAATCAAACGAGCCTTGATCGGTCTCGGAATTGTGCTAGAGACAATCACGCCATCAAGTTCTCCAGAGAGGACCAAAGCCCTACTCAGTCAACCCTGACTCGGGCAGAATTCCTCAAGTGGCATCAGGATCATATGCAGTAGGCGGGGTGCAAGTACCGGGAGGACGGAACACACTTGTACCAGAGTACACGTTAGAGCAAGGTGGCCCAGAGTCTCCAGTTTACGCTGAGTCTGGCCTGAGCGGTCACGCAACTCAAGGTCCATCAGGGCCTCCGACGTCCTAGACAAGCATATCATGCCTGAAAGAAGACCAAGGATGCTCTGGGATGTTCCGTGTCGATTGGGAGTGTTGCAAATGCGGATTTTGACCAACGAGACCACATAAGTTGGTGGATTTTGATATACGACATTGGGGGTGGAATGTTTTCCTCTTACAGTAGTCTTCGTGCTATGCTCACGCTTAATATGTACGAGAGATGTAGCACGGTCAATGGTAGGAACGGCTTCTGCATACATTGGGGTATCAGTGATGGTATCTTACAGTATCTGAAGTACATCATGGGCGCCTCTTTCGACAGATTTGAATTAAGCCAAGGGTATTCTAGGCAGTCTCTAGGCCTGCTGCGTGACCCAATTTGGGTTCAACAACCGGTATATCATGACAAATTCGTGCATAGACAGCATTTTCGCCTTCTGATCTTTGATGACAAGGTTTTTTGCGATCCCCTCTGCCTGTGGATCGGCAACCCTGAGGCACGCCTCCAGAGCTTCTTTGACCTCAGCGACAGGATTGATAGGAGGATCTTCATTCAACATCTCGTGGAAACACCTTCGAATGGCTTCTTGACACCGTTTCTGGTGGTTCGTCGAGGCCATGGTTCTCCATAGGTGAAGGTAAAGCTGCCTTGACCGTGATTCTTGGAACCTGGGCGGCAAGCACCAGACTTCCCAAAATTGCTCCCAATTCCCTTGAGCAACATAAGCATTCATCAGCCGCATTATCGCATCCTCTCCCATGTATGGCAAGTCGACCTGAAGAAGAAACTTTTCCAAGATCCTTTGGAGCTCGCTGCTCTGTTTGCACTGGACCTCAGTCCGAGCTAGCGACTCGATGAGCGACACGATAATGTCCGTTGTCATGATTGGCTCGCCGCGCTCGTACATGACATTCAACACGTCGAGAGCGAGCTTTGACTGGTCTGACAGTGACACAGTGCTTCCAGCAGGCTCCAAATACACGATTTGGAGCATCTCAACATAGTGGCCGCGGTGGCAGATGATGCCCAGAAGTTCCATCTCATTCACAAGCTCTCGCAAATGAGTCAGGTCAAATCGTCGCAACCCTAATTGGCGACCAGCCACGCATAACCACAATCGAAACTGCCAGCTATGTTCAGGGCGCAGGTGCTGAATCGCTTGGTTCCAGGCGCTTAGGTATGCCGAATGTTGCTCAGCGTTGGAGTCCTCCAGTGCGTTGAGTGCATCTTCGTAGCCGAAACTCGCAAATCGTGCCTGCAGTCGCTCCAACTCGGCCACCTTGGAAGCTATGAAAGCTGCAGGGCCTAAGGCAGAGTTAATACGGCTGGTCATTGAGTCGCTGGCTGGCGGGTCAGTTACCTGGTGGGACTGCCTCGGAGATGCTGAGAAAAAGCGGCGTTGGGAAGGCGTTGCGAACACCTTGGGGGAGCCTCCTTCGGTGAACAGAGACAATTCGTTTGGGTGGGCGCCAGCCTCGGTGTATTCCAAGTCATCTGTGACGAGGTTGTCATCACCCCTGCGAGCCAAAATACGGGACCAAAGTAGTTCGAGATCCAGCTCCTTCCGCTTAGACTCAGTAAATGCCTGGAGCACAATGGTGGTACCAGTCTGCTTGGTGCCGAATCCGGTTGGTGTCTCGTACTCGACTGGCTTGTGTGAACCGGAGGAAATCGTGCCTAGGTTGGTGCAGATCCAACGCGTAGTGGCACCATCGTCTCGACCCATGGGTGTGGCCGCAGTGCCGAGCAATTTTGCCTTCCTTTGCTTGCGACGCATTTTTATTTTGAATTCATTAGGACCCAGAATACCGTCCGCATGGGCTTGTATGCCCTTTCTTCGCAACCATGCCAACAGCTGGCGGCCAGAGACATGCAAGTGGCGCTCACTGCGGGCAGTGCCGAAGAGCATGATGAGATTGGGCCCAAGAGCTGCTGGGGGGTCTAAGGTCCGCAGGTCCAGTAGGTTCAGATCATCCAAGCCCATGTCCTCGGCGGCGTATTTCACCAGGTCATGCAGGATCAAGGGGACATTTTCAGGCACCTCTGGTAAGGATTGACTTTGTTGAACCAGGGAGGGGTGCCTGGGGGGCTCCTCCTGGAGATACCAAGGCTCTTCTTGATCACGGGATTTCTCTGCCTTTGGCGTTGGACTCTCGTCCTCGGTGGCCGCCACCTCGGCGGACCTGCTGCTGGATTCGACTTCAGCTTTGATGTCGGCCTCAGTTTCATCTGCGGCTTTCTGAGAGAAGAATCGCGCTCGGGTGGCGAGAGACGCACGAATAGCTTGTTGATGTTGCAGGGCCGGCCACTTGTGCGCATGCGATGGAGCCCCAGCACTGATAGCAAGGCTGCAAAGTGAGGTAGAGTGACCGACTCTGAATGCCCTACATGCTGAGCAGCCTGCTGCTGATGTCCGCAGAATTGGTCGCAGGGACATTGCTGCCACTTCAACCAAACACGGGAAGACCTTGGGTGTTAAAGAAGAAGTTGTGAAGCAAGGAAAAGGGATACAAGATTGAAGGTCGCTTCTTGTCCAGAGCTGCTGGACTTTTGAATCTGTTCTGTCGCTCGATCCTCTCTCCTCCCTCAATGCTGGTGGAGCAGTTTGCCTCCTCGGCTTGCCAGGGTAGCTGGATGTGGGCCATGGCCTGCCAGGTACAGCCAATCATGGGGTAAGATAAGAAAGCTTATCGCCAATCCACGCCCGGCCGCAGCGCGATGAGCAATGACAAAAACTTTCTTCTCCATTTCTGCTGTACCAGCTCATCCTCTGCACTTCATTTTGCCTTTCCCTCGCATTCACTTGACTTTTTAGACCATCCCCATAGACTGTATTTTAGACTGCAGCTCATTATCTATTTCAAATGAAGAATTGATCGAGCCTTGCTCAGGCGGCCATCCATTGGCGCTCTGTTCATTACAATACACTCACACGCATCCACAGTCCTCATCGTCGCGACGCACGCGACACACCGGCCCTCCTCCAGTATACGCCTACTGCACTGGCTGTGGTTACTTCCCCGAAAATGTTCGTCCGAACGAATGTTGCGAGGCAAAATTGCCGACTTGGCCGCTCTATAGCACGATTGTCCAACATATCCGAACCGCGATGCCACCTGCCCGCCGCCCAAGCGACGGCCCTGCCTACAAGCAAACGTTTTGTCGCCACCAGCTCTTCGTCGCCACCCTGGCGGAGGACTTCAGCTAGTCACCAGGCCTACGCCGCTGAGCGCGGGCTTGCTACAGTCGTGGGCGATGCTATGAATGCCGAAGGTGAACCTCAGAGAATCTATCATCTTAAGGCTTTCGAGCCGGCCATGGCCACAATCCTACGAGAGCCGACACGCCCGCCTCCCACGCCAAAAACAACCAATAAGGGAATTCCGGGCGACTTTGAGACTGCACTCCCGGTATTTGACGCCTGCCTGCAAGTTGGAAAGCTGGAGATGGCTGGAGCAGTCCTGGCGCGTGTCGAAGCGAACGGTCAGGCTAGCCCAGAGGTTTTGATGGACATGAACAACAGATATCTCGAGGCGTGGCTGAAAGAGCTCAAGTCCAACCCGGGCCTAGGCAAGGCTGAGGATTTGCATGCCTGGTATGAGCTGCACATCCACGGTGCTCAACTGCCACAGACACCCGACACAGTCGCCTACATGCTGAAGGCATCGCTGTTGACTACCCCCACGACCGAGAATTCGCAAGGTCCATCGAGGTTGGAGAGACTTGTCAAGCGGTACATGGAGATGGTGACTCCGGAACAAGGGCTCAAAGTACTCTACTGCAACGGGATCCTGAACGACGCCGACATCGCCACCATAACCAGATTCTATCCCGAGTACAACATCAAATTACAATACACGGAGGATGATTTACCCGGCTTTGAGGAGGTCTCTCCCAGCTCCTCGTTCCACGCGGGCGACACAGTCGAGGCCACAGGGGACAAAGGCGCCCTGCCCGAAGTACTCCCCACACCACAAAAAGGCATGGGCCTCCAGTCGATCAGGGCCACGCTCGATATCTTCCAAAAAATGAAAGATGGCCATGATATCTCGACTCTACCGTTCCACGAGAGACGGGAATTCCAGTCACGGCTGGAGCGCGACTGCATCGATGTGGCTGTGGTGCGATGGAGGGAGGAGCACGATGCGCTGCGACAGAAGGGTCTAGCCACATCTGTGACTGCGCCAGCTCTAAACTCCTATATCTGGACATGGCATCAAAACCTAGAGCGTCTCATCCAAAAGGAGTTTGATGCGATCGCGGAAACAGAGAAGCTGGCTAAGAAAGGCATACAAGACTTCGACCGCTGCGTGTATGGCCCTGTTCTCCAGCAGTCCACGCCCGCTCGACTAGCTGCAGTCACCATCATGACCACCATGAGCTCCTTTGCCTTCACAGGGGCTGACAAGGGTCTTTTGACGAGCACCCTGGTGAACCATATCGCGAAGATTGTCGAAGAGGACATCCAGTCCAAGTTGCGTTTGGAGAAAGAGCAAAAGGAGGCTCGGAAGGCCAAGGCACATCGACTACTGATGAAGCAACTCAAGTCCATGGGAGGCATCGAGACTGGCCTGACGCAGGCTGACAAGTTATCGACACCTGTTACCGAGGGGCCGTCTCCCGACACCTTTCCATCTACTATTGCGCCGTGGTCGCTATCTATGAAGGCGAAGATCGGTGCGATTCTGCTTTCGTCGCTAGCCGAAGTACTCAGACTGCCGGTCAGCCGGGAGCATCCCGAGACCAAGGAGAAGATAACGGCAATGCAACCTGGACTGGTGCGTACTACTCAATTCAGAAGGGGCAGGCGTGTTGGCACAATCATGCCACATCCCCGGTTGAGTGAGATGCTGCGCGAGGAACCTCGAGGCGATTTCTTGGCAAGACACCTCCCAATGGTTGTTGAGCCGTTGCCTTGGACTGGCTTTGAAAAGGGTGCTTATCAGGAATCCCCGGTACCTCTGGTCAGACTCAAGGCCGGCGAGAAAGACCAACGCCTGTACGCAGAGGCTGCCATCGCGAAAGGTGACATGGACCAGGTTGCCAAAGGCTTAGATGTTTTGGGAAGAACAGCATGGCGGATCAACCGACGCGTGTTGGCCGTCTTCCTCGAGGTGTGGAACTCAGGTGAAGCTCTTGCCGATATTCCACCACTGCACCCGCAGATTCCGGTCCCCAAGGAGCCCGAGCCATCTAGCGACTCCCTTGTGCGTCGCAACTGGATCAAGGAAATCAAGACTGCCCAAAACCTCAAGCAATCATATCACTCCGTCCGCTGTTTCATGAATTTCCAACTTGAAATTGCAAGAGCATACCGGGACCAGGAATTCTTCTTCCCTCACAACGTCGACTTTCGAGGGAGGGCATACCCCATCCCGCCGTATTTGAACCACATGGGCGCGGATCACGTCCGTGGTCTTCTCAGGTTTTCCAAAGGCAAAGAGCTCGGCGAGCGAGGCCTGATGTGGCTCAAAGTCCATCTATCAAACGTCTACGGTTACGACAAGGCTAGCTTGAATGACAGGGAAATTTTTGCTGAGAAGAACCTCGACAACATCTATGACTCCGCCCACAATCCACTCAAGGGTAGGAGATGGTGGCTCGAAGCTGAAGACCCCTGGCAGTGTCTCGCAGCCTGCATGGAACTCACTGCTGCGCTGGAGTCTCCAGACGCGACCAAGTTCATCTCATCCCTCCCTGTTCATCAAGACGGAACCTGCAATGGCCTACAGCATTATGCTGCCCTCGGCGGTGACTCGTGGGGCGCTCGTCAAGTCAACCTGATGCCGGGCGAGAAACCCGCCGATGTGTATAGCGCTGTGGCAGACTTGGTTATCAAAGAGCTCGACGAGGACATGGCGCGCGGCAATGAGATGGCGAAAGCGTTGCATGGGAAGATCAAGCGTAAGGTTGTCAAACAGACTGTGATGACTAACGTCTATGGTGTGACGTTCTCGGGGGCGAAGAAGCAGGTCTTGAAGCAGCTCGACGCTCTCTACCCCGAACTGCGCAAAACATCAGGCATCGATGCTGGGCTCCTTTCCAGTTATGTAACCACGAAGATCTTCAAAGCTCTTTCCACCATGTTCCGAGGAGCTCATGATATCCAATATTGGCTGGGAGAAATCGGAGGCCGCGTGTGCCGCGCCCTGACGGCGGAGCAGCTCAAGATGATCGAAGAACAAGGGCTTGAGCAACCCACAACACGTCAAAACAAGACCACGAGCGAAACCATCCTTTCAATGATGCGATCGACGATCATATGGACGACACCTCTTCGAATGCCGATTGTCCAGCCATACCGGAAAACCAGCAGCATGGTTATCACAACCTGCATGCAGAGCCTCGTGCTTAATAAACCAGATCGATTCGACCCTGTGAACCGTCGCAAACAACTCCAAGCATTCCCGCCCAACTTTATTCACTCTCTCGATGCCAGCCACATGATCTTGTCTGCGCTGGAGTGTGATGCCCTAGGTCTCACGTTCGCAGCGGTGCACGATTCCTTCTGGACGCATGCTGCTGATGTCGACACAATGAACACTGTCCTTCGTGACGCTTTTATCCGCATCCACAGCGAGGATGTTATCAAGCGCCTGGCCTCCGAATTTGAGGTTCGCTACAAAGGAGGCTTATACATGGCACAAGTCGAAGCGTCCTCAGCGGCGGGCAAAGCCATCTTGAAATGGCGCAAAGCAAACAAGACCACATCATCTACTCTGAGATCCGAGTTGCTACTTGAAAAACAGAGGCTCGACCTTCTCAACTCCCCCAACGCAGCGGACCGGGAGAAGGGCCAGCAGATGGTCACCCCAGGGAAAATCTATGAGGAATTCGCTTCGGAGCAGGATGTTGTAAAAGAGGATATGGGTGGCACGACACTCGGAAGCCTGTCCGCTACTACCACAAAAGCAAAGAGTGCCACTGCGGAAGAGACTGCCGAGCTGGCTGGGGAGGCGGATCTAGATGAGTTAGACGGCGAGACGGTCTCAGAGGCTGGGGCTGGCGCTCCTTCTGCTGACATGCCTGACTTCCAGAAGTTCTACACCACTGTGTCACACTTTGAGGAGAAGTTGACTGGGGCGCGTCCTAAGACGCAGCAGGTGAAAAAGTACATATCTGTTTGGAGCCCGCTCACATTCCCCGACATCCCGGAGAAAGGCGACTTTGATGTCAAGAGCTTGAAGGACAGCGCATACTTTTTTTCATGATGAGACCCGAGCAGCAGGTACAGATGGATGCCTTAGGAGAGACACACCCTTTCCAAAGCGGGATTTCATTGGGCGGCGTTTTTTCAACGACTTTTTGACAGTTCCAGCATGGGCAGGGCGTTCATGGTTCAGGCGGACAGACGGTGGAAGATTGAGGCAATATTTTCATTGCACATTGTACCATATGATATGATACCGACGCACAAGACAAAATGAGAGTTAATATACCCTATTGAAGGGAGACACTGGACATGTCCGAACGCATACCAGACTGCCTTAGAAATTTGCCAGTTCTCGAATTCTTCAGGGTGAGGGGCGAGGTTTTGAGCGTCCATTGCAAGATGGACTGCAATCACAAGTACGTGAGTTCAAAGGCACACTTTCAAGCATCAAAACAACAACACTGGTTCCAACAGATTCAATGGGATATCATCCTGTTTGACAGATGCTACGACTCTTCAATTGTATCATGATTTGGGTGGCTTCTATCTAAAACACCATGCTCGCCTGCCAGGTACCATATATCTCACCCACAAGTTTACCGAACTGTCGCGCTCTGCAGGCTCTTGACCTTGCACACGCCACCGGCCTCGGTGATCAGCTTGCCAATACCGGTCTTGCCCTCAAGCTGCTCTACAACGCCGGCATCAAAAGCGACCTCGAGAGCATCGGTCGTGGTGAAGCCGGGCTGGAACGTCTCCCAGACCTTCTTCTTGGGGTTCAGCTGCTTCTCAGGGTCGCCCTTCCAACCGTCAAAGTAGACGCGCTCGCCGGCCTTGGCATCCGCGGGCGGGTTGACCAGCTCGACGGGACCCTTGTGGTCGTCGGCCTCGCCGTCCTTGAGCCTGGGGCTGGCGGCGAGGACCATGGCGGAGGACTTGATGCCGCGCATCTTGACCGGCTTCAGGTTGCACACCACGACGACCTTGCGGCCCTGCATCTCCTCGAGAGGCACCAGGCCGTTCAGACCTGAGCACACGGTCCGCACGACCTGGCCCTCGTACTCGTCCGTATCGGGCGTGCCGGCCGGGTCGCCCATCGCGATGGTCGAGACGTAGAGGGAGTCGGCCTCGGGGTGCTTGATCGCCTTAAGGATGTGGCCAACCCGAAGGTCGATCAGCGCGGGGGATAGAGGAGCGGCTGGAGCGGGTGGAGGCTTCTGCTGTTTGGGCTGCTTCTCCTTCTTCTCCTTCTTCTTGCCGCCCTCGCCCGCAATGGCGCCGACGACAGCATCCTTCACCTCGGCAGCCTTCTCCTTGGTGCGGTCCACAAGAGTCTTTTGCTCTCCGCCTGCCTCGGCGGCAGCCTTGGCGGCCTTCTCCTTCTTCAGGCGTTCCTTCTCCGCCTTCACGTCGACGGGCGGCTTCACGTAGAGGATCTCCTCGGCGTCGACCTTGACCTTGTCGGCGTCAGGGACGTTGAGGCCGAACAGGGATGAGTTCTGCACGAAGTCGACATGGCGCACGATGTTGGGGTGTCCCTTCTCGCCGGTGCGCTGCTCGGGGGACCAACCCTTGACGGTGGGGGCGAGGACATTGTAGATCTCGACGTCAGCCTTGGAGGGCTTTGTACCAAGCAGGGTGGTGCGGGAGGCAAGGTGGGTGTTGAGGGCCTCGAGGATGGAGGAGGACTCTGCGCCTGGGGACTTGAGACGCTCCGAAGTGGTGAGCCACTGCTGGATCTCAGCCTCCTCGGTCGGGGTGTATGACTGGGATGCGATGGCGGCCATGATTCTCTTCGCGACGGAGGTGCTTGCTGAGAATTGGCGGGATGTCGACACGCTTCGAAGCGCTGGACGTGCTAGACTAAGAGTGTACAGTTTGACTGTAGGTGTTGAGGACGACACCTCAAGCGTTTGAATGCTGGGAATGTGGGATTGTTGACGGTGTGGTTTTCTGGCGGGGTTACAATAGATGAATCCGACTCCAATTGCTGACCTTGGGATTTTTTTCAACAGCTGCTGCTGCCCCTCCTCTGCCCAACCCCCCCCCCCACAAGCAAGGTTGCACAAGCTGCCTAGGTACCTCCTGTAGGATGACTCAGCTGGCGGCTTCGATTTAAGAGAATCATGCTTGGACGCGTTCAGGTCGCGTCATGACAGGGCGTGGCTTCGTGCAGCTGCCGCGTGCAGAGACTCCATTATGTCATTCATTTTGTTTCCTTCCTCTACCGTGTCTTGCCTCCATCATTTCACACCCTCGCACCAGCACACCCTCCCAACGATGGACTCAATTAGCTGACCCCAATCTTACCGATGCACTTCAGATGGGATCACAGCGCTATTTCCACTTTTTAGTCAATCAATTTTCAGCTTGAATACGAATTCATTCGGCACTCTACATTCGGCACCCTTCATTTTCGCCACCACTTCCGAACGCGACGCAGCAACAGCAGCCACACCAGTGGCGAATCTACCCGTTTCCGTCACTACTGCGCTCAAAATTCGGCTGCTTATTTTCTCCAAGACTCTCAGCTCCTCAGTGGGCTGAGTGTGCTCGTCGTTCGCAATGGCTGCAGACACGTCTTCCTCCGTCGATGGCTCGTCCCCTGCCGCCCAGCCTGACGACTCACCGCCATCGTCTCCCCCAAGTGATGCCGCCAAAGACAAAGATGCCACCGACGAGCGTTTCGAACGTGAAGAGGCCAAGGCCTTGGAGCGGAACCTAGACGCCGAGAGAAAACGCAAGGCGTCCTTGAAACGGAAGAGGAAAGCTATCACCCATGCGGAGCGGGAGGCAAAAGCAAAAGAACTTGACAAGCTTCTCAAGCAAAGTGCCGCTTTTGCTGATATTCTGCGTGGCAAGACCAACGTTCTGGGTCGAGTTGGCACGGCTCTCGATGGCAAGACACTCGGAGAGCACGAACTTGAAATGGCTAAGCAGCCAAAGTGCCTCGTTGGAGGTACCATGCGCGACTATCAATTAGAGGGAGTCACGTGGATGTTTGAGGTGTGCCTCCAAGGCATGAGCGGCATCCTTGCTGACGAGATGGGTTTGGGTAAGTATCCATGAGTCTCTACGAAGCGCAAACTGACCCAGACAGGCAAAACCATCCAGACCATCGGTATCATTGCCCTGCTTCGTGAACAGGAAGACTACCTTGGCCCTCATATCATCATCGCGCCTCTCAGTACGCTGTCGAACTGGATTGCCGAATTTAAGAAATGGGCTCCTTCCATTCCCGTCCTCATGTACCACGGCACTCCAAAAGAGCGAGAAAACCTTCGGAAGACGAAACTCTTTCCCAACCTGGACAGCAAGGGAAGACCTACAGACCAATTTCCTGTGGTCTGTACGAGCTATGAGATGGTCATAAAAGACAGCTCTTCCCTCTCTAGGATTCAATGGGAGTTCATTATTGTGGTAAGCCAGGCTCCTCACAACCACAAAAAGCCGTTGCTGAGTTGAATGCAGGACGAGGGTCACCGTTTGAAGAACGCCGAGGCTCGTTTGTTTCAGGAAATCTGCAAGTTCCGTAGTGCGACTCGTTTCCTCATCACAGGCACGCCTCTGCAGAACAACCTGAAGGAGCTTTGGTCATTACTCCACTTTCTGATGCCTAAAATCTTTACGGATTGGGAGGCGTTTGAAACATGGTTTGACTTCAGCGATCTCCAAGACGAGGAAGGGACCGAACAATTCATTGAGGACAAGACTAAGCAGGACCTGGTGAAGAAGATACATACGGTCCTGCAACCATTGCTTCTCCGTCGTGTCAAGGCTGACGTAGCAAACTACCTTCCCAAGAAACGTGAATACGTCCTGTACGCTCCAATGACAAAAGAGCAAACAGATCTTTACAACATCATCACGGATAAGAAGGCAGACACCAGAGCCTACCTAGAGCAGAAGGTAGTCGAGAGACTGACCGGGACGACGAACACGCCGGCCGCTTCTAGGAAAGGCACCCCGAGCTCGCCAATACCCGGGAGTGCTGTGAAGACGGAAAAGGAGGCTGGCAGTGATTTCAATGTAAAGCCTCCCTCCTCTGAAAAGAATGCTTTCTCGCTGTTGATGGAGCAACCGAAAAGGCGAGGCAGGCAGGCAAAAACCACGGCCAAGCCGAATGGCCGTACCACGAAGCGAAAGGAGCCGCCTACATCGGAAGTATCGACTCCCAAAACTGCCCGACCCACGGACAACTCCACTCCAGCTCAGTCGGCTAGGAGCCGGAAGCGCAAGGTTACTAGGCGTTCGTTGAGGTTGAATGAGTCTGATGATGACGATCTTTCTGATGACGAGTTTGAGGCGAAGCTTGCAAACCAGTATGCTGAACACGACGAGTCCGAGGCTATAGGCACGCCATCCTCTGCAGAAGAGATGGAGCGTGCAGCGACGCTCGAGCTCGCCAAGAAGGAGATCTCGCGCAAGAAACTCGGAAATGACCTTATGCAATTGCGGCTCACGTGCAATTCGCCGCACAACTTCTTCAATCCTTGGGAGAATGCTGAAGACATCGATGAGAGCATTGTCACCTCATCGGGCAAGATGCTACTTCTGGACCGCCTTCTGCCTGCGCTTTTCGAGAGAGGCAGCAAGGTTCTCATCTTTTCCCAGTTCTCGACACAACTGGACATCCTCTGGGATTACTGTGCCGAGCTCCGAGGTTGGAAAACCTGCCGTATCAGTGGCAGCGTCTCACAGTCCGACCGGCAGGCCCAGATTGAGGAATTCAACACCAATCCAGACTGCAAATTGTTCATATTGACAACACGTGCAGGAGGCCAAGGCATAAACTTGGCCAGTGCGGACACAGTCATTCTCTTCGATTCCGACTGGAACCCACAGCAGGATCTACAGGCTCAGGATCGTGCTCACCGGATCGGCCAAAAACGACCGGTCATTGTGTATCGACTTGCGACAAAGGGCACAGTGGAGGAGGATCTTCTCATGAGTGCTGATGCTAAACGACGTCTCGAGAAACTGGTGATCCGGAAGGGTAGTTTCAAGAACATGGGACAGAAGAAGGAGGCCAACGAGGATCTGGACAAGGAGACCCTACGATCCCTTCTGCTCAAGGACGGAGAGGTGTTCAAGTTCTCAGGTGATAAGACCATCATCAGCGATACCGATCTGGAAATACTGTGCGACAGGTACGTTGAGTCACTTCGTCACTTTTCGACTTTCCTTAGCCCTAGATGCTTACACGTCATACCAGGAGTAATGCAGCATATGACCAAGCTGCTGCAGGTGCCGGTAACGCAGACGGCTTTACAGTCGTTGAAACCGGCGCCAACGGTCTCGTCACCAAGGGCTGATGAGTCGACCGGACCAGACTCAATCGTTCCAGTACTGCTTTCTCGGCTCTTCTGCGCTGCTGCGAATGACAGTGTTCCACTTTTCAACTCGGCCAGCTGCGGCCTCCAGAAAACGACGAAAGTACCTCGGTAACAAAGAGTCGGGAGAATTATTGTTTCAAGCTTTGACCAGAGAACCTCTGCTGGCGTGATACCTGCGGAAGATGATCCCAAACGCTTCGGAGGACGTCAATCTTGTTGGCCTTCGCATTCTGGTCTCAGCTTTAAGACCCATGTTACGTCGCAGCTTTGCGCGAGAGTCTGGCGGTTCTCACGCCTGCAATTTGTTCCCAGCCTTTTTTGGAAGGTGTCTGCACAATCTCGGCCGAGGCTTCTGTTCTCTGGACATCATTCATCATTTTGGACACGTCAGCAATTTCTTTTCGATGCCTCAATGGCATGGCACTGGCCTGGTGGCTTTATTCTTTAGCATACACCGTATGCCGCCGATAGACGGGCTCGTGCGTTTTTGGCTCTCAAAAGTGATTTGTTTGCTGGTGGTGGCGTTGGCCACCATTGACCAATACCAATGAAGGGACATGCAGGGCATTAGGACAGTGCAAAATGGTTGGGGATAAATGTAGGATCAGGAAGAGTTCCATGAACAGCTGCTACAGTACGTATGTTAGACGTGAATGAATGTGTAACCCTGATCTCGCTTTCGGTAGACGTACAGTACACTGGGTGCAATTTCTGTGCTCTTCAACGTTCCACCAGCTGGAGCCTCTTTTAGATCGTAGTGTGTGTGAGGATCCATGAGTATTCTCACAACAAAGTCCGAAGCATATTGCATCACCATTTCTTCCTGTTTACAACAATAACGGGCCCGCGGTCGTTGTAGTGAGATGAGACCCTTGTCGAGTGTAAAGTTGCGAAAACGGCAGCAACAAAATGGTGAATATCGCAGACCGTACAATATCCAGTGGTCTAATGAACGGATTGGTACCCGTGTCGACGATCTACCAGACATCAAGCCAAGGCGTCTTTGACTTGGGGGGAACCCCAAAGAAGCCCAGGGGGCGAAGTCCATACTTTGGGACAATGATGCTGTTCCGATCCTCGTATGTGACATGCCTTCCTTCAACCTGCGGCAGAAAGTCCATGAATTCGTAGCGTACGTCTCTACATTTAACGAAATAAAAGACGTTATCCAAATGGAACATTGCTTGTCGCTGATCATACCCATCACGGGCAGGCGCAATGTAGAGATACGGCTGCAGTTCTCCCAGAACACCCACCTAGTTCCTGTAGTCGTCGTGTGACATAGTCCAGCATTTGGCCTTTGAATCTCTTGTATGATTTTTCCTCTTCAACGTGTGCGGCCTGGAAGACTGGATTGACATCTGCGACTGACACATTGGCGTCACCACACTGCAGGCGCTGAGGGCAGACCCAGCCAGGATGACTGCTGAACTCATCGCGGTCCATCCAACACCGATCCGATCGCATAACATATTGGAGGACGAACAATCCCAGACGGCTCATACATTCAACCCATGTGTTGATCCTCCCACGACCTTGGCAAACTGGTTCCACTGGGGTTGGTCAGGAGATAGGCGCTCTTCGCACTCTGAATCTGTGCACTGTTTGTGTCACCCAGCTTTAGCTGCTCCGGAAGCTGAGCTCCAGATCTTCTGATCCAAGCGTCGAATGTCAACAAGAAATTTGTTCTGGGCATTCAGATGTAGTATATCGTATTTTTTTCTAGACGTATGCGCGAACCGCAAGGATTTCTTGGAACTTCCATGGTTGCATGAGATCCTTGATGATACAGTAAGGATCATCCTCATCAGGTTGTCATCGAGGGAATTTTTGACTATGTCCGTGACTCCTAACAGGAAGGGCATGCCAAACAGTCGGCAGCACAGCTCGTATCTGAGAATACCCCGATTTAGCCTCAGATTCCCACCGGCAGAGAGAGCAGGCCACCGCATGGCGTCGTCCGGAGGATTCGAAAATTCTAGTTTCTGATCTGCCGGACGGAGCTTTGCGGCATTGAACGAAAAGGCTTGGAAATCCTTGGCGAATCGCTCAACAATGTCGTATACCGTGACCAGAGACTGGACGTTCTTCTTGAAACGCTGGAGCTCCTCTTCAATCGGGACTCTGCTGATTGTGTTCAGTGTGCGCGATCCTTGCTCTCTTATGTCGCCGCCTGAGCGGGCGTGGTTGGCGGTAATGATTGCTTAACTGGTTCCGTTTCTATTCCGTATACAGCCTGAGCCATACGCAGGTGTTGCTTAAATCCTTGTAAAATCTTGAGCGAGATCGCGCCAGGCTTCCCATCGCAGCTCCTCGTCCTCGTCACAGTCGTATGGCTCAGTCTCATCGTGACCCAGGTCGGGATCGCTGCTCTGTCTGTCAGTTTCAGCACGTAGCGGCAGTTCACATAGGAGACATTACAATGGGGCCACGAAGTTGAAGTCGGCATAAATGGAGACTTCAAGAAAAGCCAAATAGTGGCAAAATATCTCCGGTGGGATACGCTCGAGTACCTGGGTACGGAAAGCAGAATGGTTTCACGGCTATCCAAAATGCGCCGAGGGCGGTCGGACTGGCTCGAATGGCTGCGTAGAGGTCTCTGAGGGAGGGCATAGCGTGCAAATTTGCGGTATGGATTTCGATTGGCAGATTCTCAAACGGCGAGGTCTCCCGCAGGATGGCAAGGGAAGACATCGTCGCAGGTAATTCTGTTCCGCCAATGCTGGCTCCGATGCGTTTGCCATCATGGGTTGCGAGAGTGCAGCTAGCTGTGGAATGGGAAGATGAGTTGTGCAGGATAGAAGAAGAAATAGAGAGCTGACCAGAGGCCAAGAGAGTTTAAAAGGGGTGCATCATGCAGTCACTGACTGCTCTTGGTGGATTGATTATTTCATTCCGAAGTCACTTCACGGTCAATGAGAGTGACTCGGTATTGGACAAACGGGCAAGCCCGGGGCGGTGACTGCTGGCGATGCATGATATCGGGTGGAGTGAACGATTCTGCTGTAGAGCATGTCCGCAATTGCAACTGGGCAACTAACTGAAGTGTAATTGATATGAGAAGTGGGTCAAATGACAGCTGTCAAGGTTTGTAGAAACAACCAGATGGGTATGACTTCATCACCATGCCAGCGGACTCAAAACTCTATGACTACTCAAGATTCCGAACTGGCCTAGGAGTGTACTGTGTCCGGTTCTGTGGAGAATTGTGACCCAATAAGCTTGGCTGGGCTGTGCAGGATTCTTCCGCTCATTTAGAATGAGGTACATTATCTTATGTCCGCACAATTTTGTTGCATCTTCAAGGTCACAACTCTGTATGGGGTTTATGCCCAGAAATTTTAACAAGCATTGGAAATATGCACAGCGGTGTTGGTATGCATCAAGTTCGTCTCTGATCGTGACACAATTGCGAGTTTGACGGATGGCAATTACCTTTTCCACAGACGAAAAGCGTTTGGGATATTTTGAGGGGAAAAAAACCCCTGGTTGGAACTGCTTTAGAACCACCTCCCAGCCAGCCCAAAATCTGATAACTTTGCGCTGCCATAAGCCCTGGCATGCCCACAACTCTCCCAAGTACACACCTTCACATTACGACCAACGAGCGACACAAGTGCGACCACGACAATCTGACTTGATACTTCTCTTACCAACATCTGAAGATGTTCGCTATAGTTAGACCCTCTCCCACCTTTCGTCGCTGAAAGCGTTCTATCCACTCGCAAATCTTCGATCTGTCGCAACCCCCCAATTCTTAAGTTCTCACTTCCATAAGAATCCCGACAATGGCCCTCAACCTGACAGACACCCCAGGAGCTGCAGAGCCTCCAAAGGCTCCAATACCTCCAAAGACTCCATCGAGCCCAGCAAACACAGCAATTGTCAGCAACCAACGGTCCTGCTGCACGCGGCGCACAACCACGACAACGAAGCAGATACACGGTCCCTAGAAGCGACCCCACCCAACGAATGCTCGACGAAGTTGGGCCCGCCAACCAGCAGAACCGCCGCGCCATCGTTTGTCGGATGATATTGTGGGGACAGCAGGGATCTCGCATTGCAAGGACTTGCCGGAAGGGTCAGGAGAACCAGTGTACAGCTCACCGCAGATGAGAAATGATAACATATAGCTTTGAAAAGCCCTCTAAGCTAACCCCGTTGTCAGCACTATGGGATCCACGTCGTCGTCATTCAAACTCGTTAGGCATTCCGTTCCAGGGCTCGGCCCAAAGTCTGCTTCAGATGCCTACGCGCGGATGAAATTTGACGTTCAGATCTGGTTTCTTCCATAGGATGTAATTCTTGCAGGCGATATTCCAATCCGGGATCTCTGAAGCCAATTCAAGATCAAAAGCCCACAACAACTTGGCCACAGATATCCGCATCTCCATATAAGCGAGGTTAATACCAAGACAACCCCGCGGCCCCGATGAAAAAGGTTGAAAGGCCCGCTTGTCGTCCCCAGCGAAGCCATCGCCTATCCAGCGCTCTGGCCTGAAAGACATTGCGTCCCACCAGTTTCTTGAATCAAAAGCCATGGCGTAGTTCTCATTGGCCACTGTGGTTCCCTCGGGGACAAAGTGGCCGTCAATGACCGCCCCCGGGCAGTCGCGAGGTAGGCCAAAGGAGAGGGGAGGGAACACTCGAAGCCCCTCCTCCAAACAGCCATGAAGGTATGGTAACTCGGCAGTAGAGTCGCCCGTGATGTCATCGAGAGAGCGGAATGCTCCCCGGATCTCCTGGGTGAGCTGGCTGAGGCAGGACGGGTTTTTTAAGAGGTACCAGGTAAGACCTGACAAGGCCGTGGCGGTGGTCTCTGATCCCGCAATGATCAATGTATCTGCGTTTCCCATTAATGCATTCTCTGTCAGAGTCCCGTTCTTGATGAGATGGTCGAAAAAGTCGCACCGCCCCAAGCTGCCACGTTCGATGCGCCGTCTGGCCTTGTCCTTGCTCATTCGTATGTGCTCGTGATGGTTCTCGACTGTGCTTCTCGAGAAGCACCAGCGCAGGAACAATGGCCCAAACACGGGGCCTAGGTTTCGTGCTGCCCTTCTCCCGGCACCGTACATCAGATAATCGAAGGTTAGGCTGACCCCGTGGCTCGAGCCCTCAGAAAGACAGCCGAAGGGCTCGCCAAATGCCAAGTCTCCTGCGAAACAGGTCAGAGACTCAAGATTTGGCAAAGAGCTGGTGAATACGGGAAGGAGTCCCCACCAATAACATCGAAAGTCAGCCAGTTCCAAATCTCAGTGGCGTTCACAGCTATGCTGCCGCCCGCACCGAGCGCATTGAGCTGCTTCAGGAGGAGATCCACGTATAGGTGGACAACATCCTCCTGGTCCCGAAGGGCACGGGCACTGAACGCATGCGAGAGTGTTCTCCTCTGCTCGGCGTGGTCTACGGGGTCGCGGACTCTTACGATACGTGGCTCGTCTGCCTCGTACCATTTTGTCTTGAGGAACCTCTTCTTCCCGTGCGTCACATGCCCATAGATATCACGATATGACTGTGGGGTCGAAAATGACAAGGAGTTAGGGCCCACACGGACAACGTCGCCTTGGGAGGCAGTGTCAGTCTAGGGCGGCGTCTGATAGATGCAAGGGCCACACACCGTACTTTCGATGGAGGTCAGTCATGATGAAACACCGTCGACCAGTGAAGGAAATGCATAATTGCCAAAGCTGTGTAACAGCGGCAAGTCGTGGGCCGGGATATTTCGCTAGAGGGTGGAAGAAGAGCAGATGTGCGCATTTTGCCAGTAGATATATCGTGATCTGCCCGGAGGTGTCAGCAGCGGTTCATGCTAGCAAAGTACCATGGGAAGACGGGGTTTCTCGACAGGCACTCACAGTGACCAGTCCAAGCAGACAAATGCTGCTTGGAGAGAGGGTTCTGACCTGGAGGATCGGGGACATTCTATGAGATAGTAGTTGGCCGAAGGCACGGTGAGGGGGTGACGGGCACCGCGAGTCATCGGGCGCGAGGGCATAGTAACGTTCTTATATAGCCCATGCTCCTGCGCGGCTCGCTATTCCTTCACCACGGTGACACGGGGAGGGAGTCGGTGGAAAGTGTCCGGTCCCTGTTTTTTTTTTTTTTTTTTTTTTGCAGATGTCAGCTCCAAGCAGCAGGGCCGAAGAGTGCATAAGCTATCACGCCACCTGGCTTGGGAGGCTGGCTGCAGGTGGGCTCTGGCGGGCAACGACCCAACCGGCTGGTCCGCGAACAGAGAAGCGCAATGCATAATGCATGATGCTGGACGATGCCGTACATCATCCCAGCCGTGCTGCAGAGGGCGAGAGGATGACGGGGGCAGATTTGCCCAGCTCGCATCTCTAGCGAACGGAACCGACGCGGAGCCGAACAAGTGCTTGTGGACGGGGAAGCGTGGTGCCTGCATGGGAGGATCAATATTCAAGCTGGAAGGCATGCACTCATTTCCCGCCCATCCTTCTTCTGACAGCATCTTGCATGGCCCAGAACCTGGCTGCTAGCGCTTGTACCACGAACGACCTTCCTGTTGGGACCCATGGCCCGACCAAGACGTGCAAAAGACACCAGGATCTCAACGTTTACTGAGCACGGCCGTGCAGCTGGTAGCAGGCAGGACAGGCTGACGGGCGAGACGGGATGGTCGCACAAGTCGACTGGTGAGCGCGGGGAACGGCGTTGAAGGGTGAGCGAAGCTCGCAGGGGTTGCACAGCTGAGAAGAGCTGCAGGCATAGCCGAGACTCGAGGGCGCATGTTGGCCAGAGACGGCGAGGGACTTGCAAAGATAAGCACAGGTATTTAGCCCGCAGCGTGCTGCACGCCCTCAATCTCCAAGACACGGCAACTTTGCAGGCAAGGAGCTGGACTGGACCGTGTCAAGCTCAAACGGAGGAGGGGCTTGTTCTGCCTTGAAGGAGGTCTCGAGGTGTGGCCGGTCAGGGAGAGCCGGTGAGTGTCCACGTCGGGACACAGGCACCAACAAGACGATAGTTATGGGTCTCGGGCTACTGTGGCGTTTCAGCGCCGAGGAGCTGGGCGACGTCGTGCCAGGCTCTAGTAGACCGTTGTGAAAGTCGACAAGAGAATGCGAGCGACGAGGAGGCAGGTCGGCAGCAGATATACGCACTGGTGAATGGGGCATGTACGGAACACCAGCCTAGCCCTACCTGGGTAGGTAGGAACCTAGGCGCCTACCTAGAGCACTAACTCGTCCGCGGGCAATGGGCCAGCCCGGGTCGCTAAGGCGCTAATAAGCGATGCGCCTTGCCGAAAGCCTCGACGGCGTACCGCAGGGACAAGCCGCGACTCCGATTTTTTTCCCCCCTGGGTGGCACGTTCCGAAATCAACGTCGGTCAAACGAGTGGTGCTACATACTGAGTACTGCGGCTGGTGCGACTGTTGCTATTGCAGCTAGCTAAGATGCGCCCAGGAAGCCTTCTTCCCCTCTGACCCTCGACGCGCCCTGCGCCCTGCGCACTCCCCCCCCCCAAGATCTACTAGCACCTGCCTGCCCCAGTCTTGACTTGAGGAAATGGCCAGGAAGAAGAACAAGCAGACCAAGGAGACCCCAGACGGGGGCAATGCCAGTCCCAGCGGCGGCATTGTCGCGCCCCTGGGCCCGGCACTGGACGGGCCCGCGCCTGGCCTCAGGAAAGACGTCGTCAACAGCACCAGCACCAGCACCACCACCGCCACCAACACCAGCGCCGCCTCCTCCAGCTCCAAGTCCCAGCCACCAGCATCGCCTGCCCTGATAATATGTCGCAACAAGTCAGTCGTGCCTTCCCGTTGCTGGCCGTCGCCGGCCGTCGCAAATCCAAGTGACAATCGCATCGCGTGCGCGGGGCGTCTGCGACGGGGCAGAGCTACCTTCCCTTGCTGCCCTTTGCGCGCCGCGCTCCCTTGGATCCCCTCCTCTTCCCCCCCCCCCCCAAACACACAACCACTCGCGATGCGCCGTAAACCCCCAATTGCTGATCAACTGAAATCGCAGACACTGGCGCTACATTTCTTCTTTCCATGGACCATGGCTGCAGCTTCCCCACGAGATCCTCGAGACCCTCGTCAACATCAACTACTACACCCCCCGCCCCCGCCCAATCGACCCCGCCGTCTTCTATGACCTGGTCAAGATCCGCAGGCTCGTTGACGATGCGACCGATCTCGCCGTGCGCGCCGCAAGTGGGGTCGTGTCTCTGAACAGCCTGAACAACTCCCACCCTGCTGCAGCCCTGGGGCTCGGCTTTGGCGGGGGCAACCAGCCCAAGCTAAGCCCCGAGCGCAAACACAAATTACGGGAACAGGCCACCCAGAAACTGGCAAGGGCATACCGCCTCGACGAGATAGCATGTAGTGTGGCCACTATGCAGAGCGCATCCGCTCTCGAGGACGTCGCGAGCCTGGTGCTCAAGAGAGACCCCAACAACCTGGATGCCAAGTTCGTGCACTTTTTCCATGAGAAGATCCCCAGCCGGCAGCTGGCCGAATCCACAAGCTTGGATACCCTCAACGACGTGATATCAGGACAACAGTCCCAAGGTGAACCATTGCGGACGCGGGCCACCGTGCGCGTCTTCAAGGAGGACTACGATGGCGCCGCCAGGGACCTGACCGAGGCCCTGCAGGTCTTTCGGGCGCACAGGGCCCACGGCATGCCCGGTAAGTCGAGGGAGCTCCAAGTGGCCGAGCCCGGAGGGCGCCGCCTGGATGTCAGACTGGACGAGGACCAGCAGCCAAGCAGCCTGGAGATACAACTGCTGTTTGCACGAGCCGGTGTCTATCTCAGCATAGCTTGTTTGCACGTGAATGACGCCTTGCTGCCCCTGCCGGCGGCTAAAGGGACGGATCCGGAGAAAGAAAATGTCGCACACGCGACAGGCGGAGGGGGGGGCCAAGTCGATGTGCCTGAAGGGGCAGGGTCGGGAACGTCAACGCCCGCCACGGATGTGCCGCCCCCGGAGCTTACCTCGGCGGAGAAGGAGTCGCAGAGGCGCGTGCTCGAGGCCAGGAAGACCGTCAAGTCGAATGCCAAGAAAGCATTGCGGGACTACATGGCCTACCTGTCAAACTTTGACTACTCACCAAATCTGCCCACAGATATTGCCGAGGATTTCACCAGGAAGGTGAAGGCCGGCAAGAATAAGGGCAGGCGGCCCCCGTCTCACATGCGCAGTGACTCTCCAAGTGGTGAGATCGCCCACACCGTGTACACGCTGAACGAGCTCTTCGCCGCAACGCCTCCAGGGGACCTCCCACCCTACCCTCCTACGGACATCACCCTGGCGGGCCCAGGGCCAGGCACAGACGCCACATATGTTGGGACCACCATGGAGCTGGTAACATATCATCCGCTCATGACCGATGCGCTGCATTCCTTGCTGCTGTGTCACGTCCTCGTACAAACCTCAACAAAGGAACTGCAACGCCACGCCTACATGGTCGCACGCCTCGCGAGGCTCGCAGACGGTTACCCGATGTTTCAAGCCAGTCGGAGCCCAGCACGCGCAGACTGGATCGAGGTCCTCCGTAGAGGCGAAAACTGGATCGGCCTCGCAGTCCCCTGGGAAGGCCTGTGCGCAGCTGCGCCGCTTTACCCCGGGCAGAGCTCTCAGAACAGCAGCGCCAGCCCCAAGCAGAAGGCCCTCCCCGCTCCCGAGGCGGCGAGGGAGGCCAAGAAGGATATTGACGACGAGGACCGTGAGAGGATTAACCAGCAGGCTCTGATGCGAGCCATTGAGGATGACCGCGTCGGCGACGAGGCAACCTTGCGCGCGGCCATCAGCGCGCACCGGAAGCGGGCCGAAGACGACCTGAGGGCGGAGCGGGTGGACGGCAGCGGTGAAGCCAACGGCATCATCGTCCCTGTCGTCAACGGTCCCAAGCCCGCCTCGCCAGCCCCTTTGGACACCGGCAGCGACAAGGCCTCCTCCTCGGCCTCGTCCACCGGCCGCCCCCCCTCGCCCGGCACGGCCCACCGCCGATGGGCGATGGATGAGGGTCGTGAGTACCCGATCCTGACGGAGCGCGCCTCGGCTGTGGCGCGCTGGCTGCGTGAGGCGCCTCCGGGGGCCGGCGG
Source organism: Diaporthe ampelina (assembly GCA_023522825.1). NCBI lineage: Eukaryota > Fungi > Ascomycota > Sordariomycetes > Diaporthales > Diaporthaceae > Diaporthe > Diaporthe ampelina. The sequence continues at coordinate 742,744 of JAMFTM010000006.1, read as the reverse complement.
CAGTGGCCACTCCAAGAAGAAGAAGAAACCCGCCGTCACTGCTGCTTGAGACGGCTGTATACAGACAATGCGCGTAGAATTGCAAGACATTGTTGAAATCAACCGACTCAAGTTGAACGTCTAGTCATGTTTTTAAAGCTCAGGATCGGGTGCCGACTCGCAAGTTCAATGTTTGCCTTCTTGTTCTGATCTGCCCTGCACGATGCCCCCCTACTGGCCGAGTCGGTCCTTTTGGCCATATTCTCAGTGCGACAGCCCAATTCCGCAGCTCACTTACCGATTCAGGACGACTGCAAAACATATGAGACCTGGCTTGGCTTGTTACGAGAGTTCATCATTCTCAAAATGGGACTTGCCTGACAAGCCAGCTCTGGTTGCGCGGCCGGGTCTCAGCCTTCTCTCACCTTCTTTCTTGCTCCAATTTGGAGTCAAAAGGCACAAATGGACCTTCATCGAACACGGCCATGGCGTATTCCCCGCCGCATCGCTGCTTTGTGCCAGGCCGTTTGCTTCAGATACTCTCGTGGCACAGTGGGTCGCATAAGATCACGATGACTTACCCTTGTCACCAAAATCAATCTGAATGAGAGACATCAAAAGCTATGCAATTTTCAAATTTCCCCACACCTAAACGTCCAGATATGAGCACACAGTCTCCCTCTCGGTATTCCGCTTCATATGCGCAAGTGTAGACAAGATGAGATTGCATATACACGTAATATAAGTATGCGTCATAACTCCCGCCCGAAGGAAGACAACCGCGACCCAGACTATGCTCATGCTATTGACTCAATTCCACCTGATATGCCCGTCGGGTCCCGGAGCGCCCCCAAGTCCGCTCAGGTCCATCCCCAAGAAGTTGTTGATCTCGCCGACGCCGTCCGTCTCGAGGATGTTCATCAGTTCCATCTGCTGGTCCGCGCTCAAGCTTCCGTGTCGCTGCGCAGCGAACCCGAATCCCTGCGGCATGCCGTGGCCTCCGCCTCCAAAGCCACCCGGAACGCTCGTCGGGCTGGTGCTTTCGTAGCTGCCGCCGCCCATTATCCCGGAGAACGCGGCATTGGATGCGGCGGAATCGTTCCAGACCCCATGAGGCGAGTTCATCCCGTTAAATGCATACGGTGAAATGAATGGCGGCGGAGGGGAGAACCAGTCGCCGAGTGTCGCTTGTTGAGGCAAAGGGCGTTGCTGCTGTTGCTGTTGTGGTTGATGTGCCTGCTGATTTTGTCTCTGGCCATTTGTAACGTGGAGAGGGAGCGGGGGCACGGTGAATGTCGGCGTGCGATGAGGCGGCTGCTGGGGCGTTTGTTGGGGCGTTGGCTGAGCGTTGGGTGTTGACGGTGGTTCGAATCCCATGTCATCTGGAGCAGGCTCGTATTTGATGTGTGCCGGAGGTACGGACTGCTGCTGATTTGCGCCAACCGGCATAGGACTGCTGTAGTTCATCTTGGGTGTGGGACTTCCAGTCGCATCCGAGTACGAAGTCGGTGGCGGCGAGAAAGTGGTTGGGGCCTGGTTCATTGATTCAGGCGGCGTCGGAAGTTGGTTTTGAGTTGGCGGTTGGCCTGCGCCGCCTGGATGCAAGGCTTCACCGGCATGCGGAGGCTCGCCCGGTGACGGCTGCTTGAAATCAGGCGGGAAGTATCCAAAGGATGGGCGACGACCCTCGGTTGGCTCGCTAGATGGGTTTTTGAAGATGGAATTGGAGCGGAATGTTGGCTGCCTGAAAGGGTTCGAGTCGAAATTGAAGACATTCATGTCCTCTGCCGATTCCACAGTATAACCAAACACGGGTTGCGTGAACACAGGCCGTTGCTGATTCTGCGCATAAGCTGATCCGTTGGATACAGTGGTGGGTGCAGAATTCTCAGATGTAGCCGGGGAATCGTTGTCCACCAGTAATGGAGAAGTGTAGGCACTCGCTATGGACGAGTCCGATGGATCGTCGTTCGTGTCGTAACTTTGGAGGCAGGCACGGCCAAAAACGGAGTATAGCTGCGACGCATTCTTGGTCCCGGGCCACCGTTCAGAACACTGGTCGATGACCTCCAGCGCAACATTGATGATATCTTCCACATCATCCTTGGAGTGGACTTCACGGACCTCGCGGTAAGAGATAGCCCATAATAGAACGTTCAGCGACATGTTCAAGGTAAGTACGAAGACCCACGTGATGTCGACGGCCGACTTCTTGACCTGCTGGTTGGAGAGATTGATGATATAGACCGCGGAGTCATAGCATATTGAAGCTGAACGACTTGACGGCCTCGGGATCTGGGGTGAGGGTCGATGCAAACTTATCACCATGGTGTGATATCGCCCAGTAAACCTGTGCTTCTTGTTAGTATCAATATGTCCATATTCCGACAGGAGGGAAGAAGCGCCTCACCAGGGCTTGCACCACACTGGCTCATTCGGAGCCGAATCGATCCATTCCTTGATTTTACGTTCCATTTCAATGAAAACAGGGCTATCGGCATCTTTTGGCTCTGTACGCTTCTTCTCGTACAGGCATCTCCGAATTTCGGCCTGACGTATCCGCATTTTGCAGAAATGGATCGCGACCAGCTTCTTCTCACTTGGTTGGCCTGGGAGGATCCCGTCCGGCGTAATGTTCTCGTCATCAACAGTCTCGAAGAATTGGACGTCCATGAAGTCATCGCCCTTTGCAAACCCATTGGGCCGACCCATGGAATGCGCCAGTCCGAGTTCATTTCCAGTGACTATCCAGCTCATTCTGCGGCGCAGGTCCATCTGCAGAGGATCAATCAATCCCATCGAATATCCGGCGGATATTGTCTTCTCGTCGGCCAGACCTAGTTGTTGGCAGATCTTTGTTGCCAAGCCGATGATATGGTAAACGACGGTCCGTGTTGGGGTTAGAAGCGAGTATGTGCCAATCAGGACCAGGCATTGGAGCGTCTTGAGATCCTTGGGACGGACGACATCTTCAAAGTAGGACATGGCGCCCACATAGTAGCTGTCGGCAAGTCCGGCGTACTGGATATCGAGCTTCTGTAAGCTTATTGCAAAGACCATGCGCACCACGAAGTTTTTATATGGGTCATTATTGCCGTTGTAGACATCTTGGAGATCTGTCTCAAACTGCTTTTCATGCAGTGTCGGCGTGAAATATTGTGCTGTCACAAGGTTAATCATCTGAGGTGTTGGCGCGTTGTCCTAGTGACTTGGCTGCGGTGCTTACCTCGAGAGTTGAACACTTCGACGAGCTTGTCTGCCACTTGTCGCGCCGGCAGCGTCTGAGCCGGAATTTCACTGACCATGGGGAAATTCTTCTTCCTGGCAGCCATCCCAGACGGGCCGCTGACGCTTGCGCCCATGTGGACAATGCTTTGCATCCTGTCGAAACGATCCATCCTCCTCGCACGAACGTCGGGAAATAGTTCTGATATGCGCTGAGAGTCCGTATATCGCTTGGCCTGGTCCATCAACAACCTTGTCATGGCTATGCCAGAGCTAGGGCCTAGATAGCGCGGCGTCTCGTCTGACTCGCTGAGTTTGACAAGGCCGCCTGGCCGCACGATGTCTTCTGCGCTTTCGGGGTGGTCATTGTCGTCGTCAGTGTACTGGGACAGTTCCGCCTCCAACTGGCGCACTTTCTGTTGAAGGTGGACGACATAGTTGCGATTTATCTTCTTATTCCTCGTGGTGTCGAAGTATTCACAAACAGAGCCGGATCGTTCGCAGGGTAGGCACCTGGGCAGCGTTGGGTCGCACCTCGTTTTGCGCTGTATCGATAAGATTCTGTCAGCCTTGTTCATGACTCTCAAAATTACCCCGGGCACAGAGCAACCAGGCCGGGCCTGGGACCAGCAGGTTCTCAGCGCCAACCACGGCCTGCTCACAACAGCAGCTGGTGCAAGTGATGGAAACGGGTCCCAGAGGAAAACAAAAGGGAGGTACGTGCCTGTCTGCAGCGACAACATGCGGTCAGGGTGTGTGCGATGCGGTGCGAGTTGACGTCGCTTTCGTCATCCCGCTGCTGTGTTGGAGGTCTACGCAAGGACGGAGCAGACTGGGGCGGCTGGGATGTACGAGGAGGGCCGGGAGGATTGTAGAAGTATTGGGGCGGTCGAGGAATCACGGAACCGAGCCCTTGCCGGAAGACGTCTGCGGCATCCATCTGCGAGGGTTCGGGCTCCTGCGAGGCCGAAAGAGGATCGACTGGGTCCGCCGCGGCGCGATGTGTGGTTCGCAGGCTGGGCAAGCTCACCAGCCGGGGGCTTCAGCAGCTGGCGGAGGCTGTGTCTATGGCGCGAAGGAGGGCAGTGGAGGGTGTGGCTCTGAAGGCATGAGCCCTTTCGAATGTTCGGCGGCGGGCGGGGTCTGCCGTTGGTTGTCGAAGGAGGCTGCTAGGTCTTGCGGCTGCTCTGCTATATCGTACGGAGTTGCGTGCGTGGTGGTAGAAGAGCAGGGAGCCGAGCCGAGAGGTGAATGCAAGCGAAGGCAATGTCGGTCGATCAGAAAGGAGGAAAGGCGGTGGCGACGGCGATGGGGATGGCGTGCGAGCGGGAAGATGTGGGCTTGTGCGCTCTGCAGCGTCGGTGGTGGTGGCTGCGATCCGGGTTGTGCGGGTGGAGGTTGAGGTTGAGGTTGAGCCTTGTGCTGCGCTGGTCTGCTTCTGGTCTGTCTGCACTGGTCTGGTCGGATCTGCGTTGGTGGTCAAGGCTGGTTGCTGCACTCGATGCAGACGGGACGAGGTACAGTAGAGCACAGTACTACCCAGGCTGGGTTTGTACATGGGCAGAGAGCACTAGACTACAGGCAGTAGCCCACTTCTTCTTTCTCTCTCAGCGGAGCAAGGCAACGGGATACGGCAGCAAGTGCCAGGACGTCAGGTCGACTCAAAGGTACAGGAACGTGGGGAGCAGGAGCCCAGGTGGAGCCCCCGCCCCACCTTGCACGAGGGAGAAGCGAGGGAGTCCCTAGGTTCGATTCCCGAACAGGCTAGCAGACTCAAGCCCAGCGGGGGCTGTCTCTGCCCTGGCCTTCCTGGCACCTCTGCATCCTCTGCCGGGCAGGCGCCAAGTTCGTTTTAGGAGCTCCCAATGCCTGTCATTCAAGATATTCTAGAAGGGCAAGGGTATATTCGCCCAAATATTCAGGTCGGGCACTCCGTCCGTACCTATTCTGACTTCCAAGATTCCCTATTTAACCTGCTGGCCTGGTCTGGCTGGTCAATCTGGTGCCAGGCCAGGGAGAGGGACACACTGGCAGGGCAGGGCAGGGCTGGGCTCTCGGCGAGGAGCCATGCAGCTCTCCTTAGGCCCCTCTCTCCTGTGCGTACTGTACATACATACCTGGTCTAGTGTGGTTGGTACTGGCTGGTACATATGCGTGTGCGTGTGCGTGTGCGTTGTGCGTGTGCGCGACCCTCTCCCTCTCTCTCTCTTTCTGTCTTCGCCCGCCATGGGGGCCATGACTTTGGTCGTCAAACTCTCTACCCGCCAGACTTCCCTGTTCCAAATGTCAATCGTGAACTGAATCGTCTCTGTCGCTTGGCGGCGCCTGTCAGAACGGTTGAAGAAACGATTGCGGACTGGCGGATTGGGGGCGGGCGGACGTGGTGAACTGTCTCGCATTCGGGTTTGTTGAAGCATCGAGGGCGCCCTGCTTCATCTCAACCTCCCACCAGCCCAGCCAGCCCATCCAGCCCATCCAGCCTGCTGCTGCTTGGGTCGAGTCGCGCAAGGTCTGGGATCGCCATACCCACAGACCAACGAAACTGCGCCAGACTCTTGAGATACTCCGCCGCGCCACCCGTCTCCCGACCCCTTCTCTTGGAGCCTCATCCCTCATCATTTTCGGATCCCGGGCGCTGGACGTGCTACCTCTATTGCGTCACATGCCCGACACCGCCCACGGCCAAACAGAGTTCAGCCTACATCTTGCTCATTGTCAAGGCCTGCATGCCCCTACTTGCTAAGCATCTCCACAGGAAGTCAGTCACGGTGCTCAGACCCTGCCCGGGTGGGTGCCACTCCGCGGGAGTGGCTGGCCATCGACCCGACATTCTGCCGTGGCGCATCGTCTGGAGAAAGCACATGGCACGGTGGCGATGCCTCCCCTGCCGGCGGGATCTCATACAGATCCAATCTCAACGGCCCAAGATCTTGGTGTCGCATCTGGACCACGCGGCAATTGCAAGAGTCGTCCGTGAACGACAGACACCACACGTGTTGACCAGGCCACAGCCTGGCTGTGGGTGAACACATAGACGCGCATGTGCCATAAATGCTACCGATTCGTTACTGAGGAGGGTTTCGTCCTAACCCGCCGTCATGCCCAACACAGGCTACCCGCACGCGTGCCAGAGCTCGGTAAGCATAGGATGGCTATAGAACTGCCGTTGTATGTTTCCCATCTGATTTCAGACGACGAGTCACCCACCACACACTCCCCCCCTCCCCCGACATTCCGGGATACCACGTCTGCAAATGCGACCATAATTGTCATGTGCATGCTGTTCGTTTAGCCGCACGGTATTGTGAATGTATGTGTGTATGTATGTGTATTTCACATGCCCATCGGACTACACATGGTCTAGTTATTCTTAGACAGGGCAGAGATTGGAACAAAGCATCAGAGCCCGCATTGAAACGACCCTGACAGCGGAAGACCTAGGCCCAGACGGGCTAACGGTCGGCGACTTGTACCTTTGTATCGCGGTACCCAGGTACCGTATGCCTGCAGAAATACCACCGTGGTGGGGTCGGTGTCTTCTGTCACCAGTGCACCAGTGCACCACTCGCCCAGGGCGAACCTAGGGTAGTTAGTGGTGGGTGGGTGGCTTGCCCCCCACCCCACCTTGCCCACTCGGTCTGGGAGGCTCGTTAGGCAAATCACCGCGCCGTCGGGTTCTCTCTCATCGCACCCGGCCGCTGGCTATCCCAAAGGCTGTCTTGTCGTCGTTGCCTTGCGTCTGTCGCAAGCCAAACCACCTCGTCCGTCCCCTATCAAAACAGCCCTACTGCTTCCATCTCAATCGCACAGCGTCCTGACTCGGGTCTCCCGCCCTGTGCCTCTGTCCGACCCCTTCTCCCACCTGCTTCTGAGGGCTACCTGCTCAAGGTCCCCGTTCAACCAACCCCCCCTGGCAGGCGCGAGCTGGCCCAGCAGACGGCCAAGCTCTGTACCGTGACGACACACCTTGTGCCTGACACCATTCACCTCCTGCCCTCCCATATCATATCTGTAAACCCGGGCTCCAGGCGCGCATACAACGCTGTTCACATAAACCCGGAGTGTTCTTACCGGCGCTCAAAGCAGAGCCCTCCCCACGGTGCTGGACTGGACTGGACTGGACTGGACAAAGTCATCTCCGATCCTGGGAATCAAGTCCAGAGCAGTAGCGCTCCTGTTCAAATAGAGCAACAAAACGAATGCCTAGGTCAAGCTTCTCAGATAACCCATTGTTACGGGTCTCAAGACCTGTATCCGCATGCTCGAGATGTGAGAGGGCGCCTCCCCCGGCCTTTATCCTTGGCCCCTTTGTTCCATTGCTGACTCTTGCCCACTCAGGTCGAGCTGCGAAAGTGAAGGTGATTGGTCATTTCTCTCCCACTGGAGCGTCTCATGCTGAAATCATCTAGTGTGATGGCAAGCTTCCTGCTTGCACCGCCTGCGAGAAGGCTGGCCGCGAGAACGAGTGCTCCGCTGCCAACGACCAGTTTGCTCGTGGCAAGGAACGGAGGTATGATCGCGTGGTGCTGCTTGGTGGCACTATCTCCCTGCTCCCCGAACAACGGCCGGCTGACTGACACGCGACTAGCTATGTGGCCGCACTCGAGCTGCGCATCGAGAAGCTGGAGCGGCGGCTGAACTATGCTCGCTCGCGGAAGGCCTCGGTGGCTAATCACGAGCAGGATGGGCCGCTTTCCAGGGCACAGCCCCAGGACCGCAAGGACTCACTCGCGAACATCAGGGCAGCCATCCACCGCAAGGCTGAGCGGAAACGAGAAAATTCGGATGTCAACTCTTTGATATCCGACTTCGGCTACATGTAGGTAACCGCTAAGTTGCGAGTAGTCTCACTCGTTGACTGACGCGTATCAAGGTCCATCAATGCCACGACCCGCGACTTTGAGCCGACTCTCAGCAACATGACCTTTGCTCGTCTCATCCTGGCGGCTGTGATCAACGATCCCTTGCCCGAGCCACAGTCTACGAGCCTGCCAGAAAAGCAAGCTGCTCATGCTATTGTTCAGTACTACATGAACAATATTTACCCTCTGTTTCCACTGTTCCCCGGCACGGTGCTACTGTCGGCACTTGAGGACATGTACCAACAAGAGCGCCACGTCAACAGCGCGAGCAAGTGGCTTGTGTACATGGTATTGGCGACCGGTTCTATGGCCCAGTCGCGGAGCATCCAGGACGAATTCTACAAGAACGGCGTAGAATTCGCGTCTCACGCCCTCCAACTAGCCGATCGCGCTCTTCAGCCTGGCCATGCCACCCAGATACAATCTCTTGCAGTCTTCACTCAGTACGCCATGTTGGACCCCGCCCATTTCGACAGCTGGCACTTGATCGGATTCACGTGCCGTGCCGTCGTGGACCTGGGCTTTCATCAGGACCCGCCAAGTCAGAGCCAAGCAGACAGGGCGGCGCTCGACATGAGACGCAGGACTTTTTACTGCGTGTACGCACTGGATAGGTATGTTCGCCTGATCCCCAATTTATTCCTCCCGCGCTGAGCACTGACAATCCGGTTCCACAGGGCGATCAGCATGGTACACGCCCGCGCATTCTCTTTCAGCGATGATGCCATAAGAGTTGATCTGCCAGCCATGTCTGGCATAGGGCGGATAGCCTCTGTCGCTGGCACAATTACAGGTCCACAGTCGCATGACCCTGCCATTCTCCTGTTCCAACTCCGCCGCATCCAATCCCAGTGGTACCAGACTTTGATCCAATCTGATCCTAGCCAGCCTATCGAAGGCCACGATGGAGATGTCACGTCTTTCATCTGGCAGATGTGTCAGGACATGCGTGAGTGGGATGAGTCCCTTCCCGAGACTTTACCCATTGGCATCCGGGAGCTTTTCGATCTGGAGTTGAAGTACAGCTACGTCTACTGCTTAGCACCAAGCGCCCGTGCGCCAATCATGACCGCCTACGGGCGCATGTTGATCTTCGAGTATGCTATCGCATATCTGGATCACATTTATGGCATCGCGCACGGAAGTCCAGACCCCAACCCGTCGCTGTACACTTACCACGATGCGTTGAGGGTGTATTTTATGGGAAGCCAGTTCATGGCAGTCTTGCGAGACGCCGGTGACTCCATCCTCGCAGGCGCGTCTGTCCCAATGCCGATGGCTTTACCAGGAAGGGCGCCACCGCCGCCCTTTCCCACACGGACCAGCAACGATGACAACTTGACGAGGAGCATTCGCTGCCTAGAGCGGGTCAAGTTGACTCTACAGAAATATGGCGAGAGGTGGACCGACGCGCAGAGCTTAATGCAAAGCTTCAACACGATTAGTGAAGATCTCCTGGACAGTCTGAAGTCGAAACAGCAGCAGGGCTTTCAATACGCCGTTGCTGCGCAACAGGCCCAGGCCCAGGCACAAGCACAAGCACAGGCACAGGCACAGGCCCAGGCTCAGGCACAGGCTCAAGCTCAAGCCCAAGCACATGCTCACATGCACCACCAGCATGCTTATCATCAATCACCGCCGCCCCGCCAATACCAACAAATTCCAGGCACAATGCCGGGCCAGATGCCTGGCCAGATGCCACTGCCGGGATCAGGTCAAATGCATCCCCAGATGCATCATGGGCAGTATACTATGTCGATACAGCAGCAGCCGATGTATGTTACAACTAGCCCGCCAATGCAACAAATGCAGATGCCTCCCCCTCCCCAGGGGGCGCCAATGCATCATATACCTCAACGGGGCTCACCTAACCAGGAAGTTAAGTGGGAAAATGTCGACATCTCGCAAATGATGGGTGGAGGCGGTTTGTGAGGCAGAGCCGCCGGTCTACTGCTCGCTTTGTTGTCAGAGTGCGCTTGATGCAGTGAGCGAACGATGTATCCTTTTCTTATGAGATTTGGTGCCAAGAGACGGAGAAATATGGTTCGCACTGATGTCCACACTATTTGTTGGATATCTCGTCATGGTAACGAAACGCATCAATTGGAGTTGCATTCTGTCTCGGTTCAATATGATTGACTAATTCCATGATTTCGGTGTGGGTTCTGTATGGAGTATCCCCACGTCCCGAACTCATGCATGTGACTTGTAGTCGAAGTAAAGAGATGTGCATCAAGGGTAAACTTGAACCGAAAAGGCGCCTTCGGAGTCAGTTTCCCGCGCCATAGATTCTCCGTTGTATTCTATTTCCGCTTTGTTGCGTGCTCAGGCATGCGGCAGATGATCCTACACGCCCTCTCCCTGGGAACTGCCCAGCAATTCCACCGAGAGGCATTTGCTGCGCCAATTGGCAATGCTACGCTAGTTCTACAAAGTCAAACCTCAAGTTTGTGCATCTCCAGAATGTTGTCACCCGAGGTATCTCAAGTGCTTCTCAGAAGCCTTGGATCATGGCAAATGGCTTTCAGTACAATGACTTGCACCTGGTGGTCAGTACTGGTAAGATATGAGGCAGCAGCTCACTCAAGGAGTCTGAGGAGATACTAATATCATGGTGTCCTAGAGCAAAGGGGCTTCAAAGGAAACATGAATTTCTCACCATGGCCTGAAGACTGCCAACTTGGGAGGAGACAGGTCATGGGCTGCCCAATGGGTACATTGGCTACCTAGCTATTAACAGTGGATAAAGGAAATCAACAGGGTATCTCTATGAACAAAACAATTGTCGCTTATTTAGGTGCGACATAACAGTCCTGCTATAGAGCCCACGAGTCCATTGTGTGATTAGTTTCCTCTTGTAACATTATGCTTGATTACTTATGACATGCTGTGTGAGCATTCCACTCGAGGGCTAGCAAACCATCAGAGGTACGTCTGTGTGGTAGAGAAAGGCAATTTGGCACAAGCTTTGAATACATCCACCATGCTTGGGACCACTTTGCCTGTCGTGCTCCACCCTAGGTACTCTCAAAATTGGCCACCAAGCCAACCCTTGAAGTCAGTGGTGCCTCAGCAGTACATGGATTCTGAAACAATGGGTACAGATAAGGATGTGGCTGAATTTGCACGGTACAGAAGGTATAAATATCGTCGGTCACATCATCCAGAATGAACTTGCTGGAAGATATAAGCAAATCAGAAGTGGAGGACGAGCCGTGGCTGAAGACCTCTTCTTTTTTCTTTTCATTAAGCCTTCGACGATTTTCTTGTTCGACTACGTGTGGCTTGAATTCGCGTCACGAAAGCTGAAGACCAATGCGCAGGGCTTCCAGGAGATCAGGGAGGCACTTCGTCTTCTACGCCGCCACGTTCTTGTCGGGACTACCCAGGTAACTCATTTTGTGGGACACAAGTCCACATTGACGCCGCCACAGACAACCTACGGAAACGTCGGCATTTCCTGTGCCTATACATCATGGCCGAGAGAGAGCTATCTCGCTGACGGCGCCACATCAGCAGCTGGACAACAAATGGTGCGGACCTATCTGCGGGGCCAGCAGGCTGGCGGAGGACTCGGAGGATGTTCTGAGGTCACAAAGCGAATTCGGCGAGGACGAGCAGCCACCGGTAGCGATTCTGGCTGCTATTAAGGCGCTCATACTCAACTGTACCAGCACTCAAGACTTACAGGAACTAATTAGCAGGAACAGGGGGAACCACTACCTAGGTATTTACCTTGGTACTGGGGAGCTGTCGTACTAAACCTTGGAAGCCTGTAGGGCACCGATCTTACACGTTCGAGTTTAGGCACTTTCAGGTATCTTTGGACCCAGAAGTTATAGAGCACTTCATTCACTTGTGCGTGGCGTTGACACCTAGCTACTGATAGCAAAGGAGCTCTAGCTTGGTGAGCCCGGGCGGCCCTCATTCGAAGAGATGTGCGAAGCATTGAGAAGAATCGAGGGGTGGAAGGACCTACCTAGGTAATGACAACCATCGGTCTCTAGAACAAGATCGGCTTTATGGACGGAGTCTCTCTGAACATACCCTGTGGGTGGCCGGCTCCTCTCACTCCGAACAAGGTAAGCCATCTTCATTCTTTCGTCTGCTAGATTTATAACGGCCATACGAGAGTAAATTTTTGACGAGACAGGGAGTGAGCCACCGGTAGTGCTTGGATATTTTCCAGGGGCTGCTTGTTATGACTGTACTCTCCCACATTTGGCGCATAGTAATGCTCAATTACATACACAGTGAAAATAGAACCGGACCGTCCTTGAAACTTGTATAATGCTATGCTAGAGCCCCTGCAGTATATCTAAATCTGATTGATTGTTTGGGAATTACTCTCGTCAACCTATTGAGATGTCTTCCTCAGAGGTTATTCTATTAGACGGGCATCCTTTAAGAAGCTTCTCCAAGAAGCTGCCCTATAAGAGGTTAGAGGCTGCCCTATAAGAGGCAAGAGAAGAGGCTGCCCTATGGGAGATCAATAGCTGTCCTACAGCCGTGCCGTTACAATGGGAGGCTTCTTATAGGTTATCCTAGAGGAAGCTGTCCAGTAAAAGGCCACACGCTGTCCTGTAGGAATTGGAAACAGATATTGTGGCCGCGAAGCAGACACATAGGCAGAGTATGCTTTATTGAAGGCTGATGACCTCTTACTGCTATTAAAGCCAGTTCTAAATAACCGTAATTACCTACAGACAGTGAATATTGAAGTCGCATGTGCATGTGGCTTTCTGGCGCTTCTCCGCCACCGTGTTGATCTGCCTCGGGTCTGTAATATTGCTCGATATATTTCGCCCGCTAGCCTCCGCTTCTATATTCGCGCCATGACTGGAGCATGTTCACAGCTACTAAGGCAACATATGCGGTACTGTGAAGATTGAGTGCGTTGGAGAATCAGAGTTGTCTACGTGTTGCATTATGGCCATGGAACGCAGTGGACAATGGCACCAATGACAGAAATATCAGTTGTGAGTATTAGCATGGTGATTTCTCTGCAGATATGACGCTCGCCCTATTTAAGTACCCGGCTGTAATTTCTAAGGTAGTCATCTCGCTGGCATTCCTCATCAGCCTCGGTCTATTACCCTGATTCGGCTCCAGAAGCTGTCCAAGTACTGATCCTTCGGCTACGCTTGCCTTTCGATGTACCACATCACCAGCGTCGAATGACGGCGGCATTGGCCTTACACGGAAGATGTCACCAGATGTTGGCTCTGAAACGGGACTCTGGTCTGCAGACTGATCGCCGCTATTTGCCACTGCGGTAAGATCGGAAGTACCAGAGCTTTCAGGTGTTGGGTGAGGCGGCGCTGGGAGCGATGGCGCGTAATGATTTTCGTGGAGCGCAGATGTGCTCTTCACGATTTTGATTATCAGTTCGGCCATATTCACTAACAAGGACTTGTTAGTTTTCGGTCTCACTGTGTGAAGGCACCGCATGGACTTCATGTGTATGGGAATCAGGAACCAAACCATCCCCTGGTTTTTGTTCTCAGACGGTAAGGTCTCGGGGTACTTACTCTCAATTGCCAATTTGAGATTATAAATAATAGGATGGAATTGAATGTAACTATAGACACTATCGGCACAGTTAGAAAAGGTTCTCGGGCCTTTGCCATCTAGTACATATATACTATTATAAGGTAGAAGATACTACTTACACGAAACTGTCGGGAAGAGACATGATGCCAATGAGTATAATGTCCAAAGATAGCGAGAAACATATCATCACCAGATTGAATTTGTACAAAGTTGCGTACTTGGTCAATCCGTGAGCGACAAGCTCTGATCGAACCAGGTAGATGAAGTATAGGTTGAGGCCGAGGTCTATCAGCGCAAAGATGCCCTTCTCAACACGATCCCATATCTCGTTGAAGTGGATCCAAGCTGGGCTGATCTGCAGGCGTGCAGGCATCCAAACAATGAATACGCTAATATTGACCAGTCCGAGAATTAAGGCAACAGCCCATTTCAGGCGGACCACTTTACGCCCATCGTACATTATGAGCGCTATGCGGTTGATAATTATATGCATTAGGCATTGCGTCTAGCGTCACTCATTCAGAACTTGAGGTTCCATGTTTTCGGAGCAGGGAGCGTGGGACTGACCTGTATTGTCCATAGGGCGACTAGGTGAGACGAATTTGGTAATTAGCATGGACTTCGAACACCGTACCGCTTGATATGGCTAGTGCACTCACGGATGGCAAAGAAAAACCAGAAGCTGTAACAGGCTCGGGAGTCAGCGCACTGTCGACGTCGACCGGATTTTCAAGCGGGACGATAGGTACCTTGGGGGGATCACGTTCTGAACGAAGAGGTACGAAATGAGAGAATAAACGACGCTGGCCAGCCACACGGCCGTTATCATCAAGACATAAGGATGGGTAAATAGTCGCTTTGAGCGATACAAGATCCGGTATGCTTGAGCAACGATTGTGGTGGCCGTGAAGACGGCGCATGCCGAGCTGAAACCAAACAGGAACGTGATCAGAGTCAAAGATGATTGAGGTGTTGCTTCTTGCTTGTACCAAGAAGGGATGAGATATCCATTCATAATGCTGACATTAGTGCAACGAATCAATGGCACGTACCCCACACGTTTATAATGGAGTACTCTGCCGTGGTTCCATCAGTTTCTGGAGAACGGTGAGAAGTGAACGGGTCGGTAGGCATTTATGAACAAACCCATCCTCAATGGTTCGGGAACTACAACTGTTCTACGTTGCGTCACTGTGGGCATTCGCGCAGGTCCAAGTGGGGTTCAAGGAGGGTGAGATAAACTTTCGCTTCCAAAACAACTCCCAGTGCGGCTCAGTCTTTTGGACCCCACCGTAGAGAAGGATCAAATCATTTCGTCTTCCGTGTGAAAAGGAAGGGAAGTGGCTCGTAGATCATCGGGAGGTGCACTTGGATAGGAAGGCTTCTCCTCTGGGCAGTCGACATTCTAACTGAAATTAAGACGGCAGACGCACGCGGGGCAGGTGATCGGCCACCCTCTACCAAGAGAAAATTCAGAGGCCTGGTCGAGGGGTATAAACTTTAAAGGGAGGCAGATGCGGACGAGATCATATCCATTCCAAGTTTTCTGCCTCTGACGTAGTCTGAAAGCTAATCATCCCAGCGATGACTTCACCCTGACATTGCGAGTCAGTGTCTGACTCGGCCGGCTCCTTTCAGAGTATGAACGGCAACGCATCTAGAGACACGAGTGGCCGTGACCGGCAACATGGACCCTAACGGGTCGCAGCCATCACAATTAAGGTTCATATCCGGGTCGTTACAACAATAGATCAGGAGATATGACGGCCCCCAAAACTTTGCTATTGATGTGGAAGTCAGGTACATCGGATACCCAACTTATGGGAAAGTAGATTTTGGGTTCATGAGAATTATTCCCAATTGTCAAAGCAGTTTCAGGCGCGTTGAGGTCATCTCGCCGTCATAATGGTAGCTGTGAGGTTGGAAGATCAACCCGTGCGAAGCACCCTTGCGTCCGAGGTCTGGACCACAGGATCGCTTCTAGCACTGATCATGACTGGGACTCTGTTACTGACCTTGAGTACAGTCGGAAGTCGTGAGAGCTTGCCAGAAGTCCCCTTATCATAATCATTCACAAAGGCTACGAGTTGGTTCCTCTCAAACAGCGTGCGGTTCGTTGGGAGAAGTCTACCGATTCCCATATCGATACAGTCTTCCGCCTGTGCACCGTCTCGGGATGGCGGTCAGGAGGAGTACTAGGGACTACCTCCCCAGCTCGTCCATGAAACTCGTAACTCATCAATGCTTCCTTATGATGTCAATCGGGGAACAAGCAACGGTAGGATCCTGTGAGGCAAATCTGCGTTGCGTTTGCCGAGTGTTCCATCCTCCAACACGAACGTGAGGAGGACAGAGCTTGGCAGCATTGCAATTCGGAAGTGAGTAGCCGGTGACGAGATCCGTGTTCAAGAGCCGACCTTGCAATCTCCTAATAAACCTTAACGTCATAAGAGGCGAAGGATACATATTTGTGGTCTTGTCGACGTCCGGGTGTAGTAGCAGAGAGGAAGGGGCAAGAGATATGCTTTGGGTTGACACTTGGTCCCTACCACACTATGACGTTAGCCAAAGCACTCTTGTGATAAGCTTCCTATTTCGGCATGTTCACTTTGCTACCCTAGGGTAGCTTGATGAACTAGATTTTTCGGTGAACGGTCCGACCTCCTACCAGGCACAGATCCCTGGCATTGCTGTCTGTCAAGCAAGGCTTTCAGATGCCCTCTACTATAAACTGCCGTATCGAGATTCCAAGACGTGCGACACTTGGAGTGGGTGCCATAGGGGTTTCGTTTCTGATCCCCCATACATATAAAATGTATGTGGTGCCTTCATACAGTGGTAAACGCTCGAGGCTCAGTTTTTAAAAAAGCCACAATGCTAATAACAGTGCAGAGATAGTACAGTACGCGGGACGAGTGTCACAATCACATACCTCGCTATAGCAACCCAGAGGCACTTCAACAAACCGAAATCGTTATTCCGGAATAATGTCATTAACCTGCCTTATTGTGATATTCAGCCGACGCAACAGAGGACCTTGTTTTTTTTATGCACTCATCACTCTTGGTATTAGTCTCTATAACAAGTGCCAATCTACCCAAACTATTTGTCCATTATTTACCGGGAGCATCAATCATAATGTGCCAAGAACTCCCTATTCCCAAACTCCTCAAAGAAATATTCTCATACATTCTCAATCTACAGATAGAGATGTGTCACGGGGCATGAGCCTCCGTTCCGTTTCTCTCTTTCCGCGATCATATCGTCAAGCTCGGCGGACACACCGCTAACCTTGACCACCAACTCGGGCTTCTCTGCGCTGGAGCCCTTCAATATCCTGCCAAAGACTGCCTTCGCCAATGCGTCGACGTCTCGGGCATTGCCCCAGTCCGGCAGCGCAGATAGTCGCTCAAAGGAACTCTGCAGCTTGGCCTTAACTGGTGCGGGCTTCACCGCGGTGATGTCCAACTTCTGTTCCTCGAGGCGTTGGACGAACAGCTGGACGCAGTCCTTTGGCTTGAGGCTCTCGAACTGAATCACTTCTGGGAACCGACTGCCCAGCCCAGCATTCACCTGCAGGAGCTTGTTTATGTCGTCGGTATATCCGGCAAGAATGACCACGAGCTTGTTCTTGTATTCCTCCTTGGTCAGAAGGTTCAGCATCTCAATGAGAGCTTCCTTTCCGAAGGGGTCATCATCATTTAGCCGGTATGCCTCGTCAATGAACAGGACCTTGCCGAGAGCCCGCTGGAAGACTTTCTGGGTCTTGGGCCCTGTCTGCCCGCGCCACTCGCCGATGAGGTCTGTCGTTGAGCAATCGTACACTTGGTTCGTGGCCAATAGCCCCATGTCGTAGAAGACCTGCCCAATTCTTCGAGCTGTTGTCGTCTTGCCCGTGCCTGCACAACTCATGAGCTTCTAGATTCTACTTCAAAGGATGACGAGATGCTTACCTGGGGGTCCTCTGAAGAGGTAGTTGAAAGGTATCTGCGAGCGGGGATCCATCTCAAGAGACTTGGCATTTTGGACCATCCTTGAGTAACCAACTAGCTTCTCAACAAGGTCATTGGCGGCCACAAAGTCCTTGAAAAGGTCTCGGATGCGGTTCTCAGCTTGGTTAGGTCTCTCAAAGTCGGCATCGAAGTCTTGAGACTCTAACAAGAACGGGTCGTACTCTTCGGTGCAAGCTACGAGCCGCCCTTGCTGCAACTCTTTAGCTCGGCTTAGAAGAATATCGATCTCCCCAGCATTGCCGAAGTTGCGGTGGTTTCTTGCCCGCGCGAGAACCTCCATCGCGACATTCTTAGCATCATCCGGTGCTGTGTAGCTTTGTTCTTTGAGCTTCAAATCAAGAATCTCCCGCATCTCCTCGTCTGTAAAGTCGTCAAACTCAAATGCAGACGACATAGGAAACCTTCGCGTCAGACCGGGGTTTGAGGCCTGGAACATCCGCTCCATTCTGTCGCGGTAACCAAGCAACAAGATGCACTCGTTGGGGGCGCCCTGGATGTTCGCAACCAAAGTGTCAATGATAGCGGTCTTGTAGATGTTTCCAGATGCATGCTCATTCGCCTCATCACTGCTATCATTGAGTGCATATGCCTCATCGATGATTAGCACTTTGCCTCTCGTAGATGCGAGGATCCTCTTAGTGATATTCTCAGACTCGCCGAGGTACTCTCCGATGAAGTCCGCCGGGCTTTTCACAACAACTTCTCCGTCAGTGAGGAGTCCGATATCGACCATAATTTGTCCATAATGTTTGGCGACAGTGGTCTTGCCCGTTCCGGGGTTTCCCAGGAAGATCCTGTTCAATGGACAGTCGACAACGGGCTTCTCGGCCAGCTCACGGTCATAGTTAATTTGGAGCCGATGCACCATTGCCTTGAGGGATTCCTTAACGGACTTCAGCCCGACCATGCTTTGTAGGCTCTTCCAGGCCTTACTACTCTCGAGCGCGGCAGATGGAGGTGGGCCGACAATATCCTCCATGGCGAGGAACAGATCGTCAACCTCCTTACCCGCTTTGCGGGACTCTTCCAGTCGAACTGCCTGTCTGAAAAGCATCCGCAGTAGTGTGTTCTCGACCTCTCTGGCATTTCCAAAGCTGGGAGGTCCCCGACACCTGCCCAGGCGTCGTGCTACAATGCGCATGTAGACTCCTTTGACACCCTTGTCCACCTTCATCTTGCCGTTGAACTTGTTGTGAAGCTGCTTCTCGAGGATCTGGAGCAGTTCCGCATCCTGGTAGTCATCGAAGTTGATTGTAAAAGGCACTCGCCCCGAAAGTCCGCGATTGTGGTTCATGAACGTTTCCATGTCCTTGCCAGAACCAGTGAAGATGAAAATGACACTGCCCTGTAACCTATCCATCTCAGTCACGAGATAATCGAGGACTTTACGGCCTGTGCAACTGATATCAGGACGGAGAATGTGGGCATCGTCTATGAGAATGACGCCTCTATCATCTGTCATGCTGATGACATTCTTGAGTTCGTTGACACCATCAAACACGAGCTTTGACCCTGACGTCGTCACGAAAAAGTCGTCGGCCAGCTCAAGTGACGATAGGAACTTGGCGTAAAGCTTGGCCAGAGTTGTCTTGCCGGTTCCAGAATTTCCCACCAAAACGGTATTGAATCTCTCCTTTGCGAGATCAACATCCTGGCGACGGGCGGTGTCGACCAGAGTCTTAATCTCAAGCATCTTCGATTTCACGGACTCAAGCCCGATAAAGTCCATGATCCCATCGAGGTGAACGTTCTCTTCGTCTCTCGATTTCTTCCTCTCCTCCCATTCTTGCTTCGCCTTGGAGCTGACAGGAGGCCAGGCGTTGGCGTCCTCGGCCTCGCTTTTCTTGTCCTCTTCAGCCGCTGATGAGTCGGGCTCATTGTTCTCAGCATCACCATCCTCGCCTTCTGCGTCTTTGTCGTCTGTTTTCGCAGAAGGGGACTCCTTCTCCGGTGACTCCTCTACATCTGCATCCTCGTCGTCACTTGTCATGTACTCGTCATCATCAAGCTCCTTCTGGCACAGGCGTTCCAGTCGTTTCTGAAGTGCTTGCAGCCTTTGCTTGTGCTTCTTCTGGTCTCGACGCGATCGGAGGACTTCGCGTTGATGGGAAATCTCCTCCATCAGGTCCTCTACCTCGGCTTCATGCTCCTTCTTCCTTTCTTCCCTCTTCTTCTTGAGTGCTGCAGCCCTCTGAGCCTTCGCATCCTTGCTTAGCTTATTGGCCACGCCACTCGCTGAAGCCTCATCCTTCGCTCTTGGGTGTGACGCTGATTCCGATACTCGACTGAAATCCAGCCCCGGCTTCTCGGCTGACTTAGCAGCGTTCTGTGCCGTCTCGATCGCGAGCTCCACCGGTTTGGCGTCATCGGTACTAGGCGCTGCGGCTGGTGGAGAGCCAGTTGCAGGGGTTTTGGCCCGACCGTCACTCTTTGCATGCTCGGATGGAGTTGGCAGGCTTGGCTTCGAGGTGATGGCTTGGCTCCCTTCCTCAGCACTGTCTCGTGTTTCTGACACATCATCTTTAGGCTTGTCGACTAGGTTGTCTGCAGTGTTCGAACTCGCTACCGAGCCAGTTTCGGTACAGCTGTCATTCGAAATTGAAGTGGCAACAGTGTCGTCACTCGCGGTTTGACTTGCGTCGGATGCCGAACAGCAGTCAGAATTATGTTGTATCTTGTTCTGCTCAAGCTCCGAGCCGAGCTTCCATATTGCGCTCTTGAAAAGCGCATTCTGTAGCGCTGTAGCATTGATTTGAGGAACCGAACCATTCTGCACAGAATCCGTTGTTTGCAAAGCGCAGCCTGCTGCCTCGCAGGCCTTCAGAGCGTCCCTGAATTCGAAAGTCAACAATACGGCTTATTACGGCGACCGTGCCAGGGGATATATTTCAGGGCGGCATAGTAATGCCGCTGTTGGCCACTTACCTCTGCACGAGTCCCGCATCCTGGCTGTACTCGACACAGAAATTGCCTGATAGTCTAAGGACAGCCTTGGTGTTCTTGTGGTTCTCGCAGACCAGCTCGACCGATGTGCTCAGTGCATACTGGGGGGATGAGGTCTTGGTTGCCTCGGCTGTTGGGCTCTGATGCACAGATTCCCTAGCAACGGCCATTGCGAAGGGATAGCTGGGTGGTACAAGAATTCAGATGACCAGAACTGAAGATGCAGAGATCCAGGGCGAAAGTGCATCTATTGCCTTGTCTTGCCTTCAATCTGGGGCAACGGGAACGGCAGCCTATTAGTACCGGCGGACCGGCGTCGACCCAAGAGCCTCATCGGGGGCTTCAGGACGCATTCGTACACTTGCAGGCATTGATTGAGGCATCCATTCACGTTGGGGCTGAGACCCTTGAGGCCAACAATACCCACTCGTGCAAGGCAGCTAGGCCAATATGTGTCACGGGTCTACCGGCTTACCAGCATGCAGGTTGGAGACGGCGCCGGGCCATTGGCCACAGCCGCTGCAACGCCTGCAGACACAGCGGACTGCGCCGCTCGAGGTGGCCGATGCAATGCAGCCGTTGCTGCCTAAGCCGGCCTGCCAGCCTGCACTGGCGGCCTGCCAGCCTGCGCAACTCTGTCTTTTGGCGCACGCGATGCAGGCAGAATCCGGGGCTGACTGAACAGAGGCCCCGGCCTGCCCTGGCGATCCACAAGGGTCCAAAACTGTTGGTTAGTTTAAGCGAATCTGGGCGCACGCCACCACCAGTCAATATGCTGTGCCAACACGTGCGGATCGAACCGCAGACCCCCGGCCGTGAGTCGCCTCGCCCAACACTGGCTGGACATCAGTTCCTCGCCCAAGAGGAGACGTGGTCAGAAGGTGGCCGACACGTCGTTGCTTTTTGGGCGCCACGGGTTCACGCTTTACCAAGTCTTCAGCAGCCTGCATGGAACCTGCGTGGAAGGATGAAGCACAGCATTGATTAAATGGTATGACAAGTCTGACCATGCTTGTCGTGGCAGACTCTGGCCTGGATGACAAGACTACATTTCACTTCTTCACGAGTGAGAGAGTGGTGGTAGAATCAATCCACTAATCCGTAGCGAGGACTTATTATCCGCGCGCAAAAGTAAAGGAGAATATCATTCTCTCCGTGACATTGGTCAATAAGTGTGGCAAGCCCGTGCCACTGTCTCAGAAACACGAAGAGGATATATCAATGGTGGGTCCAACATACATTTTGAATGTGAACCTCCACACAAGACACACTAATATCAATACGCAAGGTCTAATTAGCCATTACTGTGGAATAGTGTAAGTTGTGTTTTCACCGTATTAGCGTGAGTGCAAGGTCAGTATTTGCAGGCCGACGGGAGGTTCCGCCGGGCCATACCTCCCCGGCTTTAGAGTTCAACAAGAAAGATGTACGACAATGTCAAGACAACACCGAGTATCCACCTGCAAGATATGCTGTTTACTAATCAAATGGGATTCTGCGGAGTATGGCATAATGCGTTTTCACAGGCCCCAGCTTTCGACCGATGAAATCGAGATGAGATCCAGATGAAATTCATCCCGACTCTATTGAGCCGCACCGCCACATATTCCATTCTGTTCTATACATAGGTAGATAAAACAACTTGTCGCAAATACAGTCGAAGCTCTGAGGCATTGGTCCCCGGTGCGGGATGGCCCGACCGAGCGCGTAGAGCGGAATGACGGACGTGCTTCCACATGCATCATCCAGGCTGGATGGGGGTTGGGAGGTGCGACTATCTCCTTGCATCTCCAAATTCTGATTCCAAATACTCCCCACGCGATCAGCCATAACTATTACATGCTTTTAGTATGGTGTGAACACCGACGTTCAATTTTGCCATCGGCTTGGAGCGATACTGGTGTGAAGATGGAGACCCTGTCACGGCGCATGAAGTTTCTCGCGATAATCCTCATTTAGATATATTAAACACTTTTCTAATCAATTGCGCAAATCAGGCTCGAGCATTCGCCCTGTTTCAAAGCAACTCGACGCTGTTTTTAGTCGCACACTGCACGTCACCGTTTCGGAAGCACCCACGGTTCGGACGGGCTGCCAAGGTGATTGGGTACGTGAGAATCTCTGCTCGGGTGCCCCGAAACCCCCTCCGCCCCCAAAGGGGTCCCGGGCGACCGACTCGGTCACCATTGTTGCTAATTCAGATACGGGCAGTCATACCGCGTGTCCATGCCCACGTGTGATGGAGGGCTCAGGGCGGGCAAGGCCATTGCCTGCAGCGCGGTCGAGGCTGGTGTGAGCGTCCGGACACTGACTCGGCGACTTCTGGGTCGCCGTTCTTGGCAGGAGGTGCGAGATCGTTGATGCGCGGCCTATCGCTCGATGGGAGATTGTCATCCCTCTCGTTCTCGGACTCCGAAAATGAAGGCCCTCCGGAGGGATTGGGTGCGTCGTCGGGTGTCATGGTAGAGGTCCCGCTTCGGATGGAAGCGCTTCATCTCGATACTTCAGAAGCGATGACGCCAATCTCAAAATCCCTCCAAATCAGTATTGGACGGTTGGTCTCCGCAATCAGCGTGATTCAGCATTGCTCAACCCCTAGCCGTAGATAACATGGTCGGTAGCTCTGTCACCGAGCTCCGAGGGCTATGTGCTTTTCCGAAAGACAACACTCACAAATTGTGGGGCAATGAATATCCGTGTTGGAGAACCGCCTCCCTGAGGTGGGTTCAATACGGGACCGATCTCAAGAGGGGCTAGAGTCTCCGGCCACTAACCATTATTTGGGGGCGGTGAGTGCGGCGCTCGGTGTGTGTTTCAAAAGAGGTTCCAAAGGAATCCTTCCGTCACAATACAGGTCGAAGAGAATTCCATGTCAATGCCAGCACGCCGAGAGAAGTCCTGACGAAACAAAATGAGGCGAATGCAAGGCCGGGAGTTCATGCCCAGGAAACTAAGCTTTCCAATAGTAGTTGGTAATATTGTATATTTATCCAGCCAACCGAATCGAAATCTACCTCAAGTAGTTATAACGTTAACGTCAATTACATGGAACAGCGATGCAATCGTTTCCCAATGACCGGCCCCATCTCGCTGTATCTATTCTCAATAATATGCAAAAGCTCACAATCGTGTCATCGTCTATCCGACCAACCCCGCCTCATCACTGTCCAACACCAATGCGTCACCACATCAGTGTTTCGCAGCAGGGGCGGCAGCACCAGCACCGCCCAGGGAGCTCATGCCGGCGGCGGACAGGGACAGGACGTTCTCCTCACCGGGAGCGTTCTGAGCAAAGCGGGCATTGTGTCCAATGACGCTACGGGCAGCCTTGTAGGTGTCGAGGGTGACAGACAGCGGCTCAGTGGCGACAAACCAGTTGACGCCCTCGGAGCATGGGGGAGTGGTCAAGGATCCGGAGTAGCTGGGGGGACTCACGTCAGCATGTGTGCTTATACCTTTTATTAATAGATGCGACGGGGCTGATTCTGTATGCTTACCTCTGGAAGGTGGTACCGGAGAGCATGGCAACGAGGCCGGACATGGCGAAAGCCGGCGTCTTGGTGGCTGTCCCGGGGTTTGAGATCTCACCGACGGCCCCGAGGACGGTCTCGATCATCTCGGATGCGACTTCGGCTGGATTGGCGGTAGGTTCAGCATCCACATCGATCACTTCAAGGGTCTGGGAGGATGATGGTGACGATGACGCGCGCGCTCCAGTACACTTCTTGCCACTCCTCTTCTCGCTGCGGGCTTGGGTATGCTTGGTGTTCTTACCGGCTTGACGCTTGGTCTTCTTCGCACCTGTTGCGGGGACGGCAGCAGCGGCAGCGTTGTTGATGTCGAGGTAGACACCCATGACGGCGATCTGGGCGTCGGCGCTTTGGAAGACCATGTGCATCTCCATGGCCATGCTGGTGCCGTTGTCGAGATGCTCACTTGGCAGGTGGAAGTGGAACTGCTGGAACTCGAAGGTCTGGTTCCTGCTGGCCAGGGTCATGCTACCGCCCTCACCGACAACCTCGACGGTCGTGCCCAGGTTCTCGAAGGTGGCACCGGCAGTGAAGTCCGGGATGGTGACGGCAAGGTCAGAGCCAGCAACCTCAGTAAAGGTACCGGCCCTCATGTCGATGGGGGACTGGTTTGTTCCAGTCGCGCAGGCGCCGTTGGTAGTAGTGTTCAACAAGTGCCAGCTTGCCGGTCCCTTTTACGAAGTCACGTCAGTAAATACTCATGGACCTGTTGAGGGAGGCTCGGGGATAGATGAGATGTGTGACATACAATAGTACCACTGTACCCAAAAGTATTGATAGGGACTTCTCCCTCCTCGGCACGAGGCATCAGGTGAGTGCCATAGGCGCAAGAAGCAGCAACCTCAGTTGCGGCGAAGGCCGCAACAAGCGCAGTGCGTAGCATAGCCATCGTGTGATAAGTCGAGACGGCACAGAGCAGATTTTGGCGACAGGAGGTGAGCGTAGCAACGACGACAACGATAATGACAAGGGTATTTTTTTGTTTTGTGTTTTCTTTTCCCGGTGAAGTAAGCACAAATAGCTTAAAAGAGAGAGACTTCTTGTAAGTGCAAGAGAGTGATTGGCTATCTGTGCCCGGCAGGTTGGATGCTTGAGATGAAGGAAGGAGATCGACCCATATTGGCTCTCAGGATCGGGAATCTTATTATTCTTTATAGGGGCGGAGGGGTGGAAGGGGGAGTGGGAGGGCATGGGAGGCATGGGAGGTGGTGCTTTACCGGGGAGTGTCTGTGGAGTGGCGGTTCCGAGGGCTCACTTGCAGACTGGGGGAGGAATCTGGAGGGAGGCCCTGAGGGGGACGACACAGGCTGGGTGCTTGGCAGCCCCCGGAGCCCACATAAGAGACCGTCACTCGACACCCCATCCGGCTTGGAATCGGACCACATTTCGCATCCAGCAGATAAACATTTTGTTTATGGATCTCCTAGTGTACGGAGTACATGACAAGTTGTCGCCAAGTGCTGGCGCTGACGTCGTGTTGATTGTCGGGTTGGCACGAGGTGGTGAGGGCCCCCAATAGACCCAATAGGCCCAATAGGCCCAATAGGGCCCCTCCCACCTCCGCCGCGCTACGGACGAGGTCGGGACTGCCCATGCACTCCACGCTGCTAGCACGGCATAGCAAGGGGCTGGGCTGGGGAAAGATGGTCGACGAGCCTGAGGCGCTGCCGAATGACAGGCGAGGCATCCGGACCAATATGGAAACAATCACCATGCCGCCAAGTCCCAGCGCCACCAACAGGTCAATATTCCCTAGTCAGCGCGGGCGGCGGGCGCGCAAGGTGTGCCAGGCAGGAGGAGGTGGTGAGGAGGAGGAGGAGGTACATGCCGGGGTTTGGGTGGGAGAGAGGTATGGAGATGGGAGAATGGAGCATGGAGAATGGAGAATTGACGTGGGTACATTGGAGGAGGCATTGGGATGAGATCTGGGCTTTTCCTGCTCCGCCCAGCCTGCCCAGCCTGCCCACCTCGCCCACCTCGCCCACCTTGCTCGAGAACACCAAAGCAGAGAGATGCTGTCTATGTCAGGCAGGGCAGGGCAGGGCAGGGCAGGGCACCCGCTGGTTCAGCAGAACCCGCCAGATTGGAATAGTGGCTCCCCGGTGATGCACGCACCACTGAACAGGTGAGTGTCGCGGAGATCAAGGCCTGGGCGATCCACTGCTTTAGGTTCAAGATGGATATAGAACCCACGCCTAAAGCAAACAGTTTCAGACTTCAGATGACCTCTGCCGTGCTGTGCTGCTGCTGCTTTACATAGAAGCCAGCGCGCAGCCAAGTCGAGTCAATAAACATTAGCTGCCATCTCCAACGTGAGCGCCAACCTTGTGCAATATCGCGTGTTTCGCCGGCTTGGTGTTTTGTCGAGCCGCCCACGCCCCAAAAGAGTGCAGTCGCAAAGTCTGGTAGTCTAGACCGGGACGGCACTACTGGGGGACGGCAGCGCTAGCACTAGAAGCACCAGGGGGACTGACCACACGTCGGATCTCCAAGCATGACCGTTGGGGCCGGCCAGTCTGTCCCCTGCCAAGCTCCCCCAGACCGTCTGGCGGTTCCCTAAAACCCGGGAGAGACTGGCTGAGCCGCCGTGTAATCCCAAGCTCACCCAAGCTTGGCCTGGCCAGCAGCAGGGGCTGCCTTCTAAGGCTTGCCAACTCTTGGCCGCCTGATAGACGACCCGACGACCCTACGCCGCGACAAGCTCCCTCGCAACCCCTCGCCTCATGGGCGTCGTCGGGTCTTGGCCAAGCAGGCTGACAACAGCCATCAATCTCGCAACAACCGCGGCAAGCACAGCACATGGGCTGCCGCAACGGGCCCAAAACTTACTCACAACCGAAAGCGACCGTGGTGTTTTCCGTGCCCAGGCTGCCCAGCACACAGCAACGGGGCCAATCCAATCTGTGTTGACTCGCCTGCCCAGGGGCAGCACCAGCACCGGGCCCGAGGGGGCTAGGTACTTAGGGTTGGGCGGGCGAGGGGCCGAACGAAGCCTGTACGGCCCAGTTCAGATGCCACCACAGTCAGGGCAGTCAGGGCAGTCAGCAACTCTGAGGCTGTTGGACGCTGTTTCAGCCCGCGCCACGTGCTGACAAGACCTGTCGCTACCAACCACCTGGTCCCGCGCACTACTCCCCCAGGCCACACCTCGGCGGCGGTTAAGCCGCCTCGAGCACAGACTGCGGGTGCAATACCACCCTGTCAAACGCCTGCAACGCACAAAAAGAAATGATATTCAGTCCTGCCTCCTGCCTCGCTTGCACGCGTCAAATGTCGGCTCCATCCTGCATCCCGCATCCTGCATCCTGCCCACTACCGAGTACCCAGGAACTCTGATGTACCTGAACTTTTCCTCTTTTGCTGCCACTTCTGCCCTACCACTTGGCATCTGAGCACATGCAACGAGCAAGTTTGATTCCGGCCAGCACCTGCACTTACTCGACTCACCTCGGCACTCGATATTGACTTTGGTCTAAGTATCATTGGACACACTAGTTGTTCTTGGTGGGGTAGACGTTGAGAGAATGTTCGTCTGCGCGTGGCTTAGAGGTACTCCAACTTGCCCCAGACCGTTTGCTTGGGGTTCATGCAAGCCTCTCATACAAAGCCAAGGCGGTACTAGTCCGAGATAACCTGACCTCCTTTTCCTTTTTTCCCACCAAACTGTTGACTCAAGTATCAACTCCCCGTATATGATGCCAAGCATATACACGCAACACACACCCGCGGGAACTTGGTCATGGGCGCACTCGGCTGCCTTGCCAATCTTTTCACTCTGATTGACGCCTGTGGTTTTTGAGTTCTGTGGCCTTGGAGCTCCACCAATCTTCTCTTGGCCCAATTTTTCTCCCTCATGGGGATGGTGCTGGACTGACTGACCACGTGCTCTTTTGGCTATCTTGCTGCCAATGTTTATTATTGAATTTGGTCATGATTACTATTCAACCCGACTGTCGTGGTCTGAAAGGCAAGTGAACACACTCTCTTTCGCTCACATGCCGATTGGCCTCATGATTATATTCCCAGCACTCTCACCCTCGGAAAAGACTCTTGATAATTACCTTCAGCCTCAGCTTTGCAGCCCGGAAAGCCAGTTTCCGCTTCGCAGCGCCTTGTCAAGCACAAGCAATTGCACTGGGAACCTTTGCATGCTCGCGTATCGTTATCCACATTTTTTTTGGTGCTTTGGATCTTGGGTCAAGGGGGCCAAGCAAGGTATTGTGTCATAAACTCCACGCCCCAAGGAGTTATCGCCAAACGCGGAAGGACAAGGGCTTCCGCCTAGACGCCCAGGCTCTGCCACATCACACCCTGATTGCTTGCCGCCTACATGAAACTAGTCACCTCCATAGAAGCTTCATTAGAGAACTTTCCGCAATACCTCCGTGTGGGATAAGTGGCGTGATCTCGACATTGGCATCTACAAGCCTGTGCTGTGGTGTAACAGCCACCGTTTAGTCCGCCCTTGCTCCACGCGGCACAACTTCTCGTCGCTACGCTGCCTTCACGATGCTTCTAGGCCTTCCCATCGCAGGGGCGCGCGCGCGCGCGACGCGGGCCGGAGGCGAGTCGTCAGCTCGCCGAACAAGAGAAGACAAGCCGACCTCGGCGTGGAGCACGTCGTTCCGAGAACGACGGACGCTGGACCTACACACACTCACTCGGTTCCAATTACCCGAGCCTACGCGTCAACAACGACTTCCTACTCTCCAGGGTATAGATCCACTCTTCTGGAATATTCCCAGCCCGGAATCAGACTCGCATGCTTTCGCCCAGCTTGCTGGGACAAAGTATAACCGTCCCATGCGGGTACACCTACCCGGAGGGCCACGCCGTCTATGACCCTTGTCACTCGTCCCCGGGTGACCAGATTTGCTTTCCGATCTTATTAAAGTAAGGAGTCAGCAACAATGCTTGATGTGGCCCAAAAAAAAGAGATCGGCCACGTGATGACCTCTTGTGCCCTGGATGGTTGACTGCATCAAGGTGGACAGGACTCAGAGCAGGCTCGGCACGATCGTCGAACGGGGTGGCCGACGGGACGCTCCTCGGCACAATCTGTCACATAGGGTCACCTGAACGAGAGATTTTCATCTGCGCGACTTGCCCGGACCTGGTCGCGCGCCGTTCTTCTGCGCTCATTCTGGCTTATTCACTGGCCAATACATGGACATGCTGGTGTGTATCACTTAGGTTAAGAGTCAATACCAGGTTCAGACGAGTTGGTCCACGTTTATTTTAGAGGAGCACCTTGAAAATTCGAGTTTCCAACCTTGGTAGCCAGACGGAGAAGCCCGCGGGCTCTGGCACGGATTGCTACTCGAATCTTCGAGCTACGTGGTTGTGTGGTTTCGTTCTCAATTCGTACACGTCCCAAAGGCGTACAGTCCTTTCATGCAGTGGAGAACGCTTAAAGACCTTCTTCGAGCTACAAGGAGACAAGATTCCGGACGATTCCACGAAGTGCGCATTCATCATAAGAAGATAAGGGACGAGAAAAGATACACATGTATATTTTCACTAAAGCGATGAGAACATCCAGCAATCAGCTACTGGACTTTGTCAAACACATGGAGACAATACTGTTTCATCTGTTGCGACCATCAACACTCTCCGCCCACAGACACGGGAAAGGCATTGACATGACACTTTCTCAGGCCCTGAAAAATGATACACGGGATTTTTATGGTATGATCTGGCACAGTATGGAGCAGGGTCAGGCAGACCAGCATCCTGCTTCTGGGCAGTTCGTTTGCACTATGCTGCGGGAGGCCTCCCTTCAATGCTCGATATCAATAATGTGCTGACTGCACGTCTTTCACAGTATTATGTTGTATTGTTCACAGACAACAATATGAGACCTACACATAAAACTTCCCACTGATAAGAATCTGCGACAAATAGCTTTGTTTTTGCTGAGAAAAGGCCCAGGATGTTCATAGGGCGGTGATGAGTTGCTCGTGAGGCAGTACTATGCTAATGGTATCCTCGCTCGAGTGATGTCCAGGCAGGCCATTGTGCCGGGCTATGGGAGAGTCTCGCTGACCCTACGAAGGCTCTTGAAGAAGGACTCGAATCACAATGGGTTCCAACTATACGAGTCCATGTAAGCAGAATGCTGAGAATTCATCTTTTCCCCCCGTTCGCTTGGGCGCAAATACGCACGTTTCCAACAAATCTAGTAACTGAAACTGAGCGGGTTGTATCTACCACTACTACATTACAGGTGTGAGTATCCTCCACATCCTCCCCATAGACAAGGGATTATATGGAACCCCAGGCATATTGCAAAGCGAGCAGGGCAAAAATGATACTAGATCACTGCATACTTCTGCCCGCGTCCTTCTCCGTCGACTTTCTTGATAATTAATTTACTTATTTCTAACCCGGTCACCATCCTCAGCTAATTTCACGTTAGCGTTTGAAACTCGTAATTGAATACTGGTGACCCATAATTTCAGCAAATGTTTGCCTACTGACATTGACTCCCATGATGGCAGGCAGCTTCTCCCCTCTCCCCTCTGCTTCGGCTGCCGCGTCTGGTGGTGGGCGCAGGACTTCAAAGAAGACACTGCTGCCGCATTGTTTGCAGAAGTTATGCTTGACGTTGTTGTTTGCGAAGCAATAAGATCCCGTGGCCTCTTCGGCGCCATCACTAAGCTTGAGGTTCTCCTTGATAGGGTATACAAGTAGATACCCGTTGCGCTGGCAGATCGAGCAGTTGCATTCAACGGCAGGATATTTCTCGAGAGGCGGTGAGATGGAAAAGGTGAATCTCACTGCGCCACAGTGGCAATTGGCCTTGTGGTTGGAATATTCCCCCGTCGGAGGTGGGAATGGTGGTCCTGGCATTGCCGCGGTTGAAATGGGAATGTGCTCAGGTAGGTCGTCCGGATCTCTGCTCCCGATTTTTGGTTTTGGCTGGAGGCAAGAGAAACTGCAAGTGAAGCGCTACCGGGGCCACAGGAACAATGAAACCTCGGGCTCTTTATATTTGGCGCTTTGGACGGACGTCCGACCTTCCGCTTGGCGCCGGTGCCGATCCATAGCGCTGAAGTCGGAAGTGCCCGAGAACTCTCCGACACCAGCTGACCGCAACTGCAATCATTGTGTTTGGCGGATATGCCTCGAGCAAGAGTCAAGCCTCGGAGACCATAAGTTGCGAGACCTTGGAAAAGCTGGCAGATGGGCTGTTATGTTCCACAACCTTCCCCCTCCCCAGTGAGTACTTGAACGAATTGTGCCAATTTTGAAAGCCATCACTGTTCGTGTCAGGTTCAGAAGCCGTACCAGTACATATGTCTGCCTAATTGAATTCTCTTGTCTCAGATTCACATTGTAAAAACATTAGTGCTGAGCAAGACTTGACTTGCCCAGAGCACTGAAGGGAACGTCGAAGCGGGTATTGCTACTATACAGGACATTGCATGTCAAACAAATGCAGCCACTGGGTCGGGAAACATGGTGATAAGCTCGGGAGACAGGTATGTGGTTTTGCTAAACGACCCTGATTCGGAGATCTTGCTTTCAGATGTCTTGGACCTGTTGCTCCAACCCGGCCTGCGAGACAAGTTCAGGAACTCTCCGGAAAGCTGTCAACCATCTGGCGGCTACCAATTACCAGATAAGTGTGTTACCAAGCCCCTGGGGCTGCTCCATAAAGATCTATTCGCAGAACATAATGAAACGTTGTATGACCGATTGCGCTCTTAATCCGTATACATCCCGAAGGCGTACGGTCCCTTCACACAGTGGTAAACGCCCAAAGACCCAGCGCTGAAGAAAAAAAATACAATGCTAATAACAGTGTAGAAGTCTCTGCGGGCACGTGGCCTCAGCCTCGTGCCGCACAAACGTTGTATGAACTGCCAAGTTGAGGGAGGGCAGCTAATGTCTACCATACGCCTCGGACGATCTGCACTCAGGCAGGCCAGACAATCCTGACTGCATAGATGTCTGCCGTGTAGAGAGTGAGGCTGAGCGTGATCTATATGGGTGGAATGCAAACAGGATGACGATAAAACCTCAAGGGGTATTTTGGGAGCATGTGAAAT
Source organism: Diaporthe ampelina (assembly GCA_023522825.1). Taxonomy (NCBI): domain Eukaryota; kingdom Fungi; phylum Ascomycota; class Sordariomycetes; order Diaporthales; family Diaporthaceae; genus Diaporthe; species Diaporthe ampelina. The sequence continues at coordinate 710,585 of JAMFTM010000006.1, read as the reverse complement.
GAAATTAGTGGCCAGTATCCGGTCAATTTGTGCAAATGGTCCAGGCGAGGGAGTAGATGAAGTCTGATTAATTAGCAAATTGTCCCAGGTTAAGCCATGGCAATGTGCCATACGAGCAAGGCAGCCATGGCCGAAGACTGCCTGTTCAGGGTTAACTCTTGCGTGGAACTACAGGAAAGGTCTGCATCACTTTGATGAATGTCAGCTTTTCGTGACGAGTTTTGCATCTAGGAGTGGAGTCAGGGCTGTCAATACGGAAGCCACACTGTATCAGCCAGGGGCCTTCACCACGCAGTCATGTTTACACTGTCAGACCTTCAGAGTACGTGCATACGCTCTGATTGTCGTTGCTCAAGGAATGCAGGAACTTTGAATGCTGTAGGTACGGCCAGTCCCACTCATTTGGGCGGTACTAGCCTCGGCTGAAAACTTCAAGGGCACGACTTACTACTACCCTTGATCCTTGGGCAGATCCGAGTGTTACGCTCCACATAACCACTTCACTCCATGCATTCATCGTAAGCCTCGAGGCCATGTGTGCTTGTTGCGCAGCTGTGTGTAGGCGAATTGATGGTGAGTGGACTTGATCGATTCCAAGTACTTTCAATCGAGAAGAGGCATGATCGTTTCGTGCGTGTAGGTCTCGATCAGAGCTGGCGTGGCTCTCGGATGAGGTCAAGAGGATGAAACAACGAGCATTCGAGGCAAATCCTTGCGGGGCGCTTGTCTTCCCAGGGTTTTTGCTTTGCCTGCAGATGCAGCGGAGGGAGCGACAATGGACCTTTCAGCTAGGGCACATTCAGAGTGGCGGTCATTCAGGATCGGTCAAAACCTTCTGGTGTACGTTCGTCCGAGTAACTGTCATGTTGCTTGAGCGGCAGCACCAGGCAACAATCGAGTCGGTCAGGTCAACAACGGGTGACTGGCAATTCAAACGGTGGCAGGACGTTTGGGAATGTAAACAAGGCAACGACCAGCGTGGCAGCGGGTCGACAACTGATGCGAGCATGGGTTAGGTCTTCTTCCTCACATCCCAGGCAAGCCCGAGACAGCAATGAAAAAGAGGGTTCGCGTCACTCGGAGGCAGTGTGATACCGAGGACACAGTGGAGGTCGACCATGGGCAAGCCCAGAGGGCCGTCCTCCCAAAGACAAAAATTAGAATAATCACGATTGTACTCCGTAGAGTACTTTCAGAGATTAAACTGAAAAGAACAGATACTACACTTGATCTAAGCCAAAAGGCAAAGAGAGCTGGAGAAGAAAAGAGGAAAACAAGCAAAAGGCAGCGGGGGACGAGGGTTTAAATATTCCACGGCGAGGGATTCTGCCGCAAGTGCGGACGGTTTCTGACCGCCTTCTACTTTGGGAATAGACCCAGATGAAACTCCCTCTCAGGCTGACCGCCTACCTTTCCCGCGAAGGAGCTCCCCCTAGGAGCTTGCTTGCCCAGGCGTTCTGCCAAAATCTTTCGCAGCTGCCTAAGCTACGGAAACACGCACGCGTCAATCACCCTCGACTACCCTAATCAGCCAGCAGGCCTGGTCGACGATGGCTCCATGATCCTCTCATCATAGAAGAGTACACAAATCGCATGGCTAGAACTATCTATCTTTCCCCGCTGGATATCCCATTGCAGGTTGCCCTCGTGAGGCGCAAAAAGGTCAGACACGTGCTCTCCTGGCAAGATTTTCGCATGGCTGATGACTCTTGTCATCACGAATGCCTAGCCATACCAGTCACAACACATCTCAACAGGCTTCTGCCAACTTAATTGATAGCAGCTTAGTCTGGGAGCGCCACTTCTGCCTCATAGCTGGCCACAAGAACCCTCCTAATGTCTCTATCGCGCTTGAACCAAATGTGTTTGTAGCTGCCGATTTGTCTTCAGCCAAAGACGGATAAGACAAGTGTGGACCAAATGTCTACTTTAGGTAGATTTCAATGCCCACAGGCTCAGCGCGGCGCCTGGTGGAGTTGGATGTGTCTGCTTCAATGGTCGCAATCCCAGCTTGCAGAGCTGACAACCTGCGCCGAGACATTGGCCGAGAGAAACACTGACGGTCTGAGGACAGGGCACTGAGCCTTTGTTCTCACATCTTTGCATACCAATCAATGTCTGAGATGGTCTTACTGGCTTAACCTTTCACTGTGAGTTTTGAGATTCCTGCAGGTACTACCAGTTGACATGAGCATTCTGGTTGGCGTTCCTGCCCACGTTTGCGCCTGATTTAGCTTATTGCCCACTTGAGCACTGGAACTCGTGATGAACGCTGCCAACTAAGTAGTCCTAACACTCGCCGGAAGGAGTCCATTTGTATCTTGTTGAATATTGAAGATTGGAGCACATAATTACCATCAAGGTCGAGGCAGACTGTGTACTTTGCCCATGTTATGATATGCTCACAGACAAGATCTTATTGGGATGAGAACAAGACTCCAAGGTTCCTATGTACCAGACCAGTCAACTTTATCCCGATGGAATTTAAATACGTCATCCCACCAAATATTGGTCCGAGGAGAAGACGGAGACAGCATTTGATCATCAATGGGCCCAGAAACAGTGGACTGCGGTGATGGCATATCAAACATCTGCAGCTAGCAATGAGAATGAGTAGGAAGTTCAGGACAATTGAAAATTGAGAACCCATGGGAAGGAAGTAAGACTGAAAACCCTGGTTGGGTTTCGATGCTTGTACTGTACGTCTGAAAAGGCAAGCCTGCTGCAGGAGCTGTAAACTCCCACATTTGGTATCGGGGCAACCAGCATTGGAACCGCTACACTATCAACCCGCGTTTGCCCTTAGTTCAGTCAAAGATCTGAATCTTTCAACCACATCACCACCACACTTCCATAGGACACTGTCAGCTCTCAATCCCCAACAATTCAACATCTCACAACGTCAACCCCCGGTCTAGGACACCCCAGCCTCAGAATGCCTCCCAAAAAGACCACAACTGCTTCAGCTGAAGGTGGCGATGGAGCTGTTACCGCCCTGGTGAGTTCCCATGCATCTACTTGCTCCTGAAGCACTTCACACAGCTCCCTGAGCGTGTGCTTCAAATACCCCACTTTGCTTCCTTCAACAACCCTTTACTGACCTTGGTGTGGTCTCAGTGCCACATGATCATGAATCATGATGACTTCAAGATTGACAGCCATAAGCTCGCGCCAAGTAAGTGGCCTTCAAATGAATCTTGCCTGCCCTGGCCTTGACAAAGGGCAGAGTGTGTCCCACCTCAGCAGTACCAGTCTTGCTTGTCTCTCAGCCGAGATGTTACCCAGACAACATGCGATCCACTATGAACATCGTGTCTTTCGTTATCTCAATCAACGACAGGAGTTGCTAACGATCTTTAGTTCTCGGTGTGAGCCATCCCAAGAACGTGTAAGTTAAGGCCTACACATCACATTGTCCCAGCACTTTACCCTTGCCCGTATCTCCTCCCCGAGCAGCTGCTGCGCTGTTCATGATTGACTGAGATTAACCACGCCACGCAGGCCCCGGAAGATCAACGGCATCATCAGTCCGTACGGATTCGAGTTCAAAGGTGGCAAGATCATTCAGTCCGGCAGCCAGGTTCCAGCCGCCACCGCCGGTCCTAGCAACGATGCCAGCGCTTCTGAGACTGGCAAGGGCGAGAAGACCAAGGCTCGCCAGGGTCCTGCCGCGAAGAAGCGGAAGCTTGCTGACGACGATGACAGCAGTGACCGTGTCAAGGAGGAAGACGGTCAGGAGGCTTGATTGAGGCATGATAGTCTGTCTTTCACAGGTCTCAAGTACCTGCCCAGGGGACATCTACAAATGGGGAGGAACTTTTGACCAAAAAAATCCTGGAGGTTTCCATCTTGTTTCGACATCCTCCCTCCGCAACAGGCAGCCAGGGACAAGTGAGATCGAGAAGCTTGATGATGGAGGAAGCCTCAGGTTGAACGGCCATGTTTGGAATACGCTCTTGACTCTGGCATAGTCGAGTGGGGAGTAAGAGAAGCTTTAGACCAATGGGACTTGCGTCTCTCTCTTTAGCATGAGTATGCTTTCTTCTGACAATCAAAGCCTTCGCATCTCCGATGTGCTCTGACAAATATGCCCCCAAGATTCACAAGAGCGTATAGGCGTTGGTGAAGTGAACCGTAGTGGTTATTTCCTTATTTTGCGTCCTGAAATAATGAGTGCTGTGAATTTGGCCGATGTTTCGCCATTCATACAGGGGAGACCCCATGCAACAGTCCCACTTTTATTTCAAAGGTTCAGAAGACGTCGTCACCATGTCAATGGAACCCTGTGGCCGAACTTCCTGGTCTGATCTTCCAACCTGTCTTTCCGGTAGAGGAAGCCGTTTCAAATTTGGACCATATCGTCTACAAAGGTCTCAGCCCATACATGGTAACACGACAGATGTTGCCTCATGAGGCCCTCGCCTCGCGGGTGGACTGAATTGATTGGAGGATGGATCTGTCAAATACTACGCCATGCCAGGTGGGTATATGTGCCTGTCGATTCTCGGTACCGGTGCCTGGGACCCACTGCTTACGATTTGACGTCCTGGACCGGAATGTTTCGTTTCAATTTTCTTACTCCCAACCATGCTCGGTCCGCATAAACAAGGCCCTGGGACTCTACTTCATTTTTGCCCGATCTGCCAATTGGATTTCAGGGCAGCACTCCGGAAGCTTAGCGAAAGTGGAATTCAGACGAACGCCAACGATTGTTCAAGTGGGATGCCGCGTGGCCAGTGGCGCGGATGGGGACAATAGGTAGCCGACTCCCTATCAACTGCTGCCACCCTCATCCGTTGGCCGGCTTTTGTCTCGTCGTCCAGGCTATCGAGCATAGATTCAATCGTCTGTTCTTCCTGTAATAATGGAGACTTCGTCGTCAGCTTCTCCATAGACGTCCGCCGGGGCTGGTCGTTACCTTTCTTTCTTTCTTTCTTTCATGTCCGTAAGTCGGAAGATCTAATAGGTTCTAATTTCAAGAGGTCCAGAGACAATAAGATATATATTTAGCGTCAAATGCTTGGATTTATTCTCCCAGCATGTCAGCGCAGTCTGATGTACACAACTGCCACATACACTCGTTACATTGCTACCACTAAACACACAGACTAGAAGTGCTCGCCTTGGTCTGACTCCGCCTTCCCTATCATCGTGCATTCTTTTTTCGACATTCATATCGTGCCTGACCTTCAAGATGCCTAAGCCATCAGCCAAGGCCTGGCTTGTGGCTATTCTATCTTTTGTTACCGGCACATCAGGCGAGGCCTCGTCGAATTACACTGAGCAGCTTCTGAGCTCTGGAACAAGTATGCCTCGACATGGGCCCCATGGTACATCACTCGCTCACGGTTCACCATCTAGTTAAGCTTGGCGAGTGGCAGGACGCTTACAACAAAGCCTCCGCCTTTGTCGGCACACTGACGACTTCCGAGAAGATTTCCCTAATCACGGCCGGTGATGCCGGGAATTTCACTGCACTCAACATGTTGGATTCTGCCACAAATCCACTGGCCTACTACTACGTCACAACTTGGCCTGCCGGCCTAGCCATGGCCATGACTTGGGACACAGAAGCAGCTTATGGACAGGGCAAGGGAGTAGGTGCCGAGTTCAAGGGTAAAGGCGTCCATCTTGCCTATGGGCCGACCCTTCAGCCTTTGGGGCGGTCCCCTTGGTGCGGTCGCACAGGAGAGTCGTATGGTTTAGACTCTTACCATGCAGGTCTCATGGCGGGCGCCATAGTGAAGGGAATGTCTGATGCTGGAGTTGTCCCTTCGGCCAAGCATTACATTTTGAACGAGCAGGAGACCAATCGCATGGGTTCGGGCAATAGCATGGGGGGAGGCGGCGGCGGCGGTGCGCCTCCCGGCGGAGCCCCAGGAGCCAACATGACCCTCCAAGCTCGTCAGACTGCAGGAGGAAACAGCACTACCACTTCTTCTTCCGATGCTTCCGGATCCTACAGCGTCCAGATCGGCGACAAGGCGTTCCACGAAACCTACCTCGCGCCCTTTTACGACACGGTTAAGAACGGGATGGGAGGCGCCATGTGCGGAATGAACAGGGTCAACGGAACATATAGCTGTGAGAGCCAGGACCTGCTCGCCAAGTACCTCAAGACCGAGCTTGGCTTCCCAGGAATCGTACACGCCGACGTTTCGGCACAGAAGACGGGCATCAACGCTGCGAACGCGGGCATGGACCTCTCGTCTAGCTCGTACTGGTCGAACGAAACGCTGGGGGACGGTCTCGCAAACGGCAGCTTTACTGCCGAGCGTTTAGACGACATGGCCATAAGGAACCTGATGGGCTATTATCGACTAGGTCAGGACAAAGGCTACCCTACCCTAGCTGAAAAGACAGAACGCCGCGATGTCAGGGGTAATCACAGCACCCTCGCGAGGAAATACGCCTCCGAGTCGATCGTTCTTTTGAAGAATACCAACAACGCTTTGCCCCTAAGAAACAAGACCAGTATCAGCATATTCGGCACGCACGCTGCGCCGCGGTACGTCGGAGCCAACACGGCCTTGGCGGTTTACGACGGCGAACCATCCACAATGGAGGGACACATGGCCGTCGTGGGAGGATCCGCGATGGGTTCACTTGCGTATGTGACGACACCGGTGCAGCTGTTCGTCCAGCGCGCCGCGAACGACGGCTTCATGCTGCGCTGGTGGCTGAACGACACCGTCTCGGAGACCAGCAGCGGCATGCAGGGGAGCGGCACCGAGCTGACCGAGACGACGCTGGGCGTGGCGGACGGGAGTGACGCCTGCGTTGTATTCCTCAATGCCTGGGGAGGAGAGGGTGCTGATCGCACGGAGCTGTATAACGAGGGTCAAGACGCGCTCGTGTCGAGTGTTGCCGACAACTGCAACACGATCGTAGTCGTTAACACTGTCGGCCCCCGGCTGCTGGACGCCTGGATCGAGCACGAGAATGTCACTGGTGTTCTTTACGCCGGTGCGCTGGGCCAAGAGTCCGGAAATGCGATCGACGACGTGCTCTTTGGGTCTGTGAACCCCTCTGGCAGGCTGGTGCATACAATTGCTATGAATGAGAGCGACTACAACCCGGACACTATCATCAGTGACAGCGAGCTTCAGCTGAACTTTACCGACGGCAACTATATCGACTACAAGTACTTTGACCAATATAACATCACCCCCCGCTTTGAATATGGTTACGGCCTCAGCTATACCATATTTAATTACTCATCCACCGTCTCTGTCGAGTCCCGCAATCTCAGGTCTGGGTACGCGACTGGGGACAAGGCTGTTGGCGGACGAGAGGATCTCTGGGACATTGTCGTCACTGCCAAAACATCTATTACCAACACCGGCAAGGTGGCGGGAGCTGAGGTTGCGCAACTGTACGTCTCCTTCCCCGCTGCTGCTGGTGAGCCGGTCAGACAGCTTCGTGGGTTCAACAAAACCACGATCCAGCCTGGCGAGAGTGTGGATGTCACTTTCGAACTACGCCGCAGGGACCTTAGCGTTTGGAGCGTGGTAGGGCAGGAATGGGAGGTCATCAAAGGCGAGTATGTGTTCTATGTTGGAGCTAGCAGTCGAGACCTCAAGGCACAGGCCGCCCTGGCCGTCTCGTAGCCGATGAAGCTCTCCTTCCACGCCCGTAGTTGAGCGTTATGGAGCTTAAAGTCGTTCGACAAGATCGTCTTAGTTACAGATTCTCATCAAACAGAAACAAGTTGCTGCTGGTTGTCTTTTTGACGCCAAAAATGTAGGTCTCTCAAAATCGCCCAGAAATGTTCAACCCGTCACCCTCTGCGGGTCGGTTTCTCGTCCGCTGTCTTGTAAAGCAATTGATACCAAGCAGCCAGAATGTGGGTCCAAACCTGCCTAAAGTACCGAAACTACCATCCTCGGCCGGCGAGCTTCTCGTCCGCTCTCATGTTGCCACAGTTGATTCCGACCATAGCCTCGCCGAGGCCAGTGCTGCACTCAGCCAGCACCTTGGGGTCCTTGAAGTGGGTTGTGGCCTTGACGATGGCCTTGGCCCTTTTCGCGGCGTCACCTGACTTGAAGATGCCGCTGCCGACAAAGACACCGTCGCACCCGAGCTGCATCATGAGGGCGGCATCCGCGGGAGTTGCAACTCCACCGGCGGCGAAGTTTACGACAGGCAAACGACCCTGCTCAGCAGTCTGCTTGAGAAGCGCGGCGTCGCAGCCCAGCTCCCTGGCCAGGGCTCGGATGCCGAGCTCACCCTCCTTAGCAAGTGCCGCCTGCGCCCGTGCGATGTCAGCATTGACCTGGCGCATGTGTCTCACGGCCTCGACTACGTCTCCGGTGCCTGCCTCTCCCTTGGTGCGGATCATAGCTGCTCCCTCGGTGATACGTCTGAGGGCCTCACCCAGGTTCCGGCAGCCGCAGACGAAGGGTACACTGAAGTTGTTCTTCTCTACGTGGTAGGCGACGTCCGCAGGGGTGAGAACCTCAGACTCGTCAATGTAGTCCACGCTGGTCATTTGTTAGTCACTGCTACGGACCCCAGGGTGATACATTTTGGAACAATCCCATGGGTGGGGCACGGGGATCAGTAGAGAGGGCAGTGACGGCACTCACCCGAGGGCCTCGAGGATCTGGCACTCGACAAAGTGGCCGATACGGGCCTTGGCCATTACTGGGATGGTCACGGCGTCCTGGATCTCCTTGATCATGGCTGGGTCACTCATGCGCGCAACACCGCCGTCCTTGCGGATGTCAGCAGGGACACGCTCGAGGGCCATGACAGCACAGGCGCCGGCTTCCTCAGCGATGCGGGCTTGCTGGGCGTTCACGACGTCCATAATGACTCCACCCTTGAGCATCTGAGCGAGGCCGGCCTTGACGGCAAAGGAGTTTTTGTTAGCGCCATTGGCACTGCCGTTGGTAGCCGGGGCGGCCAGGTTGACGGTGGTGTTTGTGGTTCCGTTGGAGGTTGCCATGGTGAGAGCGAGGGAGATATTATAACGAGTTGGGGGCTGAGTTGAGGTGTGAAGCTGTGGCACGGACTGTGGACCAGTTTCTGGAGTGGGATGGGCGGCTGCAGAAGAAGGGGAGCAGTTCTTATTTTGACTGCGGTTGATGTCGGCGGGGGGAGTGGGTGTGTGGAGACAATGACTAGTAGACTGTAATCTGATCTTCTAGAAGTGTTCGGTTGCAGGGCTTGCCGTTATAAAATAGACAAGGAGGGAATAGAGTGCCAAGAATGCGACCCTTTGCGTTCAAGTGCGCCTGGACTTTTTCTTTTTCGCCACCATGCGGCGAGAAAGCAGCGTGGTTGAAGTTTGGGCAGTCGCGGGCGGCGGGCGTCTGGCCAGTCGACGATTGAGTCTCAGGGAACACAAGGGTCGGCACGATTCAGTGGGTTGCAGCAGTGAGCACTGAGTTGTCGGTCGGCATGCAAGGTGAAGCTGGCTGACACCACTCGGGACACACCTTGCACGCGGACACGCGCATATGATTTTATATTCGATAGACAAGCCTGTCGTGAACGGACGGACGCTGCCAAACAACCCAAACGCCTCAGTACAGTCAGACCTGATTTCATGGCTGCTGATGACTCAGAGACTGCCACTTGACAAATGACCAACAAACCACCGGCGCCCGATGTCGGGACGAAATGGGCCAGGTGCAGGCCCGGTGCAGAGCTCCCAAGACCATCGATCCGTGTCTACCCTGGATATAGAGTTCAGATCTTCGGCACTGGCGCCAATGGGGCCCCGGTTTTTTTTAAAAAGAAAAAACGGCCTACACTGCAACTGGTGCTGCTGGCAGGGAGCACATCTGTCACGGGAGGGGTAGGCCTAGGACTTCCTTAGGTAGGTAGATTCCACAAGTCACCAGAGAGGGAATGCAATACCACCTATTCGGGCAGGGCCCATCCAACTCGTCAAACTGCCCACAACGGCAAAACGACCACACGGCCAAACGGCCACACGGCCCCCCAGGAACACTTGGCTACAGTAGCCCCAGCCCGTCCCGGGCCTCCGATAAGTCACACCCAATCTGGTCATCCATGCTCATTTGCGACGAACCAGAACAACATCGCCCGCCCCGTCACGACTCATCTGCCGCCGTCATCGTCGAATGAGGGAGTCCCAGCCGAGTCAACCCACACGTCAGACGTCAATCTTTCCCAGAAGGTTCACGCCCGTCCATAAGAACCTCTTGTCCTGTTGACTTCTTGGGGAGGGCAAGGCGGCACCTAATCTGGCCCTCCTGACCGCAAGCAAGACTGCTTCTCGTCCGGCCCCAGACTGGCGATTCCACGACACAATGGCGGCTACTGTCGGCGTCTTGGCCCTCCAAGGAGGCTTCCTCGAGCACCTCTCACTCCTCCACAAGTCCGCACAGCATCTCACCAGCACAACCTCACATCTAAAGAAACCCTCCTTCGATTTCATCGAGGTCAGGAACCCTGACGACCTGGCACGTTGCGATGCCCTCATCATCCCGGGTGGCGAGAGCACCACCATCGCTCTCATAGCAGCACAGTCGGGGCTCCTGGAGCCACTGAGAGATTTCGTCAAGTGAGTCCCCCACGTCAGCCGCCTCCCCCCCCCCTCTTCTCCCATTCGCTAGGCCCTGGGAAGGCGGTCCGGACTGACGGCACCCCAGGACAGCTAAGAAGCCCACCTGGGGCACATGCGCAGGTCTTATCCTGCTTGCTGAGGCAGCAAACGCCGCCAAGAAGGGTGGTCAGGAGCTTATAGGCGGCCTGGACGTCAAGGTGCACCGCAACCACTTCGGCCGTCAGATAGAGAGCTTCGTGGCAGACGTCGATTTGCCCTTCCTCGCGCAGTCGGACCTGCTGACGGGCTCGGATTCCGCGGCCCCGTTTCCCGGAGTCTTCATCCGGGCCCCCATTGTCGAGCAGCTGCTAGCACCCGGCGCGACTGTGGATTCGGTGGAGCCCGGGGTTACGGTTCGTAATGGAAATCCAGAGAAGGCAGAGGTTGAAATCCTGGCCGTCTTGCCGCACAGGAAGAACCAGGTGAAGGGCAGCGCGGTGGACAGCACCACCGAGGTCCACGGCGGCGAGCTCAACGACATCGTTGCTGTCAGACAGGGCAACATCATGGGCACCAGCTTCCATCCCGAACTAACCAGCGACATCCGTATGCATGTTTGGTGGCTGGAGCAGGTCCTCAAGAACCTTTCTTGAGGTTGATGAGCGGGAAGAGGAGAAAGCTGGGAACATTTCAATACATTCTGCCCTGTCGCCTTGTGTGGCAGGTCATAGTTTCTGCACATTTAGACATCAACACATAGACGCAGCGTAACTAGCTTTAGAGAAATATGACAAACAATCCTTGCAACGTCTCTGCCCAATGGCCTGTATGATGATGAGAAGGGTTGACGAACCTATGACACCAGCAGAGGCCCCTCTTTCGACAGACGCCCCCCCCCCCGGGGCGCTTTCTTTCTCACGAAGTAGGTACAACTAGAAGAAGGTGTTGAGTGAAGTAGCAAGTGGTTTAGTTCGTGTTGCGTACACATCCGAAGTCGTGTACGGTGCCTTCAGACAACGATAAACGTTTAAACCCACAGCTTTGAAGAGAGAAAAAAAGACACAATGCCGATGGTAGGATAAAAGACGGAATTGATTGAAGTATTGGGCGCCTTGAGGCATTTCCATGTGAAACTCGGACATCTCTTGTCCAACTTATGACTCATGCCACGAAGTTCGTAAGGCCTTGGACTTGGTACCAGCAAGTGGTAGACTTTATTTCCTCACGATTACTGACTGACCATATTGAGGCTCAACTGCCATCGACAGCCAAGTACGAAAAGTTGTTTGGTGATGTTGTCTTGCCTTTTATGAGGTGTGGCCTTTTCTAGAGATAGTCGAATGACAAGTTCCTAGCAGCAGTGAAAAGCGACCAGAAGCGTTAGAATATGATACTCGCTCTCGACTTGCCGTTTGAAGCCATCACAAGACACTTGAAAATGTTTTCTTTTTTGCGCACCTGCCTACGCAGATATGACTCTGCCAGAATCCCATTGCACAATACAGTTCAACCATGCTTGACACAGGCGGTGCTCAAGTGGTGAACTTAGGAAACAATTGTCATTTCAGGCAAGTTTAGCAAGGCAATGCATTTTCAATATGGAGGCAAAAAAGAAATAAAAAAATGTGACCACCCTGGCCATTGAAATACCATGATAACCGGGCTATGGAGGCACTCAAAGACGTAAGATCCGCTTCCAATATCATCAGAACGGCTTCGAACGCCACTGCCACGTTATCTTGAAGTGCTCTTGCTCTTGAGGGCTCCAAAGGACATCCAAGCCAGACCCTAAGGTACCATTCGCTTTTTATCACTGTTTGCTGCCTGTGAAGGACCTCAGTGAATCACTCGCTCCCAAACACTGATATCTCTACTCACTAACTCCTACTTTGTCGCGCCTTGCCGTCTCCCATCTTCCAGCCTTCCACCCTCCAACTTCCAGTCTTCCAACCTCCAACTTCTCACTACAACCACTTCTTCTGTCTTCAATACCATCATCCCACTCTTGCACAGTCTGCCCGCTACCAAATCAATCCAATTTTTCTCAAGCAGAAATCCATCCTCTCAAGTTTTTCATCATGCAGAACCTTCTCTTCTTCGTGATGGCTATCATTGCCAACTTGGCGATGGCCGCCATGGCCTCGCCTCTCGCAACTCGTGACGAGGCGCCACCGCCAGTTGGAGGTAAGTAGCCTTTACACACAGTCTTTACCACTTCGAGAAGAAACATATGCCTTTTGCAGTTTCTACAATAAGGCTTTATGGCCTACATGTGTTGAGATAAGCTATGAACACCTTGCTGCCCACTCCTCGCCATTTTGCTCTGAAGCTACTTACCTTGCCTCTTTGGTCAATCAAGATCTGACTCAGAATGCTACAGGTGGTCTCATCTGGTGCACCAGCCAAGCGGACAAGTTCTGTACTGTCGGAATCCACGACAACTTCGACACTCACGAGATCGATGTCTACATCTTCGACAAGAACTGTAATTATGCTCTACCAGTTCCGCAATCTGGTTGTATCGGTGTAACTAATCTTGGTTTTCATCGGCCCTAGGCAACGTCTACGCCAGCACCAACGAAGTCCTCACTGAATCGAAGTATACCATCAGCTGGAAGGATGGCTCCGGCAACCCGCACTCGTAAGCATCACTTTTCATCTGTTACGGATCCCCGTCTTTCATGTTTTGGAATGTTCTAGAATACAACAATTTTGAACCCGTAGCAGGACTAACGTCACCATCAGTGGAGACGTGTTGGTTCACGACGTTACTGGTGGAACCGACGAGTTTTGGTCTGGCAGCAGCCACTACCAGGAGGGTTGGACTGTCGAGACCCCGCTGCCGGTCTACTACGAATACCGTGCGTTCAAGTGCGAGGACTGAGGGGAGGAGTTTTGATGAGGAAGTGACGGTGATGTCTGCCTGCCGTTGGAGACACACTACCGACCCTCTCGGTGAAGTGCAAATTCATGCTCTCCCATGCAACAGGCGCCAGATCTTGATTTGGGCCACTTAGGCTGCAGATAAGAGAATGAAAACAAGGCTATTAAACCCTGATGACATATGTTGACATACTATAACAATGGTACGTGGAAGTAATCTAGCTAAACTTCCTCGAGTCAAATGCAGCTGCAGCAATGCCAAATCTTCAGGTTGCATATAAGCGTATCCCGGGCAAAAAAATCGCCAACACATGAACTTGATAATTCTTGAGGAGTTTTGGCCAACCACAACACCGTTCCGCCAATCAGATGCTTGCACCTTGGTCCCTATTTACCTGCTCGCTAGATGGTCGACCCAAGCCATTCCTAATGGCATCTTCGACCTGGACCAGTCTCTTTGGCAGCGCAAAGCCGATACCGAAGAACACAAATATGGCCCACTTCCATCTGAACGGGTTGAAAGCCACAGAGAATGTGAACCACCACAGCAACTCCAGATACGTGAAGAAGTCAAACGCCCCAGTGGGACTGCGGGCTTTCAGTATCTTGGTCATATCGATCCACCGTTCCATCCAGAACGGGCTCGGGCGGGTCAGGGGGTCGATGAGGAACATGAGGAGAATCCGGGTATAGATTCCAATGTGCCAGTTGCCCACAGTGCCGATCGCGGACAGGTAGGTGCAGTTGATGGCTGAAATGGAGGGGTGGTTCGGCGGGAAGGTCTGGAGGTACCAGTTGGGCGCACCGTAAGGCTCCTCGAAGCTGTCCTTTGGGAGGAATGACAGGGAAGGGCGCTGGAATCCCGTGGCGAGGACGATCATGTCGGCTTCGATCACGTCCTCGCGTCCGGGCCCGCCGGGGGGGACGCCCTTTGCCCGACGGTTCACTTTTACTCCGCCTTCCTCGAACCCCTCGATGTCGCACCTGACCCACTCGGCCTGCCCAGAGCGAATCTTATCCATCACATCCGTGTTGACCATGGGCGTGTCCATAAATATACCTTTGTTGTAGGGGGCAATATCTTGAAGGTCGCGGTAGAACAGCTTCTTGAGAAACAGCTCGGGGATCCAGGAGAATATAGTCTCTTGGCCAAAGATATTGAAGGCGAGGAGCATATTGACGATTGGGTTGCGCGGAATAATCCACTTGTCAGATCGGGCAAGAATATAGACCTTGGCAGCGTCTTCGTCGGCTGCATACTCCAAAGCCTCCACTGCGCTGGCTCCACCGCCGATGACCACCATGGTCTTGCCCTTGGCGCTCTTGCCGGTCAATTGACTGGAATGATAGATTGGCCCGCGGTATTTCTCCATGCCCTCAATATGAGGACCTGAGAAAGCAGTGTCAGTAAGCGGTGGCTGTCTTCGAAATGCTGATGCTCGACTTACGCTTCGGGTCGCCGCAAGTGCCAACAGCAGCAATAAGACCCTCAAACCTCCCATTGGAGGTGTCATTGACGACCCAGCGGCCTTTCTCGTCTTGATAGACTTTCTCGGCCTTGAAGTGGAATATGGTCTTCTCGTCTAGGTTGTAGCGCTTCCATAACTGCCTGACCTGGCTCAAAATCTGCTGACGGTCGGGGTAGCCTCGTTCCCACTTTACCGAAGGGTGAAATCGATACATTAATGAGTGAATCTGGAGACTCGAAGTGTTGTTGACTCTCTGAATGCCGTCAGCGGGTTACCACATGCGGGATTCGCGCGGGAAGTTGGAATTGGTCACCCACACTCCATATTCCGCCCAGATTGTCCTCCCCTCCGGCCTCAAAGATGGTGACATCGAACCCATGGCCGACGCAGTGTGCTGCAGACGTGACACCGGTGATACCCGCCCCAATGATGGCTACCTTGGGTCTGCGCAGGGGTTTGCTCCTGTCCGGAGGCGCTGGGGACAGAATCTTATCTGTCAAGTACTGGAAAACTTGGAACCAGAATAGAAAGGGATGCAATAAAGGGTTCTCAACCCTCGACTCGGAAGGCATTTTTCAGGTGTTCAAGGGGCTCGAATTCCGGGCTCGGGTCAGGCACAATGCTAACAGGATGGAACAAAGGAGCGACCGGCCCAGCACTCGTCAACGCCCACGAGCGTTTTATACGGCTGCTCCCTGGAGAGCCCGGGCCTCCGTCAAGTAGCAGCAATTAGCTTTGAACGTCAGTTGTTAACATCGGCTTGTGATTTGTCGCACCATGCTGCAGACGACAACAGCTGCCAGCTGAGCTCTCGACCTACCATGCACCTAGGTTAGGTAGCTAGTATGGCGCGCTACCGATCCTGGAATTTCGATCCGAACAGACGACGTCATTTGCCGTGGGGCTTGATGGGTGTCTGATGCAACCGGCCAGGGCAATTCTGGCATGTGAAAAGAGCCTCATTCACTCACGCCCACCTCTCCGGCAGTCCGACTGGCCCGACCCGCGGGAGATCGGCTGGGTCGATGCAACGCTGCAAAACGCTGTGCATTGCAAGCATGCTGACACGATGCGGCACTTTAACAAATCTGTCGACAATTATCTGTGGGCCCACACAACATCCGCTTCTACTGCAGCTGTCCTCGGTGCGTGTAACACGCGCCTGTTCCTCGGCCTAGAGACGGCAAATCCCGTCCGCCGAAAGTAATCGGGCCCGAGCGCAACGTCTAGTCAACGATTGTGAAGATGGCGCCAGTGCCATATTATGTTGATGGCTAAGCTAGGTGAGCTCTGCAGCGCCCAATTCCGCTACGTCGAGACAGACCGCCACTTGTATAAATCGAGGCTCCATCGGTCGGTAACTGTAAAACTGTAACCGCGAGCCGTGGGATGTCTGCTACTTGTGTCTTCCAGCCCGGTGCAGCTGCAGAAAGCCGGCCATTGGCCCGCCAAGTATTTCTTGCAAGTGAACCCGGTGTTGATTCCAATCATCTCCTCTTCCCTCCTCTGTCCCGCCGACCGGATTCGAGGACTTTGAGCCGCTTTTGATAACTCTCGCCTGCTTCTCCACTGCCTCGGGGGCCATCCACGGTATCACGACCTCTCTTGCGACTCTTCTCCAGTAGAGCCTTTGTACCCCGTCCGCCGTCCTTTCTATTTGTCATCTTGTTGATTCGGTCGACACCCATACCAAGATCCCGCCACTCCTCGCCGCCATAGTCCATGCGGCCACTGCGGCCGTCGCGCGCAGCCTTCTGGGCCCGCTCCTTCTTGCTCTCCTTGGGCAACCGGGTGAAGTTCCGCTCCTCGTATTCGCGACGCTCATCTTCTTCCTTGCGCTCCGACGCAGTCTTGAGTCTTCTACCAAATTGGGCAATATTCGTACCGATACTTGGCTGTGCAACAGGCGCTGTAGATAGCTCATCGGCCACAAATTCGTCCATGGTTGCGGACTTGACCGGACCCCGTTCCCTCTTCTCGCGCTTGTCGAAAGCGGGCATAATCGTAGGGGCGACTCTGGGAGGTCTATAAATGCCGTCGTTTTCTTTGCCGTGCTTTCCGGCTGCGTCGGCTGCGGGACGCCGGGCCATGGCGCCGAAGAGGGGGCGGGCTTGAATACCAGCCATGTTCGGTGCAGGTGCAGAGTCTTCATCGCTCTGATCCTCCTCTTCGGAATCCTCATCGCTCGACTCGGAATCGGAGCTGGAGGCGGCAGCTGCCTGCGCGGCCTTCTCGTTGCGCTCTGCATTGTCGGCAGCGCGCAGGAGTCTTTCAATCTGGTAACGCAGCTTTTCCTCCAGTGGGCGAACTCCTTTCTCCAGGTAGAGACGTAACTCGACCAGCTTCCTCACAACTTCTCCGTCATCGACATGTCTAATATCGTCGTTCGAATTGCTCTCCTTTGACTTGCGCAGCTTGACGACGATGAGGAAGATCAGGTTCTGCAGGTACGAGAGCAGCAGCTCGTTCTTGACATCAAGCAGGGAAATGCCATCTTTGGGCGCCGCGACCGAGTTTATTTTGGAGGTTGCTTCGAAAACTGAAGAGAGGGATTGCGTCAAAGAGTCCAAGAGGACGGGAAGGGTTGTTGCTGCCGCCATGCTGCAGTCTGGAATTGTTGCGAGGTGATCATCGAATCTCCAAACTTTTTTTTTTTGGGCGATAAGATTCTGTAGCTTACCTGCCCCATGCCCAGGTAGTGCCGCCCGGGTACACACTCCTGCCAAGACCTTGCCAATGGGAGCCACCCCGGCCCTGACTAAGCCATCTAAGGCTGAGGCGGCAGGGGTCGGGTCGCTAGAGCTGCTATCGATCGAAACGCCTAGCAGCGCTGTGCAGTAAGATGTATGGTGAGAAGTTGACAACTGGCTGCACGAGAATATTCAACAAAGCTTCATCAACGCTGCGCCGACTGATCCGCTGCATTCCACAAAAGCAGATCATATGTGTGCCTGCCGCAGCCATCCAATCTATCAGATATCCCCGGCACTGAATACGCTGGCATGCTCGGCGACAGACAGCTCTGAGCGTTGCGCCCCCTTCCCCCGAGCTATCTGAGAAAGATCCACCCACTCGGAGAGGCACGTTCCACATCCAAAGCAGCTCTTGTACGCCTTGGCGCATTGCCTACTTTGTACTGTTAACGAGCACAGAAGGCTGACCTACGTTACCATCGAGGATACAGAACACCCAAGATGCAATTACCGACCCTCCCGTCGTCCTCAGCGGCGGCGGCGCTGCTCTCCCTTGTCGCCCTACCACATATCGCATCTGCCTTCTATCTTCCCGGCGTGGCCCCGACCACGTACAAAAAGGGTGATGTCGTGCCTCTATATGTCAACACAATCAAGCCGATAGCTCCTCCAGGGGACACAATGCTACACTCGGTGGTAGCGTACGACTATTATCTCCCGATATTCAAGTTCTGCCAACCAGAAGGGGAACCGCAATCTGTGGGCGAGAGTTTGGGGAGCATATTGTTCGGCGACAGAATCATGACGTCGCCATTCGAGCTCAAGATGGCGACCAATGAGACGTGCAAGGCCCTCTGCAACGTCAAATACACCCAAGCTGCCGCGAAGTTTGTCAACGAGAAGATCGAGTTGGGCTACAGCTTGAATTGGCTGGTGGATGGACTCCCGGCCGGCCAGGACATTACCGACGAGCTCACCCACACGGATTTCTACAGCCCCGGCTTCTTGATGGGCGAGGTTTCGAACAACAAGCCTGCTTTTAACAACCACTACGACATCATTGTCGAGTACCACGAAGTCGGCGGCAACCCGAACCAGCTGCGGGTGGTGGGTGTTATCGTCCAGCCTCGTTCTCTCAACTACGGCGACAAGGAACCCGACTGCGCCATGGACACATACGAGCCAGTTGTTTTGTCTGCTGACGGCCAGACCAACGTCAAATTCTCTTATGGTGTCTTCTGGATCAAGTCACCCACTGCTTGGGCCACTCGGTGGGACAAGTATCTGCACGTCTTCGACCCCAAGATCCACTGGTTCTCGCTTATCAACTCGGCGATCATCGTGGTATTCTTGGTCATGACCGTTATGTCTGTACTTGTCCGCACCCTGCGCAAGGATATCGCGAGATACAACCGGCTGGACTCGATCAACCTGGACGACCTGAACGGCACATCCGTCGTTGAGGATGGGGTGCAGGAGGACTCGGGCTGGAAACTGGTCCATGGCGATGTTTTCCGCACACCATCCCACCCTCTCCTGCTCTCGGTACTTCTCGGAAACGGCGCGCAACTGTTCGTTATGACCGGCTTCACTATATGCTTTGCGCTGCTCGGATTCCTTTCACCATCGAACCGCGGATCGCTAGGCACCATTCTGGTACTTCTTTACACCATCCTGGGCTTTGTCGGAGGTTATGTGTCCGCACGAGTGTACAAGTCGCTCGATGGCGAGAAATGGAAGCTCAACATCGGCCTCACGCCACTGCTCGTCCCTGGGATAGTGTTCTCTATATTCTTCGTCCTCAACCTCCTCCTTTGGGCGAAGCAATCGGCCGGTGCAGTGCCATTCACGACAATGCTTGTCATTGTTCTGATCTGGTTCATCATCTCAGTTCCGCTTTCCTGCACTGGTTCTTGGCTTGGGTTCAAATCCGCCCCGATCGAATCACCAGTCCGCACAAATCAGATCCCTCGGCAGATCCCCCAAGCTACTACCTATCTCAAGCCTATCCCCAGCATGCTCCTCGTCGGCATCCTGCCATTTGGTGCCATCTTCGTCGAGCTGTACTTTATCATGAGTAGTATCTGGTTCAGCAAGATCTACTACATGTTTGGTTTCCTGTTCCTCTGCTACGGACTGATGATTATCACTTGCGCCGCTGTCACCGTCCTGATGGTATACTTCCTTCTGTGTGCCGAGAATTACAACTGGCAGTGGAGGTCCTTCCTGGCAGCGGGCACGAGCGCAGGCTACATCTTCCTGAATGCGATGATATACTGGATCACCAAGCTCAGCCTGGGTGGCTTCGTGGGCAGCATGCTCTACATTGGATACAGCGGCTTAATTTCATTCCTCTTCTTCATTCTGACTGGTGAGCTCAATCGTATTCCCCCCTCGTCCATTTCCTGTTACTGACAGTCTGTAGGCACGATTGGCTTCTTCTCCAGTTGGTGGTTCACGCGGAAGATCTACTCCTCTATAAAGATCGACTAAGCACCCCCCGAGATTTGCCCCAGTCGTCAGCATTTGGTCGACCAAAAAATTAGGTATCATTTGTATAGTATTTGTAGACTGTACCAACACTACGAGGGAATGCACAAGCGCTTGCCCATGGTGACAGCGCTATGAGCTCGGGCGGTTGACATGGGGTGTGGTCACGACAACAATAGCTTGGCGTCAAGGTCGCATATGTTTCTTCACAGCACCTCAAGCTTGGTAGACATGACACCGGCCGTAGCAGCGAATGACACATTGCTTCTGAACAACGACAACTACATGACTGGCTCCCGCGATGGTACTTGAACCACCGGGCTGAGTTTGAGACTCCATCAAATTGATTTGAAATAAGTTGTCAGCCGCGAGGCCAAGCTACCTGGCTAAGGCCGGACGCTCAGTCGTCATCATCGTCATCGAGGTCGCCGCCCATGAACTGGAACTGCTTCTTCTGCGGCTCGTTCGAAGCAGCCGCGCCGCCGGGCGACGGCCCACCGGCACCAGTGCTTCCCCTCCGCAGCGCCTCTTCCTGCAGGCGCTCCCTCTCCCGCTGCCTCTCCCTTGCTACGCGCGCCTGCTCCTCCCTCATCTTCCGCAGATTCTCCTCCCGCTCCACGGCTTCTCTTTCCTCCTGCTCTCGGCGCTCCTGCTCTTCCCTCTGCCGCCGGGCCTCCTCCTCCGCCGGATCGTAGCCGCGGGGGTCGATGCCCTCCTCGACGAGGTTCTGGATCGACGCGAGCGCGCCCACGCGTATCTTGTCCTCCGTCGCCCAGGGAAGGAACACGTGGCCCGTGAGCGGGTCGAGAAACTGCGTCCACTCCTCAGGCAGCGCCGTCGCGCCGGAGTTGGCTGTGGTCTGGGTGCCCTGCTGGCCCTGGGACTGCGACTGGGCCGCTGGCGTCGGGGCACCGTTCGACGTGACGTTTGGGTTCGGCGTCGAGCCGCCTGCGACGGGCGTTGGGGCTGCCGTGGTGTTCGGGGTGTTGACCGCTTCACCGGTCGACGGCCCGCTCTCGGCGTTGGCGGCTTCGAGGCGAGACAGTATGCTCGCCGGGGGCAGCGTCATCTTGCTGATCCTACGCGCATAGCTGAGCAGCTCCTCGTAGTTAACATCATACTGCGGCCCGTCGGGCGCGGCCGTCGTGCTGGTGCTTGTGATGTCCTTGCGCGTGTTCCACAGGGTGCGTATGGTGTCGCGGATCTGAGCGTCGAGAGCAGAGGAAGATGCCTTGAGTGATTCGAGCCGGCGGTAGTTGTTCTGGTGGGTTTCCACTGCGGGGAGAGCCGATGGGTCAATTACGAGGAAGCTTGAGAGCGTGGACGATAGGTGAAATGGATGGCATACACTGTTTAAGCCCGTGGCCCAATTCACCATCGGCATTTGCAAGCTCGAGAGCCTGTGAAGCCTGGGGATTGTATTTTGTGATCGACTCGACCAGCGTCGCAAGAGCCTTCTCGACCCGCTCGAAGCGAACGTCGACAATCTTGTCCATTGTTCTAAGTGCGCCTTGGATGCCCCACACGGTGTTCATGCATCTGTTCTGCCTCGAGGCAGCTCGTCAGGTAAGGTTGCAGCCTGTCGTGGAGTGAAAGAAGCTGAGCCGGAGCTGGAGCTCTCATGTGAATCGCGTTCCCGCGAGCAAGCTGCCGTTCCGGACCCCACCCCTGTAAGCACGGGCTGCTGCAGGTGTAGCTTGGGCCCAGAGACCAGACCGGGATGACGCTAGAGGGGCTCAGAATTGGCGCCTCAGGCATGAAAAACCCAATTCCCGGCTTGACCCGGTCTGGAGGACTCGCGCGCATTACTGGCACCCAGTAGCCGTCGCGACATTTCTAACCTCGTCGACGACACTTCGCAAGGCAGAGCAGACACACTCTACACCTCGTGACACAGCACACAAGATGTTCCCCGTAGGTCCCGCGCCATGAGTTTGATTCTCATTCTCTGCCGATCCATTGGAACAGCCAAGCCCGCTGTTCGTGTCCCACAGCTCTTACTGACGGCCCACGATGATGCAGACTCAGATCCGCCGGGCAGACCCCTACCCTCAGTACAGGAGCCCCTACGGCCCCAAGTAAGACGCCCTCGCTTGACCCACCGAGGCGTCCGCGACACGATATCGCATTCTGCCTCGCCACGAGATGGGCCCCAATACCGAGAACGCATCACAGCACCTGAAAGACGACGATCGGCGGCTAATGGATGAACGTGGCGATTAGATACGGATTCCAGCCTCATGTTGCGGGTGTGACCGGCAAGCAGGCCATTACACTGTAAGCCGATGGTGTCCTTGTCTTCCCAGTCTGAGCCAGAGCCACAGCCAGAGAGAGTTCAGCCGACCTACTTGAGGATGCCCAGATCTGAAAGGCCCGCGGCGCCACTGATCTGCCGAATGCAAGGCTGGGCTCAAGAATGTGGACATGTCGACTTCCGAGTCTTTGGCCGATGATTAGACTGGGCTGTGGCTTTGCTGGGACTTATCCGCCGTAGCATTCAGTCGGAGCTAATACGACACGTGTAGTGGCACCAAGGCTGCAGGACTCGGCGGTGTTGCTCTGTTCGCGGTCATCTTCTACGCTTCTGGAATTCCCAGGGTACAGCGTGATATCCTCCAGGTATGCAAGAACTTCGAGCATCACCCCAGGCGGTCCTTCTGACAAGCTTACAGAGGGTGCCTTTCATTGGCGGCTACTTCGTCAACGAGATTCCCCCAGAGGACAACGTAAGTGACCTGAAAAGAGCCAGCACGGAACATGTCTGTATTGGTTGCTGACAGCATATAGCCCTTCTAATTCGGAAACGAGAGAGGTCGTGGGGAAGGTCGGAGGAGCAGTCATAGAAAATGGCCTTGCAGGCCTGGTGTAAAAAAGAGCATTTGCAATAGAGTCAAGACAGACACGCCCTTTGAATCGTTTCCCCCAGCATTCCAATCTGTTGTCGTCCTGGCTCTGGTGACGACAAAGACTTCGGAGCACTTATGATATTTCCATGGCACCGGCCACCTTGGAACTGGACCCTTTTGATGCACCCCAATATAGTCGTCCCACTCATGAGATGTGGCTCAAATCGACAGTATACAACCTTGTGTTCATAGTCGTCGTGTTGTCCATTTAGGTTCAGGGGCACCACGTACAGTAGCGGCTAAAACTCGGGTCAATGCACGGCCCACCTTCGATGCTGTCCTTAGACAGTACGCTGACTCTCAAGCAAGCCACGCGTCGACACTCCCACAACATCATTTTTGAAGTTCTCCCAACTATTGTCATTCCTTACCGGGTTCCATACAAAATGGGCACCCTGATTGCGCTCCGGAAATTTGTGGTTCTAGCAATCCGCCCGGCGGTCTACAGCCTTACATGTTGCTACCTCTTCCTCATCAACCGTCTGTCTAGGTCTGGCTGCGATCGACCGGCCGTCCCATTGCTGGTCGCACCCGCTCTCCTTGGCCTTGCGTGGCAAGCAACCGTTGCCATAAATGTCCCGGAGCCCTATCTTGTGAGCACACCCACCAGTTCAAGCTCTTTACGAGTTCATCGCTGATGTCTACCAGGACGAGGTCTTCCATATTCCTCAAGCGCAGAAGTACTGCGAATCAAAATGGCTCGAGTGGGACGACAAGATCACAACGCCCCCTGGCTTGTATGTGACACACCATCCGCCTCTCCTGCCTCATTCCCGCCTCAACATCGGGTATATTTGCTTTGTTGACACCTTTCTAGGTATGCCATTAGCTTGCTGATTCACAGAGCCGTGTGGTTCATGAGTGGGATGTGCTCTGAAACCAGCCTGCGCATGACGAACTGGGTCGCCATCATCGTCCTTTCTTTCATCGCGGTCGACTGCAGGCGGCTCATCGAGTCGAGGGTTGCTGAACGGCGGGAAGGTCACCCTAAGCGCTCCTCCCTCAGCTTTCATGCCATCCATACAGGCATAAATATCAGCCTGTTCCCACTCTTGTTCTTCTTCTCTGCATTATACTACACCGATGTCTTCTCCACGTTAATGGTCCTCTTTGCCTTTCAAAATCACCTGGAGCGGGCCAGCATGAGAGGAAAGCGGTGGCGGGATGATATCTTAGTCATCGTCCTCGGCGTTGCTTCTCTATTCATGAGGCAGACCAATGTCTTCTGGGTCGTCGTATTCATGGGTGGTCTAGAAGCTGTCGAGGCTGCGAAAGCTGTGCCTACAGTCAGGACCGAGCCGCCAAGACGGGGTGTTTCGATGGCGAACATCAAATACTTCGTGTGGAGATCCTCACTGGGAGAGATTCATGATCCTGCGTTGAGTCAGGCCTCTCTGGATGGTTAGTGCCTGCCACAAGCATTTAGCTGTGATGATTCTGGGTTTTTTCTTTTTTTCTTTTTTAAAAAAGAAGAAGAAAATGTGGCTGACGATATATTTTCGGCAGATGCGCTCTGTTGCGTTGTCAGTATCGCCATCGCAGTTGTCTGTAATCCACTACGGGTCTTCAGACAGGTATGGGCTCACGTCGCTGTGATGGGCCTTTTCGCGGTATTTGTGCTATGGAATGGTAGTGTTGTGCTCGGTACGTCCCCAGAGACAAGTCAACTCCTCGAGTCTATCTAACAGATATGCAGGAGATAAGACGAATCATGTCGCGACAGTACATGTTCCTCAGATGCTCTACATCTGGCCACTCTTTGCTTTTTTCTCCGCCCCTCTTCTCCTTCCATTCTTGCCGTGGCCATTCGCTCCCAAACCTGGCCCCAGCCCAACGGCAAGTAATCACAAGCGGTCTGAGACACAGAACTCGCGTAATCGATATGCCACACTCTTGAACATTGCAGGCTACGCCTCCATAACCTTAGGAGCGTTGGCCATCGTGCATTTCAACACTATCATCCATCCTTTCACTCTTGCGGACAACAGACACTACATGTTTTACGTGTTCCGCTATACCATTCTCCGCCGGCGGTGGGTGCGCTATGCCCTAGTCCCGGCTTACGTCCTATGTTGGAGCATCTGTTGGAAAACGCTTGGAGGATCTCAGAACACATACAGTACTGCAAATTCTACCAGGGAGAATCAGCCCTCGCCGGGAAGTAGGGGCAAAAAGGCGGGTACGAACTATGTCCAGGCCGAAGACACGTACACGGATGCCACTCTCTCTATCGAAGTCCCAACTCTCTCGACCGCTCTCCTCTGGCTGCTCGCCACAGCACTTTCCCTCATTACCGCACCGCTCGTGGAACCGAGGTATTTCATCATGCCGTGGGTATTCTGGCGGCTCCTTGCGCCCGCGTGGCCAGCCTACATACCCTTGGCTTCATCAAAGAGAAGTGAAGGCAGAGGCCTGGGCCAACTAGTGGAATCCATCCTGTCCATCGGCCAGAGATTCGACCTACGTCTTTTCGTCGAGACGGCATGGTTCCTAGCGGTGCACTTGGCCACGGCGTACATGTTTATCGCCAGGCCGTACCACTGGAAAGCTGACGATGGCTCGCTGCTCGATGGCGGCCGCCTGCAAAGGTTCATGTGGTAGTGGGCTGCCATGGGGTGAGTTGGCCCGCCCGTGAGCAGATACAAAGCTTTTCATCCTGTAGTAGTACCGTGAAGATATACAAATAATGCATAGCAGTGATACTTACCGCCTCATCTCGTAAATGCCGGCTTTTTACTTCGGTAGGCAACAGGCTCTGAGCATATTTTCTTGGATCTTTTCTGATTATTGTCACCCCACATTCTTGCTCAAGATTTGCTCGGGGAGTGAACCTGAGTTAGGAAGGGCACGCATAGATTCACTGGCGGTAGTTTACTTCGCAATAGGTAGAATGTTGTGTTTGTTCGGACTGAAACCAACTGAAAAGTCTTCGACGCCTTTTGTCTGTGATTTCCTATTCTCACCAACGCTACGCCTGGTATCAAGGTCCTTTTTGAAGTATCATCTCCGGTTCGCACCGACCTCTCCCCCCTTCCTCTACAACCTACAAGAACGTGAAGGCTGCGATAGACACGCCAACCACTGCCCATCTCGCAGTGCTCATGCGCACGGAGGGCAAAGCGCCAGACAGTGGGAAATCGACGCTCCACAAGACCAGCGGGGTAAAATCTCCCTGACAACTGACAGACCCATGAACTGGGGGCATTCGTGAGGGTCATTATTCACCCGCATGGCCGCCTCGACGAAATCTAGCACGTCGAGGTTGCCGATCCTAAAGGCAGTGGTTGTCAGCTTGAGTCTTGTTCTGATCATACAAAGGCAAGGGAAAGCATGGTCTGAACTTGGAGGATGGGGGCCCTTACTCAAAATATGTTGCTCAGTGCGTCCTCACGAGTGACCGTGAGTTCGCAGGTTCCGCGAGTAATCAGGTCAGCAAAACCAATGCCACGTGAGTTGTAGCCGTTGATCTTCCAGGAGCCTGGTCGGGCCTTCATTTCAATTCACGAGTTCTTGGCAGTCCGCTTTCAAGAAGTCTTCCTTCTTTTCCGGGTGGGTATCCGTGTTGCCTCACAGCTCTTGCTCGTCATCTTCGTCCAGGTGATACTAGGTCAGAGACCTCGCGAGTGCCTCAGCTTCTATGAGATTGAGTGTGTCTAGGGTTTGGTTTAGCGTGACGGATTTGTTCTGAGCCAGGGTGCCCAGGGCGATAGTTAGGACGTTGAGGAGTGTGTTTGTTAGCTTCATGTTGAGATTGCGTTGTTAAGCTTGTGACCCGTTGGCTAATCAGTATCATATGGTAGATTTAGGACGCGTCCTTGCTTTCGGATGGGATCATGTTAACTTCTCGGAAGGCCCAGGACTTCAAGAGACTTGTTAAATATTCATAGCAAGACCATGGACCTGCCAGGAGGCCGTCGCCCCCTCGTGATTTCAACTGACGGATGTGACGGACGAGTTCGCCCCTGTCACGTAGTTTTGGCAGTCCCTCCATCAGTTCACGTGCCAGTCGTGTCTCCCATGTCTGCCTCTGGCTCACGCCATCCGACAGCTGCGGCGATATTGAGCAGCCAGGGTCTGAGAGAAGAAGCTCAAGCGCTTGTCTCGACAATGGAAGCCAGTAGTATCTCACATTTGTTCCAGAATCCGAACTCATAGTCACATCCCAACTAGAAGGTGAACTCAGGTCAGCCAGGAAAGGAAGAACGTATCAAAGAACAAATCCATGTATGCTTTTGTGAAATGGACGATGAGTGTCTGCCTATCACCCTATCATAACAGAGGCGTGGTCTGTGAGACCTGCCCTAGGGACATGGGATGTCCTGTAGATTCCGTCCTGGCAACCGCAGCAGCAGTTTCACTTGTTGTTGGTCCTTCGCAATGAATTATGCCCCAATCCAGGCCGATTTCCTTTCAAACCCTTCCCTTCCAGTTCCGTAACGCCGGTACTCAGAAACCCAGAATGCCGCGATGTTATGCAACGTTTTCCCCTGAACTCAACAGCGATCAATCACCTTGTTATGGACCACATCTTTTTTGTGCCCCGCCCCCTGTATGCATCGTCTGTCGCGCGAGTTGTGTCCTTGGATCCTGGTTTTGTTCCTGCGCTTTTCTGTATGTCGTCGTTTCTGGGCCATCATTCATAAACTCAGCCGATCAATGCTGAGCCTGTCCCCGCTCCGCACCCTCCTTACCATGCCCAGCTTGAAGTACTTCTCCTCGCCAGCGGCCGTCTTGCCGCCGATGTACATCCTGTCGGCTCCGAGCACCTCGCGGAACCCCTCTGTTGAACTGTCACTGCCGCGCCGTCGTGGTTGCTGGGGAATGGGGATGCCGCGCGGTGATGTGACGCCCCGGGCGGCGGCGGACTGTGACTGGGCGGCGGCGGCCGCCTGGGCTGCTATGCCGCGTGATGTAGAAGGGGCTGTGGTTGACACGGAGTAGGATGTTGTTGTCGTAGATGATGTTGGCTGCTTATTTGCTGATGAGGTCTGCGCGGGGGACTGTGGCATCGAGGAGGGAGGCTGTTGGCGGAAGGCGGCGAAAAAGCTGGAGAGGAAGGGCCGCTGGGGAGACATGGTGGGTTGGCGATGAGGGATTTGGGGGATGTTTCGCCCCGACTGTAGGTGTCCCCACGCGCGGGAACTTGGCCGCAGAGTCGCAGGATAGGTCGTCGTGATTGAGAAACAGGCGACGCTCTGCCGTGGTGCAAGACCGTCCGATGTGGGCGTCGTCGTGGGCGTCGTCGTGGGCGTCGTCGTGGGCGTCGTCGTGGCCTCGTGGGGAACCAGGCTATGACGGGTGTGTCGTCTGGCTTGTGACTGCGATGCAGGTGGTGCTTTCCCCTGAGACAGAACACAAAGCGATCATCGGCAGGCAGGGTGCAGGTAGATATATCATCCAGCCTGGCCGTCTTTCGTCCGCGGGAGACAAAAAGCGTTGGCCCAGGAGGGGGGTTATGGCCGAGTGGACTTTGATCTCCGGTCGGGTTCACAGAGAGACGGACGAACACAGGCAGGGTGAGTTGTGGGACACTGAAAAGAACGAGGAGCGCACGTTGACGTAGTGACTAAACGGCTATCTGGGCGCCGTCGGCGTCTTAGCACTTAGCAATAGTCTGGGGCACCACTGGGGGGGGTGGGCCTCTGGGGCTTCTTGGCCAGGGCCCGTCGGCCAATCTCGGGACAGGCGATGACAGCACCCTTCTGGTTGGCTGGCAGGCTCTCGCCCAAGGGGTGGGGCTCTTTAGTGGGACCGACTCGTTCGTTCGCGGGGAAGAGCGAGGGCCAAGCACCTTGCAGGACAGCTGCTGCAGCGGAGACTCTTGTCTGCAGGTTTGATGGTTCATCGCCCTCAACCTTGGGACCGGACTCCACGCCAGTACCCCGCTGCAATTCGCTGACTGAGCCAAATCTTGTTTGCTGATGGCTGATGCAACACAAGATCAGTTTATACAATGGCACAGTAGTGACATGCATGAGTCCTGTGCCGTGTGGTTGCTATGAACTAGTGTAGGAGACGCCGCGAGAGCTTCTACCGTGCACTATCTCAGCATCTGTCGCTGGTCCCGCCAGCGACCCCACCAACCCGACCATCGTCGACCACTACGGGTGAGGCTGAATCGAGACTGCCCGAGGCAATCGAAAACCACCCGCACTCGAGGCACACCAGACCTCCATGCCTGTCCACAACAAAGATCGAACTGCCTGGGCGGTCCTGACAGCGTGCAGGCACACCCCCACACCACAGCAGCAATCGCCAGCCATCTTGTTAGTCGCGCTATCTGCCTGCGACCATGGCCTGATTGCCGTCTCCCGCGTGCCATTTCTCCTCTGGTCCAGGAGGGTCGGCTACCCAGCTTGTTGGTCCACCCCGCCTTGCTTCCGATCCCGCCTCTCTGGGTCACCCAACCCGGCTCTCCTCGGGTCAACACACCGTCAGCTGTCCACCGGGCAGACGGACGACATGCGCACCCACACCCGTCGCCCTCCGATCTACTTGCTGCCTCATCGCAGAGGAAGACCCTCGTCGTTGTCCTTGACGCGTCAACCCAACCAGACACGACGGGCGCGCGACAGCATCGCAAAGCTACTAGGGCAATTTCCCCGGTTCGAAGCAATGCATGTCAAGACGTCCGGTTTTCTGCAGACGAGATGGCATCCAACTACTCGTCTTTTTTCTCTTTTAATTCTGTTGTACTCTGCCCCTTTGGTGTGCTCGAGAAGCAGGTACTCGGTCTCTTTGCTCACAGCTCGAATGACGGCTCTGCAAACCATGCTGCTTCTCTGCCTTGCTGTGGAGAGTGACACAGAACGCCCCTTGCTGTGACATGCTTCGCAGCTGCCCTTCTTGGCGCTCTTGCTTGCCTGGATTCCGTAGTCGAATCATGGCCCGCCGCGCCGCAGCCAGACAGCTTCTGACAAGCATGACGACTCTCTGCTGTGCACTTGCAATCACGCCGGGCTCGGGCCAGTGACGAACAAAACGCTCTGTGTTTCAGCCCCATGGCTCCTCCCATACCAGAACGAAACCCACCTGTTCACTTTGCAGGACCCTGACCTTCGGCGCAAATGTTCTTGGAATTTGATCTGAACCTGCGAGCTCTTATTCATATCCTGTCTATTTATTGTGACTTGTTGTGCTGTGTTCCGGAAAACATCCATCAGCTTCCACTTGATACCGCCTGCCGCCACACAAGGTCCTAGGAGTGGCATTTTAGAAGACCGACGCCATACCAAGAAACTTTTCTCTGGACGATTCATCCCTTGTCGCTCTGTATTTCAGCGAGCTCTGCTTTTCTCCAGTGCTCTTATATCCCGAATTAGTTTCTTAGTCTTCCAGGACTTGGCCAAAAAAAAGTTTGCCGGCCACTGCTATTATGGCTGCGAAGCAACCAGAGTACTCCAACATTGACGACGCGAGCACTGATGCGGGGGAGTCGTTGATGGGTCATGGGGAGAAGAGCTGGGAAGAGCTACGTGAAGCAGGCCGCCCAAGACAGAGCAGGTGGCAACGAAGCCGCGCCGCTGTCTTCTCATGCCAGGGTGTGCTGAACACCCTGCTCTTGGTCGTGATTCTTTTCCTGCTCCTTGATCGTCGATACCAAAAGGAAAAGTACGGCCATTTCGAGGGTAATGGCGATATCTCTGGGTTCGCGCCTCGGGGTAAGTGACAGCGCTTGAGCGCATTGCTCTTCACGGCCGTGGCACCTTCACCACCGCATCGCTTACTGACATGGTATTTAGTCTCCCAGCAGATCAAAACCTTCGTGCCTGACCTCGGATTCGTTCCAGAGAACGGAACCGAATTCTTCACCGAAGAGGTGAGGCAGAAGTGGCTCGGCATCGTACCGAAAGGCCTAGGCTATGTTGAGGTCCATGATCCTTCCAGGTACGACAACCTGCCCCCGCGTCCGCTCGAGGGTCCGGGCATCGCCAATACGGTCTATACCACCAGCGTTACTCACCAGCTCCACTGCCTCTACAACATCGCCCAGGTCTACTCAGGGCTCGTCTCAGACCCGAGTCTGGTACCAGAGCAAATGCAAGGACACCTGCCCCACTGCTTCGAGTACCTGCGCCAGACCATAATGTGCTGCGGCGACACGGCTCTCGAGGGCCAGCAGACGACTTTTCCAGAGGGCTTCATTGGATCGGACGGCTGGGACGCCAAGCACGTATGCAAGGACTACGATGCTATCTACAGACACTTGGAGGAGAACCGGGCTGACAATGAAATCTGGATCTGAGCTGTTTTGACATTTATCTCCAAATTAACCTGTCCCATAAGCCTTTCTTTGGATTTTTCTTAGTATTTACAGGTCCCGGCATAGCAGGCGTTTAGGACATTTTGGGCAGGCAGGGATCGGCTGGGGGGGGGGTTCATAACCAACGGACTAACACACCTTCATACACCGGCTACTGGCTAGCTTAATAAACATATCTCCCTCTTCATGACCGTTTTCGTGCTGCTACGGTAAAAGTTTTGGCATATATAGCACCCGGCCATAAGGTATCTACTATGTACACAACCCCCACGGCCCGTCAGGCAGCCCTCTGCTATATATAGCAGATAGTCTGCGGCTGCCACTTGCTATATATAGTAGATATCTCACGGCTAGGTGCCATATATGCCAAAAACTTTACCAGAGCAGTACGAAAACGGTCAAGAACCCTGTTAAAAGGAGATGGGCCGAGCATCAAGGTGGTTCTTCTCTCCACGCAGTAGGATGAAGACAACATAGTTCACAGTCTCTGTGTCCTGATTTGATATGCAACGCTTTTAAAACTTGCTGCTCCCCAAAGCCTTCGTCTTGGCCTTGTACAATTTTACCAACTGCCGTATAGAGAGGTCCAACAGGACATCCTCGGAGCCACCAGGAATCCTCGCACCAGGCACGTCTCTCCAGATCACTGTAGGGGTTGCATGTCAGTCCGAAACCTTCAAGTCAAGATACTGAGTCTAGCACATGTCCTTCTGGAAGCCTGCATAGCCGCAATGACAGCACTCACTTTCAATCAGTTCTCCCTGTCCGGATCTCGTATACCCGTTGCCTCCAAAGAGCAGCATGGCCGTGTCGGCACACTCCTTTAGCACGATCCCTGCGTGAGCTTTCAACAGGCCCGTGAGGCCGCCCAGCTCCCGGTCGCCGTCCTCCTTGGGCATCTGCGTCAGATGGTACGCAAACTGCTCCACCCAAGCCCATTGGGACTCGAGAAGAGCGCCCGCTTTGGCGAGGCGGTGCCGGACTACCGGCTGGTTCATGAGTGGCTGCCCGAACGCCTCCCGCTTGAGGACGTACTCGAAAGCTGCGGACAGGGCCACTCGGGCCGATCGGGTTACGCCGACGGCGATGGAGAGTCTTTCGTGGTTGAAGTTGGTCATGACGTATCTCATTCCCTGGGAGCAAGAGCACTGTCAGTATCTAGGCTGCCGTTTTCCTCGGCCAAGGACGATGTGTCAAACAGTGATGGAGGGGTCTGTGAGCAACTGACCATTCCCTCCTTTCCGATCAGGTTCTCTACTGGCACTTTGACATCGTCCAGCTCAATGTATGTAGTCCCCGCGCACGCTGAACCGCCCACTTTGAGGTGTCGCATCGTGACACCCGGATGGCCCTTGAGCGGAACTACCAGCATGGACAAACCTGCGGCTCCTGAGCCTTCAGGACCTGTCCTGACCGCCATGCTCGCCCAGTCCTAGGACCAAGAGATTAGTAAACTCGGACAATGAATGATATAAAGATAGTCCATAAAATTGGAGGGATCTCACCGTCCAAATCCCATTTGTAATCCACTTCTTGGTTCCATTGATGATGTAATGCTTCCCGTCCGCGCTCTTCACAGCCGTCGTCGTGATGCCCGCGACGTCGCTTCCAGCATCAGGTTCCGTGATAGCAATGCAACTCCTCTTCTGGCCCCTGAGAAGCTCAGGCAGGAACCGCTCCTGCAGCTGCTGGTCGCCGAATTTGACAATAGGTGGCACACCAAAAGACATGCCGGTGGTCAGGCTCGCGCCAGGGCCAGTAACTCCCGATCTTGCCATCTCATCGGCATAGATGAGCCCGTGAAGATAGTCAAAGTCCTCGACCTTGAGCCCGCCCAATAACTCGTGGATGCCCACCCTCTTGAGCCACGCCACGGGCAGCGGCGCCGGAAGGCAGGGGATGAGCATGTTCGCCCTTGCGAAGGTCTCAAAGACGTAGGGCGGGACTAACCCATTTTGTTCCCATGAAATTGCATCCTTGAGGAGGTTCTTCTCTACGAAAGCCCTAACGTGGGCTTGCCACTTGCGGTGGGTCTCCTTGAAGACTGGGGAGGGTAGACCGAGGAGCCATGGGGGCTCAGAGAATGGGATTGGCGTGGGCATGTTTGAATAGAAGGCTTCGAAGCAAGAGATGGGTTTTGCGAATATTCCTGATTGTGCAAACTCGTAGCAGAGTTTCAAAGAACAAATTTGCTTGCTTTAGTTACCCAGATAGTATATAACCGAACCAGGTGAGAGTGGCCGAAGGCCAATTTGTACAAGGCTGGACTGCGGGGAAGAGTTGCCGAGGTCTGGAGCCTCCTCGGATGTAATTACTCTCCAACTTCCGTAGTTGCTTTGAGACCGAGCTTGTTACTCATCAATCCGTGCCACAAGACTATAATCCCATCCCAAAAGATATCTTGAGTAGCCTGTTCTCACGATGACTTCTCACGTTCTGTCCTGTCTCAGTCCATCTCAAAGCTCATCTAATACGAGCTGCTAGGCCGTTCCCCAGTCTTTTCGAAATTGAGGGCTTTTCCGTTGACTTCAACTGACAATTTGTACCCCGGCCACCTGATGGCAGCATTGTAGTTGAAGCGACTTTTCAGGCGTGTCATCGCAGAATCCAGGGGGTAGTCGAGTAATTCCTGTTTAAAATCAACGAAATGGCTGTTCCCAATTGAGAAATGTGACTTGCCTTTTGCATCTCGTTGAAAAGAAGCGTCTTGGCCATGCACTACTCTATGGCCTGGCATTTCTCTGAGTAGCGCATCATAGAAGTGCCTTGCCATTATGTTCCGAGGTATCTTTTTAAGAGAGATCGGATATTCGCAGGGCGAAAAACGGATGGTACAGGGCAACATGTACCCCCTATACACTAATGTTTTTTTACACTACCTATTCACCATATAAAACAATAATATACGGTTATTAGCTATATATCTATCACTATAAATAAATGCTACTATTATTACTTCTACTTACTACTATTATTTCTTCTTCTCTAGTATTTTAGCTACTTCTTTCCTTATCTGCTAGGGTGTTCCTTGACTAATCTAAGCACTATAATCTCCTCCTAGGTCTCCTTCTTATTACTAATAAGGTCCCCTATAGTTAGGTCTACCTATAGTAGCTGATTAACTATCTTATAAGCCCTTATATAGGGCTTCTTAGCTGTTAGTGTAAGTGTTGAGGCTGTTGTTGGTGTGGATATAAAAGGTACTGGGATGGGGGTGGTGAATTGAAGTTAAATAGGGCGCTCTGATTGGTCGGTGGTACTTCTTGCCCTATACTATCCGTTTTTTGCCCTACGAATATCCGATCTCTTTTCTAATAGTATGTTAGCCTTTGGTTGTTGTGGGATTGACCCTGTTTTTTTGTGGCCATTGAACATGCCCAAACGCTTGTTACGTTTACAACCGTGACATGTCCTAGGTCCTGGTGACGTATTTGAATCCTTGTAGCCATCAAATGACCTTTGTAGTTACACATGTGGCTTAGGCTGAAGTATTCTAGTCTTTGACTCCCTCAGACTACTTGTCTGCCCCTAGTCAAGTGATTACCCTACTTCGTATAAGCTTTCTGGCGCTTAATTGTACCCCTGTTTGTTGTTGTTGTTGTTGTTGTTGTTGTTGTTGTTGTTGTTGTTGTTGTTGTTGTTGTTGTTGTTGTTTGGATCTCATCATGCAATATGTATGGTTTAAGGTTGAAGGAAAGAGTTTGAGAGCCCCTCTAAACTCAAAATCTGTCTGGTGGGGGACATTATGGACAAGTTCTAGAACTGAGACGAGTTATGCAATATTGCAATACAGGTTCCTCGGCCAAAAGGCCACAACTTCAAGTCCCGCCAACTTGAAATCCAGCAGTAATAAGCTCGTACCGTCACAAGAACTTACATCTGAAGGTTTTGCCAGCCCCAGGAAGACTCGATGTCTAATGATAGGCTCGAGAGAACTCGACAAAATGTTGCAGTTAAGATTAAGTGTGCTGTCTTATAGGTTTCATCAGAATTGTCCTAGAAACCGTGACAACAGGTCGGCATTTGTGTGATGCGAGACAAGACGTATTCAGATGGACGTGCTGGGCACCCGGGTTCATGTGATGTGACAATTAGTTGAACATTTAGAAAACGCTTGCTGTGTAACCTGCTATAGAAAGAATTGCTATAGCATAAAGTCATGGACTAAAATTTCATTATAGTTTATAGTCATCGATTAAGCGTGACTTTTCCAAGTTGTTTTCTTAGGGCAAGCCCTAGACAGTTGTTTATACTCAATTGATATGCGGGGAAAACTCCCTTCGCATGGACTGATTGCTTAAACATAGCATAAAGTCATACAGTGAAAGGCCTCCATGGAGTACCCTCCTATGAGTTAGGCCGCTACAGAATAATCTCATACCCTCCTTTGGGATAATATCAAACGGGATAACCTTTCATGAGTGACCTGAATAATCCTCTGCAATAATAGGTTAGCTCCTCTGCGATGACCTCATAAGTTGAGAGAAGAAGAGTCACTCGCATGGCTCTCCAATGGGTGATCGGAGGTCTTCTGACCACGCGGCTAAGCTATTGTTGTGAAGCATGCGAAGGCATACTTGAGTTCCATGGCTCTGGGTAGGAAGCCGTTCTTTACAGACAGAGTCGGTGCGCAAGCTCAGTCGGTGCGGAAGCTCAGACGAATGATCACATCACAACTTCGGGCACAGACCAGGCTCACACCTATATTCGTTGATCGTTTCGCAATTATTGTTGCCATACTCATAAATGAAGCGCGCTACCTCCATGACCCCGAGTTCGACCGGGTAGTATCGGTGAAACATCATCCCAGTGATGTTGTTCCGCACTGTATTCCATTGGCGCAGGCTTGTCAAGTACCTCCATCTTAATTTCCACCTCGGTAGTCACCTGAATTTCCATCTTCCTCTCCATCGACAATCTCCTCTGGCGTGACAGCACACCCGGATCGTCGTCCATTGCCGCGTAGGACGCCCTCGAGGAGGTCATTGACTGATCCGACCTGGCTCGCTGGAACCTTATCGGTATGAAAGTCTTGTACAGCTTCCTCCGAAACTGGCGTGTTGTGCCAAAACAAATGAGGAGGAATAAACCTGCCACACACCCTGGAATAAATGACGCTATAATAGATTGCGCCTTGCTGGCCGAGAGATCCGGCTCCGCGGTGAGAGAGTCAGAAATATCCATGTGGTTATATGTCACCTGGACAACAATATTATAACCTTCAAAGGCACTGAGGAAGACCATTGGAACAGTCACCCTCACCACCAACCATCTGTCGTGTATCGAGCTTGGCCTCTGCTGAAGACTACCAAACTTTGCCCCTGAGGTTTCAATCTTTCGGAGGAGCAATCGTGTCTGGATGTACTCCAGGAAAATAAGCCCGAGCATGAAAAGACCTCCGAGACATGAAAGCACGTCTTTCAGATCCCAGTCAGTAACGACGTCGTGGGTAGCATGAGTCTTGAGAACCTACAAAGAACGTCTGCAGTGAAGAAATACCAGAAAGAAGACTTCTTTAAAGAGGTCAATTGAAGAAGACCAGCTTGGACGACAGGAAGGACAACGGCCAGCGGTTTGCCAGTGCGGTTGATCAAGCCAAGCGGACGTCTCATGGAGGGAGATTCCGCTAAGCCATAGACGGATTGCATCAATTGAAAGCTCCAGCAAAAGGCGAGGCCGGCCTCGATATTGAAGCAAGCCCATCCTCCAAAGTCAGTTAGCATCTAGAGCTGCGAGGATAAAGACCGGAGGCACGCACTCATGGACGACAAGATCTTATCCGCGCCTGTGTCGTACGAATTCAACGCAACCATCGCAGGAATGCCCGCCTTCGCCAAGTACTTCAAGTATCGAAGCCTGTCCCACATTATGTCCTCGTAATTACTGCAATGCACAAGCCTGAGTCAGCTCTCTTGCTTGGTCATGTGGTCTTTTCCTCCATTATGGGGTAAGCTTTGTTCGGACAGGATGGGAGGCTGGGACGAGATGATGGCTTGTAGAAAGGCCTGTTCTGACTTTATGAGCATGAAAAGCTGAGCAATGCTCGTGCTGTTTGCAATGAGTGCCGCGCAGCTGATGAAGAAGAGATCTGGAGTGCTATCAGCAAAGGTTTATTGAGAGTACAGGACTGAGTCAGCGCCGCCTTATCCGGGGCTCTCGAGCAAAAGAGGGCGAGTGCTTACAGCTGCCCTTCTCCTTGCTCTGCACAAGCAGCCATAACATCAACAAATTCGCAAGTAGACAGATGAAAGCCCACACAAGTACGCCAGAAATTGGCCCCTCGGCCCCGGAAGGCAATTGTGTCATGCTGGCCCGGTAATTCGGGCGGGCTCCGCTGTCAGCGAGCCCGGGTTCTCATGGACGGGGGAAACAAGTAACAGAGAAGTCAAAACGCCGGAGAGGGAACGGACAGGAGAAAGGAACAAAATGCCGGAATGCCACGCGGAGAGCGGGCCAGTTTTACTTGTTTTGTCTGCACGCCGCAACGCTCTGGGGGCGCCCAATCCGGGGTTTTGTGCTGGCCCACCTTGTCAGTCCGGGAGGATCGACACTGCAGACGACGAGACAGTCCCGGACACGGGGGTCTAGCAAATGAAGCAAATTGAAAGCACGCATGACAGGGGAACCAAAACGGCTTTTGCTGACGGATTATTCATGGCCATCATGGCAAATCTCTTGGCTTCGGTACAAGGTTGGGGGCCTGTAGGGCTCTCACTGGCCACATTCCCTCAAATTTTAACCAACAGGCCATCGTTCAAGAGGACCCTCCCTCCCTCAACGGGCCCTTGCAGCCGCGACCCCATCGCTATCCGGCCATCCTTTCCACAAGAGGACTTAGGCCAAGCCCAAGCGAGGCAACATTCTTCGCCTGTGTCCCCGGTTTCCACAAACACGCACGCGAACCAGCCTGATTTTGACTTGACGAGCTGCGGGTGCGTCCGCTAGCTCGGTGTGATGGCAATAGTCCACATTTCACCACACAGGGTCGGCAGATCTCCCGCGTCTTCGTTTCCACTCGTGGTCAAGGCAATGCCCGCCCAAGGGATATAAACGAACCGGTCACTCATGATAAATCATGCCATTACTTGATCTGTAGCCCAGGAGAACCGAGAGAGCACTCAATCACCTCCTGGGGCTGACTATGCAGATTACAGTAATTCTCCGAGCCTAGCTTGGCGCACGAGAGTGGGGACTTATTTGACTACGGCTATTATGTCCCGGTCATATTCCTCCTTTTCTTATCGCATCTAGTTCGTGAGATCCTTCAAGCGGAAGCCAAGTCACTGGCAATCATATTCTCTTGTCTTCTCGGTGAGCTCCTTTTTTGGGCTCAAGCGGCTGCAAACAAACAGTCCGGCTGCCGAGGTGGAAAACGGCCTCCCAAAGGCAGCAGCAACTCAGATATATGTCAGTTCAAGACTGTGCAGTATTCATGAGTCTATGCCCACATCTCTAGCTGAAACGCAGCCGCAATAGGCCCCAGAGCTTTACCCAACTTCCAAGGTTGCAGCAGCGTCACCATAGATTCCCGACTGGGGATATTATCCGTGCTATGCCTCAACCTTACTGCCGCCCTTGCAACCACTCCCGTGCCACTCAATGGAGTGCTGGCCGCCAGAAGTGGCTCAGTTCCAACTGCCGCCACATGGTTGATCAACATCCAACTAGATGCTTTAGTGGCGTGCCTCCTTGTTCCAGAATTGCTCACTATGGGGAACATTTACTTCCCAAGATTTTAGCTCAAAGTCAATGCGACACTCTTGCCCCTCTTCTCGACGGACCCTAGGTTACCTGAATATGTGGTGGAGATTTGCCTTAGCGTAAACGAAGCATTTGCATGATCGATGTGGCAGGATATTTCGGGCATACCTGCGCTGAAGTTCCCACCTGCGCAAGGC
Organism: Diaporthe ampelina; assembly: GCA_023522825.1. NCBI lineage: Eukaryota > Fungi > Ascomycota > Sordariomycetes > Diaporthales > Diaporthaceae > Diaporthe > Diaporthe ampelina. The sequence continues at coordinate 671,464 of JAMFTM010000006.1, read as the reverse complement.
ACCGTGGCAACGAGATCTCGTCGAGAGACGACTCGGTCCCTGGTGAGCATGGTTCCTCATCTACTCATCAGTCCCGCTTTTGGGTCCCCTTGACTACATGCTTGGGCGGTGGGGGAATAACTGATATGACACTCCAGGACGCGTACGCCCGTTGGAACTGATCCACGATGGTGCAGTCCAAACACAGCTTCTCATCGTGACAGGCCCGTGCAGGGGCCAGACCTGAGTGCCTACCAGGGGTGTCCTGGTGTGCCAACCCAGGACCTGGTCAACTATAAGACCACCCTGCCAATAATATCTACATGAGCCGGCCGACTAGTGCTCCTACTCTTACTATGCGATGAACCTCGACCCTGCGTTGATACTCGCCTCAGTTCCTTAAAGCTTCTCTAACGACTGTGAGGTGTCTAATGAACACTGTGCTGCTTGAAAGCTGCAGATGTTGTTCGAGCAGAAACACTCCCCGATAATGTCCCGAAATGATCGCTCCTAATGGTGTTGAGGCACACTGAGGTGAGCAGTTCCGAGACTGAGCATTGTGTTCTCCTTTCAGCCAGCCATGACGGCAGAGCACTGGTGGCCGTTATGGGCACATCCAGGGCGAAGTGTCATGCAATGCATGCGCTGTTATGTAAATGGTAATAAAGAAGATAGAGATGTTGATGTCCTTTCGGGAGCTCTCCAGGAGTGAACTTGTACCATTCGTTCTTCTAGGAATCTCATAGATTATATTCCAGACTGAACTTGCCTTTGGGAATTTACTTCGACCCCGGAGCCTAACCAAGTAGGTGCCAAATTGACACTTTATTTTCACAGTATCCATAAGATCAACCGCGCTAAGTTTTGAAGAATCTTAGATCCATCTTGACCAACTTCTGTTCTTCTTTAGGACAAGGCCCATATGGCTTGATTCCCGCGGGGGGATTTCGTATCAATTTGAGGCCAGACTGTCTTGTCGCTTCTGGCTCACCACCCTGCCCGGCTTGGTAGACATGACTACGCGGAGACAGAGGCAGTAAGGCCTGTGGAGGCGTGAAAGTCATCTATGATAGTCAAGTGGGTTGGTCTGTAGGACGAAACCCTGAAGAATAAGGTTAGAATCGTTTGTGGCGCAGGCGTGATCAATCATAGGACGGCTTTTAATGATCGGATAGAATTCTCAAGTCTGATGTCAGTGACGAATTTTGTGGCACATCCAAGTCCTGATTAGGATAATGTGCTGCTTTTCGATAGAATACTCTCCTGCGGAACAACCTTCTGTGGGACATTCTCACATAAGATCGACTGATACACTCTTATGCTCAAATGAGACATCCTTCTGTACGATAAACTCCTGTAGCGCATCATTCTTGTGGGATGGGCTGCTATGCAAGGATCCTTTCATGTAAACTTCCTTATGGTTTATCACCATCCCTATGCGGTGGCTAGGACCAATGAGCATGACAAGATGGTCACACATCCAATACTGACCAGTGTCAAGCTTTAATTATCAACCGACAGGGCGTCTCACAAACCACAGGCTATAAAATATGTATTTTGTCATCGGCCGATTAATTGGTGTCTACGGAGTGTTCGTTGCTCCGGTGCTTCAAGTATGAAGCGAGTCAGGGTGCGTAACAACCGCACCCCGTCTTGTAGATCACTTCCTGTCAGACGGGTGAAGAGCTCCCCGAGACCGATACTGTAGTATTTGTGTTCCCGTTGATCTTAGTCTCCGTCATATTTCGCGAGTCATTTCGGTAACCCTGCGCACCTGTCTGGATGATGAGGTCTTTATCAGACCCTGTCTCATCGACGTGGTAAGCCTTCATCTCAATAGACTGCTGCACCTGGATCTCCAACCTCGTGCCACGCCGCTCGTCCTCTTCGGCCTGGCTTCTCAATACCTGACTCTGTTTGCGAGTTGCAGACAGGCCGTATACACCATGCGATGGTGTCGATCCGGGCTTGGTCCCGAAGATAACCCGGGAGACAAAGGCTTTTAAGGACGGCACAGAGCCACAAATGATGGCGACGTTGATTTCAATGACGGACCATAGGGCAATGGGAACGCTGGTAACTATTCATCTGATGAGCAATTTGAATTGCTCACACGAGTGTTTGGGACTTTGCTTGCACATACCTGATTGTTCTTCGTATGGCCCATTTAGATTCTGGTACAATGCCCGAAGTCTGACGATGGATACGACGGTCGTGCTAGAGGTAAGTTAGCTATTAGTTGGTCACGAGTGATGGGAACCATGACTGAACTCACAATAGACCACACGCAAAGACGGAAATAAGGATGATTCGCTGCTTTCGAGGTAATTGCAGCTTTGTAAGGAACGGCAAGGGTATGATGAGCAACATTATATCGTTGAGAATGTTGAAGCCCGCAACAGAATAGTTCAACGCAGGCCGGTTGACACACCAGCCTGGCACTGAATCGTCCCACGCCTTTGAAACCGGGAAACAATAGAAGAGAGCAGCACAAAATGACATTACTCCGCAAGCGCAGACCCACACAATAGCTGCTCTCATGATCCTCGCCGCAGTGGTCGTCGTGAATAGTCTTGCAGCTTGTGTTGTGAGGGAAAGCTTATAGAATGTCTGCGTGCAATTGTAAAAGGGCACAGTGACGAAAAGCGCCTGGGATAATTGCGTCAACATTCATGAGGCACGGCCCACAAGCGTGAATAGTAGGACGATTGTCACTCACTGTTAGGAAGCTCTCGAGGTTGGCAGGATTTACAGCCTGACCAAGACCCCATCTGATTTCTTCACCAAGCGTTGCTGCGTCAGCAATGTAACTACTGAGAGCAGCATGGGGGTGAGAGAAATCGGACTATTTGACATACGATACATGACAGCCACCAGAAATCCTATTGAGCATACCTGGTGACACGGTCAGCATGTAATCCTGGAGTTCTCTGACGGTGAAATGCGGTACGAGGTGTCATGGTACCCATGCTGACTTCAAGAATTCCTGAAATGAGACATGCGAGAGGTGACTTGGAACCATGAAAAAAGCGTTGATGAACAACGACTCACCATAGCGGCCGCCATTAGGTAGTCATCCCAACCTGTCCTTTTGACAATAAAGCCTCTTGTGAACAACCGCAGCCCAACTGCGATGAAAGCCAAAGCCGTCCATAATATTGCGTTCACGACCAGATCATGGCACTCGTCAACGACGGGCATGGTACCAACGTGCCACATCTTGGTTTGGACAATCCCTCCGACCGGGGATAGGATTATCAAGATGTCGTAGAGATGAAAAGAAGAACAAGTGCAACAGAGAGCACGGCCTCAAGCTGAGAACCAAAGCTCGCAGGACATCGTCGACGACAAGTGCTGACCTGATGGGAAAGGGAAGTCCGGCTCCCCACACTGATGTATGCCACCAGGCCCCCCCAGGTTGCCAAAGACCGTGGTCTGTGGTTGATCTCGGCTCGACCCTTGACAGGCCATCAGGGGCAAGACATAGTTCCTCGCTCCGGTGAAAGTCTTGCCATGGCCGGACGGCTTGCAGGTCCTGTGGTATTGCGTGCCAGCCCCTACAGGGGGCAAGGGGGGGGGGGGTCGGGGGCCGATGATTATTAGGCAGAAGGGCCGTCCCGTCAAGCCCCCGACCCGGTAAGAGGTGGTCAGAACCTTGGATTGCCATTTCGTGGTCTGCTTCCAGACGAACCCCCGGGGTCTTGGCCTCCCCGCGGAACCGCCCCCTACGCTGCCCTGTCACAATGCAGTAATCCTCACCCAAGACCTCTCCGCTGCATGGATCTACATGAGGGGACGCCCTCCGAGGTCCATGTTATCGATCGGACGTCTCGTCTGAAAGGCTTTGAGCGGGTTACTTGCCTTGACAGGTAGACCCGAAACGTCATCCTGGCCTGAACTTACGAAGAGGGCTTTTTTTTTTCATATAAGAGCCAGTCCGTGTCTCAACTATGGCAGCATGTTATTTGCTACTGGAAGATTGGCAATCATAATTGCGACGAGTCCAGCGAATATGCTTCGGGGAATCTGACTTGCCCGGCGACGTGCTAATGATGCATGACATGCCGCTGCTAACGAGGTTTACTGCTGACCGACGTAGGTTGTCTCGATTTCGATGACCAATGGCGTGTTCTGTGGCGACTACTGCCGGTGCTTATGGTGCCACAAGTCTTTGGATAGTCAACGAGGGTCTCAAGCAGCAGTCTAGTGTCAAATCTTGTGAAATTGAATGCGAGAGATGCAACGTGCTGCTTGGATTCCTCCTCGACATCCGTGTTCTTCCAATGCGCAGACCGTGGCTGGATGAAACCAGCAGTGGCTGAAGACGTTACCCACTTCATTTCTACCGAAGCACTCGTCAGTCGACAGAAATCTGCCAAGTACAAGGGATCTGCACGCATTACCTACACCGCAGTGGGCCCAACAACCCATCATATGCAGCCGCTCCTGTAGGCCATCGAGGCTAGCGAAGCCGGTGAGCAAACCCCCGGAAATCCGGCGTCCCCCAGCCGCCCAAGAGACTTGCGTGTCACACGAGAATCCTGGGTGGTATCATCAACATTACTTTGGACTCTCACTTGGTCTGAAACAGCGAGACATCTGATACTTACCTGTGCCTGCAGGGAGGCCGATGCTGCTGTAAAACCGGGCAAAGTCGCCAAATGCAGCCTCCGTGGATCTTTCCTCGTATCGGGCTTGGGTTCCAGCAGCGACCTTCTAGAAATGGTCATTGAACCAGGGGAAATCTGGACCGGACCCCCCATCGAGAATACACGCTGTCGAGCTCAACTGGTTGTCATATGCGGACTGTGAAACTCATCCGGACTTTCAAGTCCTGTCTGGCCTCTAATTTTCATCTTGCTGGGTAGTACTGCGCAAGGGCTGACATCTTTGTGCCACGCTGCCACTGCTCACGGTAGCCAGTGAATACGACAAATCGGTTTTTGATTTGGAAGCAGTCTAGTGTGATATTCGCTCGCTAGCAGGCTAGCTGGTAATGCAGCCACTGTGATTACTCTTACTGGCGTGCATGATGTGTGAGAGCTCATATCCGGGAACCTTTCGCCCTTCAGACGCGATACCTGCAAATGAGCGGCGGATGAGTGGTGAAATCGGTACGCTTTCCAAAAATTCTTGATACTTTCAAAATACAAAGTCTATCTACAGGATTCATGTGGGGCCCGATGCGGATTTCTTTATTTCGAGTAGAGTTCGGTTCGGTGCTCTACCGGAGCATCAATGTGGTTGTTGAAGTCCTCAGTCGGATCGAAGAGGAACACGGCCGCTACGCATGTGATGTCAGAAAATTTGGTAACACAAGGTCCTTTTGGGGATGTGATCATACAAATAGCAGCGATGCCCAGAAAGGGAATCGCTGTAAGCCAAACGAGTCGGAATGCCGCAGCGTAGGTGTCAAGGACGGCCTCGGCACCAGCGGCGATGATGTCGGCTGTGGCATCAGAGATGGTCGCGAGACCAGTCTCGTTGTGCGCAACAATGTACCCGACAAACTCGTCTACCGAGCTTGATGGGAGGCCGGCCTCAAGCGCGGCAGACGCGACGTTGCTGGGGATGTGATTGGTCTCGGATATGAAGACGGCGTTGTCTAAAGCACACAGTCAGCTCTCCACGTGACGAGTTGCGCCTCTCAGCAATGGTGTGAATGTGTGTGCGCCATTCTTACAGATAGCAATACCAATCGTCCCGCCAAGAGACCGCATGGAGATCATTATACCACTTGCAACAGCGATTAGGTCAGGCGGTACGGAAAGCTGTCCAGCCGCAACCAGCGCGATCAACGTCATGCTCAGCCCGGCGCCCATAAGAACGGGGAAGCCCCAAACTTCGTTCCTGGTATGAGCATTTGTTGTGCTCATGCACGCGAAGAATACGATAAAGATGATAAATGCGAGGACTGTTATCCAGCGCACTTTCTTCGTCTTTGTGCAGTATAGACCGACTACCAGGCTTGCCGGGATGTACGTAAGAAACACGATCCCAAAGTTGAGCCCAACGATGAGTGTGTCTGTGGAGTACAGGACATTGACCTGTCCGCGTTTTAGTGCCATAGCCATCGTTCAGAGGGAGCGAAGGAGCTGTTCTTACTTGGTAGGCGAAGTATTGGTTTGCGGCGAAGAAACCTATTCCCTCACAGAAGATGCAGAGGAGACTTATGGCAAAGTTCCGGTTTCTTTTGAACAGCCCGTGATGGAACATGCCGTCCGTCTTGAACTTGTACTCATACACGCACAGAGCAATCGCCAGAGCCAACCCGATGGCGAACGGAGCACAAACGTGAGGGTCGGACCAAGCATACGGGTTCTGGGAGTACGAAAGCCCGAGGCAGAACAGGACGAGGCCAGATCCGAGGAGCGCATAGCCGACAAAGTCGAGTTTCGCGATCTTCTCCGCGAAGGGAAGCTTCTGCAGCTCCCTCTGGGGTGGGCGGTAGGCAAAGATGCAGATGGTCCCCGTGGCGAGGAAAAGGGCCATGCCGATGTAGAAGAAGTAGCGGAAGCCGTCCGGGTCGCCGCTACGGTTGAGGCCACCGCCGATGACGAGGCCGCCAAAGAGTCCCAGGGCGTTGGACATCATGACGATGGACTGGGCCCAGCCCCTCCACGCCCGGGGCAGAACCTCGGACACGACGGCATGCAGCAGCGGCTGCATGCCAAACGCGGTCCCGATGAGGCAGCAGCCGGCGATGAGCATGTTCATGCTGGTGGCGAGGGCCGTGACCAGCGCTCCGAGGGCGCCCGAGAAGCTCAGGCCCACGAGGAACCACTTGCGGCCCCAGTAGTCGGCAGCCTGGCTGACTATGGGCCCGAGCACGACGGTGAAGATGGCCATCGCCCCGGAGAGCCATGACGACTGGGTCGCAGCATTGAACTGTGCCGCGATAGCCGCGCCTTGCTGCGTGGCCTGTTAGACAGACTCACGGTCCCATGTGGTAGGAGGCGGAGAAGGTGACACTTACGGCCCCGGCTCCGACCAGGCAATATACTTGGGCGAAATATATGGCAAACACGGCGAAGACGGCCAGGAATGTCTTCGTGTGAAGGCGGGGTTTGGGCTCTTCGCCAACCTCGTTCAAGACCACGCTGTGATTGGTGGGGGTTTCACCAAGGGGACTCTCCTTCTCTGATACTGATGATGGAGCATCCCCTGGGGTATGTCGATCATTGGTGCTAGACACAGACATATTGACGGCAGGCAGGGGAGTTCAGGGAGTCTGGAAAGGTTGAGTCTGGGAGTGCCAACCGTGGTAGGCGTGAGGGTACTGAGGTGGGAACTCGCAGCTTATCACGTCCGGTGCGACTCTGCAGTGTCTTGAACAAGCGGTCATCGGTCTGCGTCTTCAGCCCCGTCTCTCAACGCAGAAGGTGAGTAGCGTTGCTGCGACATGGATATGGGGTGAGATTTTGGGACAGGTGGAGTGCTTCCGGGCCTCCCTCGATTCGGCGTCCTCGATGCAAGTCTCGGGGCCGAGAAGGTCAGTCTACAATGTGATTTGAAATGATCGGAGGACGTTGAGCATTGGCACAACCTCCGATCTGAAACTCTGCCTGCATCCCACGCCTCTGACAGGCAAGGGTTGGATGCGACCGTTGTTGCACTGCAGTGGTCGCAAAGGCACCAAGTATACCTGGGCATGTCGGCCAAGGCTCCGGAGCTTCTGTTGGCTTTTCAACATAACCAGTAATTCCAGGCATTGCACTCCCGGACCGGGGATGCTATCAAGTGCGGAGATATGGAAAGATCTCGAAAGACCCTGTCGATCTGTGTATTTTTGTGATGAGACAAGGGAGGCGCCGCGGCTGGATCAGGCGAGATGCACTGAGCTGGGCTAGTACGGTCTCGGAGTCAGAAGAAGGCTGGCGAAGGCTTGCCCTTGGTGGGCTGTACACGTGAAGATGCACGAAATACCTCGTGGTTATGCATCATGGTGCCACGCGAAATGTGCGTATTTTGGCTGATACCGTCCGCACAAAGATACTCGGCATCGGATGCTTTGGCTCTTGGAACCCGAATGCACGTAGTCATCATCCATTGTACCAGCACCCCTAATGTCGGTCGCCACATTCTTTTCAAGGGTGAGAGCCCCAAAAGCCCACATATCCTCGCCAAGCTGCAGGAGTGTCGCCCCTGCAGAGTAACAACGGAGACGGCACCAGTCTACAACATAGCTCCGTGCCGTGCGCGCGAGGAAAACCGGGCTTACCTCCGACATGGTGACTCCGTTCGAGGACTCATAGTAACAGGTCGTGCAGGGCAAGTTCGTAAACAAGGGAAACATGCGCGACCACAAAAGGATAATGGGTGGAAAAGAGACCGAGGGCTAATTTGTGACAGGTCGTCTTGTTTCTTCATTCTTCTCTCTCTCTCTCTCTCTCTCTCTCTCTCTCTCTTCTGCTTAGAAATGCCTGCTCGTGGCTTGATTGCCGTGTTTGCGTTGTCCTTTTCTTCACGTGTTGTCCACCGGAGACTGGCTGCGGATCGCTGCCCCCAGCATGCCTACGCTCTCTGTCAACCAATTCCAATTTCGTCTGTGATCGGTGTGGCTGCGCGGCGTTTTCGCAGTTGACCTTCTCGCTGCATAAATGCAAGGCTTACCATGGAATCCGACCGTTGCTGCCGCCCTTCCAAGATTACCCGTCACCATCGTGAAGCGCCACGCCCAAGTTTGATGCTGTGATACACGAGCTCAACGGCGGGCCAGAAGGGGCAGCCCTTGCCTGCCTGGTCCCAACAATGTCGCTCCTTTACGCAGTCTGCCACACGAGATGCCGCCCTCTGATTGACCTGCCATGTTGGAAGATGCCCATCAGGGTATTGTCGTCCACCTTGAAGATGCCTGGCCAGAACGAGTTCGGCGGCTGTACGGTCTCTGCCGGCTGGTGGAATTGGATCCTCCCATTCACCGGCGGGCCTGCAAAAACGGCCTTGATCTTGGCGCTGCCGGGCCACGCGCGTTGATGTTCGGGCGTGTCCTCGTCGGTCATGAAGACAACTGCGATGGACCCGTCCCCGAACGCCTCGATCTGGGGGCTGCCTGCGTGGCGTCCGCGCGGTGAAGGCTCATAGACGACTTGCCGCCAGCCCCAGGTATACCCATCGTCGTACGACAGAACGCACTCTATCGAGAAGCAGCGGTTGTGCCTCGTCGTCTCGAAGACCATCACGCTTACCTCACGCCCTTGATCCATTGTGCGGACTATACCAGTCACTAACAGCTTTCAGGTCAGCGGGCTGGCCTTTAGAAGACATGAAAGACGTGAACGGGTCATCAAGAAATATTGTAGGGCGGGAACACTTACTACCATCCCTCAACTGCTCCCCAACTCCCGTGACTGGCCTGGGCTGGGACCATGTCTTTCCCTGGTCCTCAGAGGTAAGAAACATGGCTGATGGTGTCGTTAGTCCTGCTACGGGTCCTAAAGTGTTGTATTCTAGAACATTCCAAAACATGAAAGACGGGGATCCATAACAGGTGAAAAGTGATGCTTACTGTCCTGATCTATGTGAGAAAGCTCTTGTGAGAATGTCATCTGGATCTCGCCTCTCCGTCCGATGCGCATGAATGGTTCCCACAGGCCGTTTGGCGCGGTAGGTTTCTCAGCCGCCTGTGATAGGTAGGTCCAGTCCTTGCCGCCGTTGAAGCTAGGTGTGCCGTCAGTCTCGCTACAGATCCTGGAGTGTTACTTATAAGACAGACGCTACTTACGACTGACAGACCGTGATCCGGTACCAACTATGACCACCCCCGGGGGCAAAGTCGTGGTTTCGAAAGGCGGCCAAAATCTTGGGCCGCCCGATGCCGTCCACAGTTGGCACTTCGAGCAAGAACATATTGTCACAGTCCCGCGCGCAGCGGTCGACTACCCCGTGCGGGTGGAACGTGGCGCCGTTGTCGGTGCTCCTGTGCACCGCCAGCACCCGGAGCTGCACCTTGGGGTTGGCCGGGTTGGGCTCGAAGCGCGTGAAGCCCAGCAAGATGGATCCGTCAGATAGACGACACATTCTTGGGTATGTGCCGCCGTCGGCGTGGAGCATGTGCTCTCTGTCGAGGACACGCCCGCGGCCGGACTGGTGGAACACGGGCTGTTGTGCTTGGTGCTGACCCCCCTGACCTCCGTGAGGGAGCAGGTCACCGACCCCAAGCTTCCCGGCGATCTTCTGGGCGAATTTGTCCATGTCGAATATGGAATATCCTGGGTTCAATATGCAAATAGTGATGACCACGATCAAAATGTACGTTGCGCAGACCAGTTTCCTGACAGTGAAGTCCGAGACGCTCCGATACGGCCTGGTGGAGCCCGCCAAAGGGGGCGGTGCTGTGTGCCATGACGTCGCTCGCACTCGACCCATCCGCACTGAACCATCGCACTCTCAAGTCGTAGACGCCCAGCCTGGTTTGATGTATGAATTACTGTGAGGCCTGGGGGAGAAATATGTTTTCCTGGTGGTAGAATGGCAACTTGACATTGGTGTAGACAGCCTATTTATCGTGTGTGGTCTGATTAGGTGCGACGGGACTGCGTCTCCCGTCGATCTGCAGGTCCAAAGCGACGTTCAACCCCCTGACAATCCACGCTCTAGCGTTGCCCTTCACTGAGGAAATGGGAAGGCGATGTGACCGATGACTGTTGGTCGCCCATTAAAAGCGAGGAATAATTGGACGATGGACATTCACAGCTGTTCACTATATCACAATTGTCGTCTCATCTGGGGGCCCCGAATCTACCCGGCCCACTGTTGTGAGACAATCTTTTCAGGAGCGGTTCACTCGGAGAAGAGCGACCCAGCATCGCAAGACGGTACGAACAGAAATGGATTCCCATTGTTCTCACTCCTTCTCGATAGGAACGCATCGACTGCTAGCATGCTTCATAGTTGATAGATGTAGCATGTGGACATTAAGCCCGAAGAATCCAAAAAGTCCGGATTCGTATGAATCGGACCACGCAGTCATCGGTATGAGCGATGCGTTTGCCAAAGTACACTGCGTTGAATTGTATGCATGTTTGCGAAAAATGTCAGTCACAAAGGGAATGGCACAATTTCACCTGGTATGGCGTCGAGGGTCGGGGAGCCAGGTGAGGAAGCGATGCACCCACCTCCGGTCGATCTGCAGACTTCGGAGCTGGCGATGCCGGGCCCATGTCGACCTGCTGCCGTCAGCGAGCCACGAGCCTGATGAAGGTCGACAGGAGAGCCATGGGCTGCAGTGCCTAACAGGACATACTTCGTAAGGGATCTTCAGCCAAAAGGTCGGTGACGCTGAGTAGTCGGGTTGTCCGTCTGAAAATCCGAGTCCGTCGCAATGTCTCTGCATTGCGAGATGCTCACGCGGAGACTGTGCAGAATGCACGGTTGCCGACTCGGAAGCAATACATGGACAAGCCCAAAGGTTCAACCCTTTGAGCGATGGCCCAGAACACGTGATGGTTACAACTCTGAGTCCTCCTCGTCTTCCGAGGACGACCACTCGAGCTACAAGCCCCTTGAGATGCGTTGACACCTAGGACGAGCCAGCTGAGACTGGCCCAGGGCTGGCTGTCTTGATGAGGATATGTCCTCTGATCATCATGCCCACTCTTTCCCCGGGAATGTGGGCCGACGATTCTCCTGTGCAGCTGCCGTGCAAACATATTCCTGGCCTCACTAAACCATTGCAGCGAGGCAAAATCTGTTCATCTAGAGGACCATGCTGAGCAATTGGCGTGGATGGACCAGCCTCCTGTTCTGGGCTGAGAGTTCCAGCAATCGACCTGCCACCCAGTCACTGGCGAGGAATCGAGAGCCTGGTGCTTGGCCTGGCGGCGTCTGGGCCTGGAGTAAGTCAGTTTCAGACACTGTTCTGGAATCGGAAGGCTGGCCGACGTGGCTGTCCACCGACATTGACGTCTCCGCCGCCAGCAGAACGGATCTGGCCGGGCTGGGGGCGTGGTGCCACAAGTTTCCTGATCTGACTCGATGCGCCTTCTCGCCCGCGTAATCTCCGAGGCGGGCATTGCGGGACAGGAAATACGACGAGTTGACTGCCGCTCTCACAGCTTGAAACTTTTATTCCCGCCGGCACTCAGTGACACAGATGAGGATCTTAGGTTGTGGATACTGGGTGCCTCTCCCGTGTTCTGGATCGTGACAAGAGTCGGTTGAGTCGGTCGAGTCGGTCGAGGAAGAGGGCCAGAGTGGGTGCGGTGGTAAGCAGAGGGAAGCTGAGTGGCCAGGAGGCAGGGGGCGAGTGTCTTTGGCGGCGCGAGTGGGTCATTGTGGGTCTCATGGCGTGTGCTCCCGTCTGGGGAAGCGGGGAAGCTTTGACGCTAATCGACCCACTCAGTCCGCCTGTAAGTCCGGAAGGGTAAGGGGTCTTGCTGCTTGTTATAGGGGGAGGCCGTCAGCGCGTTGGCAGGGAGGGTGAAATACCTAGACTGCTGGAGATTGCCCTGCAGACGATCCTCCAAGAGCGCCATTCTGAACAAACAGTGGTTTTCGGCGTTGTGACAAGGCCTGCAGTCGCAGGCCACAGCAACAGTCAGGCCATGACAGGACCCTTCTGGCGCCACGAGCGCTGGTGTTGCAGCGGCTGGCACAGGATGGCATGATCCCCTATGCATCGACACGGCCCTGACGTCGCCTGCCTGGTCTTGATTGGGCAGACGTGGCCACCGGGCAGGCATGTTGCTGCGACGCAACCCCGCTTGTTTGGGCAATCGACCTGGGGAACAAGGGCTGACTGGCTGGCTGGGCACACACACGTCCCAGGCATCCCGGTGTGTGTGTTGGGGGAGATAGACACCAGAGAGACGAGACGGGACGAGCACCAGCTATGAGTGAGTGTTGTAGGAGAATGATGCTTGCCTAGGACGTGTCCAGCTGACCGACCACCCAAGCTACCAGGGGTAAACGAACTCAATAAGAGGACCAGTATCCTACGTTTCTACACCATCGTCTTGTTTTCCTCCTGTCACACAAGCCATCCTCAATTTACACAGTTCGTCTATTGCAATCATAGAAGTTAGAGTATAGATGAGAAGCAAAGGCTGCTGCTATTGCTGAATCCCCGAGGCAAGTTCACCCTCCCGCCGTTCCGCTTCCTTTCCAAGCCACCCGCGTTCCCCCTCTCTAGCTGTTTCCCCTCCCCTCACTCCAAGCTCCCATCGATTCCTCTGTTGTCCTCGCTTGTCCAAACGAGGCCATCAAGAATCAGCAATTGAACCCCTTCCGGACGAGTGCCGAGACTGGAATCTCCCTCATATTATCTTATGATATGAGACACTCCTTCACAGATCGCCAACAACTTTCCAAACTGCCTTCAAATCCAAATCAAACAGTCCTAGCCAATCCCATCTAACACCTTAGAACAGTGTCATCAGTTCAATTTACCAAACAAACCCAACAACTGCTGGCAATCCTCCCAGCAAGACCAACAGGCCGGCACACATCACAGCCTCGTCAACCTCAATCAACCCCAAAATGCCCGTCCGCATCCCCGCCGCCCGCTCAACAGAGCTCTACACCTTTGCCGGTGCAGGCGCCTTCGTCCTGGCCCCGCTCTACATGCTGATGCCGGGCGCCACGGAGCGCATGGCCACCCAGACGGCCCGCTGGGCCCCTCGCTGGGAGCGCAACATCAGCTACTTCACCGCCCCCGTTGAGCGCACCACCCAGCGCATCACCCCTCCCGTCGAGCGCACCGTCAAGCGCATCGACAGCCGCCTGCCCCTCGGCTCCGTCGCCCGTGGCGTCGACAGCCGCATTCGGCGTGGCATGACCCGCTTCGGCTGGGCTCCTCCCCCTCGAAGCGCCTGAGCTGGGGTCTCTTTTCTTTTCTTCGTTGCCACTTGGAGCAGATGGGATGAGATATGACCAGGTGCATTGGACTGGGCCTGTTATCCATTGGAGCTGTATTGAAACTTGTATACGACAACATTGGGGCTCGGCCGGCGGTGTCCGGTTGGGCACCCACAGGGAAGGCGAAGCAGAACCATACTAGTCAGCCATGCTGCTTGACTCTCGTTAAACAGCATTGGGGTCATACCCCATGGTATTTCCAGCACTACGTCTGGACTACCCTCACTGTCATGAATATTGAGCTTCGGACAGGAGATATAGCTGATAATCAGACATCAACTTCAAATTATCTGCGCGTGGTGCATCTTATATACTTGACTTGACCCCTCTGCCACCGCCGCCCCGCACATCCTCCACTTGCCCTACTTTCCATTATATCTGTGCTGTCCTCCGGATTATGCTCATCTCCAATGGTGTTACTTACTAATCGAGGACCTGACTTGCGCTGCCTACAACAACATACAGATTCTCGGGTTTGGCGTCCAACTCAAGTTCAAGCAGTGGCACCAAAGAGGTTACTTGCGCTGTCTGTTATAATATACCACGCGCCACACACACACACACACACACACACACACACACACACACACACACAGACACGCACCGCGCGAATAACAAGATCCTTCACAGCAAATGGTATGACGAGGTACGGATATAAGCAAGGAGGCTTTCGAGTAGCCATGATATCATTCAGATTACAACCCCGTCAACCAACAAAGCCAATAGACCGCGGGCCGGACTACTTGAGCTGAGCCATGGATCCATCACCGTACAGGTACCACCGGCCACAATCCACACCATCTTGCTTGCTCTCGGCCGCCTTGCCCGTAGAGCATACTCGTACAATACTACTGCCTCCAAGCGAGCCAGTTGCGGGAGGCAGAGATAGATATTGGAGATGCGAAAGTCGAGACAGAAAACCCAGAACCAACCAAACCTACGCCTTAATTGTAGACAGTCGAGCTTCCCAACGAACTTTCTTCGTCAACCCATGACCAATCGCGCGGCCCATTCCGGACTAAGGCCACCGCCTATGTTGGTCCAAAGGGCGGACGAAGGATGTTTTGGTGCACCGGCAGATAACAAGTATCACAAAGGACTCCAACGCACCCAGTATTGAGTACAACGGCCGTGTCTCCTCTCAATCCACCATGTTATCCGTGAGAGAAAAAAAAAGTCTTCGCCAGGTCGAAAGATCCTCCGACAACGCCTGAGCAGGTACGCCAGCCGAACATGAGAAACAAGAACCCTATGGCCTCTTTATAAGCGAGGCCCCTAGATGTATTTTTGCGCGGAGAAAACGCCGAAATCAAGAGAATCGCTTATTTGGGGGCAGGAGCCCTACGACCGTCAGAAAAAGATAAGATTCTGGTCATCAAGGTCGCAATCGAAAGGTGAGGAACGAACTCACACTCCGCCTCCCATGAACGCGGCAAGATCGTCCAGCTCGAGCAGTTGCCGCTCAAAAGCCGCACAGAGTTCTACCGGCGTCATGTCGACTCCAGAACCACTGCTTTCCTTGGCAGGCGGAGGAGCCGATCCCGAGCCGCCAGCGTTGGACCCGTTGGACGCGGGGACCGGAGAATCAGGCTTGAATTCAGGCTTGACGTCCTGTGCAGCTGTTGGAGGGGATCCCAGAGCGGCGGGGGTGGAACCTCCGGCAGAGCCCCCGTTGATAGTGGTAACTCCGGATGGTCGAGGTCTCGGCGGCTCGCTGTCGCGGCTGTCCATGGGTGCGGCAGGCGCAGCCTGGGGGACATCCGGGGAAGAGGCACGCGGGGCCTGTTGAGCGGACTGGGAGGCACCAGAGACTGGCGGCTGTTCGTAGTCCATTGGCTCGTGGTGTGCATCAGCGCGGCTCACTCTCTCGTCCTTAACCGATGGCGATCGCTGAATCTGCATGCGACTGTCCTCGCTCACTCTCTCCTGCTCGTCCCCAATGTTGATTTCGTTCAGGACCCGGCTCATAACGCTCAGGTGACGGTGCCATGGCAGAACCAGATTCCATGACTCGGCACCATCCTTCATGAGATGGAGGCACTTTTCCACCATGAGATGGATGGAGTCGTGCGTGTGAGGCGGCGACAGGCCCTTGAGGGCCAGGTACGCGACGGTGGATCCAGCAGTAAAGCCAGAGAATAGCATGAAGATCGGTAGGCAGCACACCGCCGTGGGCTCAGTGGCCCTCTCGAGGGCCGTGAGCATGGATATGATACTGTGAGAAGATTCCAGGATGCGCTCGACGTATTGCATCTGGCTCTGGCTGGACATGCGCCACCCTTCCATGCTGAAGTTCTCTGAAGTGACAATCTGCAGTATGCGACGCCGATTGATAAAGATGGCAGCGCAATGAAGGAGGAGATGTATCATGGCGTAAGTCACGCCGCTCCCCATCGTGATATGCAATTCCATCTGGCCCGGTCTATCGGCGAATGGGTGAGGCAGGTTGGCCCGAACCTGGGCGACCTTGACCTCGAGCATCTGGCACTGGTCCTCGCTGAAAGTATCGAGTGTCGTTGTGGTCATCATCTCCACGACCATGCGCCACGCCTCGGTGGCTAGGACGATGTGGCCAAACTCGCCGACGGGTGCCATGATGGCAGAACTAGGAGCGGCGGGGGGTGCGGTTCCGTCCAGCGTTCGCACGTAGACGGGGTTACCGAAGTTGAAGTTCATATCTTCACATGGGAGTGCCACGTCCTTGACATCGAGTGCGGACAATGCAGGAAAGCGTCCAGGACTGCTTGTCAGGAAGCAGTCGAGGATGTAGATGAGCCACAGCGTCCGGCGGAAAGACTCTTCCTGTAGGAAACGGTCGGGATCGGTCGAATGGCCGTTGTTATGGACAACACGGTACATCTGAGCCATGCGAGCAGCTTGGCCGAGGTAGATGTAGGCGCGGACGGCGCTCCTGGAGCCCCACTCATGGATGACCATCAAGCAGAGGGCCTGGATATCTGCCAGGGTGGGATGGTCAAGTGACAGCCAGATGAAATTGCTGGCCTTGAGGCCAAAGTGCTCAGCTGCCTGCGAGGAGCCCTGGCCTCTGCCGAAGCGCTGGATCAGGGTCGGCGAGTGTCTGCCAGAAGGGGTTCATGTCAGCAAGACGAGGTGGACCCGAACGGGCAGGGTAAGTCCGTACCGGGCAGCAGTGCACAAGAGTGCATTGACCATGACGCTGTCAACGGCATTGTTCCTGAGGGACTGGATGAATGATGGCCGGTGGAAGGCGACACACGCTGGCAGGACCTTATTGATGACCCTCTCACACTGCTCGAGCATGTCCGGGCCAAGCCTGTTTGAAGTTTGATATTAGTACCATGGTTGCCGACGCGATGAGAGCAGGCCCCGGATGATGACGAAAGACACTGAAAGACGCCGGCTGGGTCTTGCGAAGGCGCAGTGGCAGTGGCTCTGGCCCGACTGTGGCAGCGACATAATCTCGGAGGGGCTTATTGGCGCGTGGGCATGATGGTGGGGATCAGTCACGATGTGGTCGTATTGTGGTGAATTTGGGACGACCGCAGATGGACAAATTGACAGCTCCAGGCCCTTAGCCGCGGCCGATGGCCACCGGGCCTTGTCCGGCAGGGGGAAGTGCGGAAAAGTGGAGATGGGCCGTGCACAGGCTGGCTACTCCCGCGCCAGGGAGGGTGGTCTTGGAAGACTGGCCCGGAGCATCAAGTGTCGGAGCTATGACCTCCCAAGGATGGGGGTGGGTTCGAGTATGGGATGGCCTGCGGTGCCGGAACTGGCGGCAGCTCGCCTGGGCACAGTGGCAGCAGGGGAAGCTGGTGGAAGCAGGCAGGTAGGGAAATGAGATTGAGCCTGGGGCCAGCCGGGAGAACAAGACGGGTGCGGGAGTCCACCTCGATACGATGCATCATCTCGGATCCCTTGGACCACGGCCAGATGATGTGCATATTGCCGGGACGAGGAGGGCGTGGTTTAGCAGGAACGCAAAATAGATGAACATGACTTGTGTGTCTTTGCACGCATGAGGTGCAGCAGCCCTCGACGAGTCGACGAGGACCCAACGAGACGGACAGGAGCCGAGCTGAGCTGAGCTGAGCTGAGCCGAACCAGGCCAGGCCAGGCAAGACAGCCCAGAGCTTGCGCAAGCAGCCATGGGCAAGAGCCGGCGGCGGCGGCGGATGCGACGCAAGGGATGCGAGCCGGTTGCGTCGACATGACACCCCCGCGTGAGAGACAAGAGGGCAGGATGGAGGACGGGAACGTGACCGACCATGGGAAAGAGAAAGAAGAAAAAAAAGCAGAGTGAGAGACAGAGATGCAGACGTACTTTTCGGTTGCAGGCGCCGAATTACGCGAGACGACTGTGGTCGGGTGTGCAGAGCCGTGGCGGTCGCCGGTGGCAGGCCCGGAAGCTCGCTCGCTGGGCAGAGTCTCGCGTGCGCGAGCTGCGCGTGCAGGGGAGACGCCGTGTCCACCGTGGCTCATGGACTCGGAAGGCAGGTAGCAGTCGTGCATGCCCTTTGAACAGTTCTTGCAGGGCGCGCGCCCGTTCTCGTAGACACATTTGGTCTTGCCCTTGCGACAGCGCACGCAGGCGCCGCCAGCTCTGAGGGCCGTCGCGCGGACAGCCGACATGCTGGCTTTGGGGGCCGGGTTGGGGCGAGGTGGTGCGGTGCGGTGCGGTGCGGTGCGACGCGGCGCCCTCGCTGGAAGATGGCGACGTGTGTGCAGGCTGTCTTGTAGGCTGGGCCGACGAGCCAGCTAGCCGTCAGTTGCAACTATGGCTGGCGATGTTGTTGTGGTGGGGGTGTTTGCTGCCGACAAAGGGCTGGCGGTTCTGGTTCGGAGATCCGGGGGACGAGAGGCGCCAGAGTCCGGGTGCGCGAGCCCGACGGGATGGGATGCGACTGGGAGATCCTGACGGCCACAGATGGAGGAGTGGGCCGACCAAAAACTGGCAGCAGAGAAGGGAGGGAAAAGTCGACGAGAACAAAACAGCTCAGAAGGGAAGAGAAGGGGAAGAAGGAGACGGCAGGCGAGGAGGATGGATGGATGGATGACAATGGGCAGGATTTTTGCTCGCACGGAACGGCGAGACAAGATGGTGGCTTTTTTCGGGGCGGTCGGTCAATGGGGGAGGGGAGGGAGGACGGAAGGCAGAGAGGCAGGGGCAGGGCAGGGCAGGGCAGCACAGTACAGGACAGGGCTGGGGCTGGGCTGGACTGGACTGGACGGGACTGGGGAATGCGAGGGTTGAGTTGCAGATGGGCTGAGAGAGAGGTGGTGGCCGACACAAAAAAAGAGAGGCGGCAGCTTCCTCGGGGGTGGGTGGGAGCTGGTCGGTGGTCGTGGCACTCCACAGGCATCCGAGATTCATGGCAATTCATGGATGGGCTGACTGGGCTCGAGGGGGGGTGGCAGGGAGCCCAGAGCGCGCTACGGTGTCCGTGGTCCCGAGAACAGCTTCCTTGTGGGTGCCAGTCTGTGGTGGCAGGCGCTGGGGCACAAGTCGGGGTGCGCTCATTTCCCGGCCGGAGCACCGAACGCTGGAGCCTCTCTTTCTCTTTCTCCCCTTCCCCCCCCCTCTGGTCAACGAAGGGGAAGGGGGAGGGGAGGGGTGGCGGTTGAGCTGGTCTCGCAGCGGGCCAAACCCCCCGGTCAAAGGGCATCGAATAAAGAGGCTTCGTCTTCGCCCGACCTTGTGCACCGGTTCTCTCTACTTTGGTTCAGGTCTCAATCCCAAGCATTTCTGTTCGCTGCAAAAGGGAAACGGCACGAGCGACGGCTGCCTCCAGATCGAGGACAGCAGGCACGGCAACCGGCTGGGGAGGCAGAGAGACCGCCGGGAGATCGGGGCAGGGACCTGACAGCCAGCCTGGGCGCAGGCGTGGTTGTTGGCGCGGCCTGAAGCTGGGCTGGGCTGTGACTGCGACTGCGACTGCTTGTTGCTCCTTTTTCTGTGGGCCCACCCGCCATTCCAGTCCGTCTCCGTCCACTTCCACATCGCTGCCCTCCGTCTGCTGTGGTAGTCGGTCCGTCGAGCTGCTTCCTTCCTGCCTGTGCATCGGCCTTGCGGTGGTCTGCCAACTGCCCGGTCCACGAAAACGCGTGGACCTTCTCTGGATTCTTGATAGATACCTGGGCATGTACTTGTGCAGCACTCGGGACTAGGTACCTAGGTACCTAGGTACGGAGCGCCTGCTATTACTGCCTACATAGGTACCTGCCTACCTACCCAGGTAGGTACCTAGGAATACTCTAGGTAGCCAGGGGTGATTGGCAAACCGTCCGTCTCCTCGATGACCATGACGACGGAGCTGACAGAAACAGCCACCACCGTCTCATTGCCCTCCGTCCAGTCGCTTCCGTCCGTTCTGTATGCGGCCATGCTGCTGCTGCTGCTGCTCTTTTTTTAGACCCCGGCGGCGCAACTGCTCTTTCTGTCCCCTGCCTGCCCTCCGCCTGGCCTGGTGCTGAATGCTGAACCCTCTGCCGGCTCGCACATGAAGTGGGAGGCAGTGCCGGGTCTCAGGTCGGGCCAGGTCCTGACAGGTGCAGACGAGAACAGCCTCGGACCGCAGGTGCAGCAGCACAGCACGGTGTGGCCAGCCCCGGGGTCTCCTCTCGCATCCCTCCCACCCATCTCGACATCATCCTGCATTGCTTGTATTGCCTGCATTGCCTGTATTGCCTGCATTGCCTGCATTGCCCCCAGGTGCCTGGGAAGTTGTTAGTGCTGCAACAAAGAATGCGGGCATATACGCTGACGCCCTGGCGAGATGAGAATGGGCAGCAGTCTGCTGTATTAGGTCGTCTGCTATGCACACGCGACATGACGATCGCTGGCGAGTCGGGTCGGCCCAGTCGGTGCACCAGTCCTCGGGTTTCAAGCCTCGCTCTGGTCGGGTCCCCCCCCCGTCCCAGTTCGCCCGTACGCGCCCTGTTCATTGGCCTTTCCCGCCCATCGCTACGCAGCCACGCGACATTGACAGCCCCATCGGTTCTGCTCTCAACCCAGGCGCTCAGTGCTGTGGGGTTTGGGGACAAGACAGACCACGGCCCCAGCCAGCCGAATTCCAGGTTCCGAGTCTTCATTTTCGTAATGCCGTGTGGCGTGCTGGGCCCCAGTCGAGTCGGGTCGTGTCGAGGCTTGCCAAGCACGGAGCCTTCAGCACATATCTACACTCTACGAGGCCACACGTCGCGTGGCAGCTGCGTGGGCATCCAGCAGCCAAGCTTAGACCGACCGACTGGCTGGCTGGCGGACTGGCGGACTACGGACAATAATAGGGCCTGGCAGGGCTCAGCCACCCGAGTTCTGTGTCCCCGTCTCCAACACAATAGGCTCACTTATACTCACACCCACACCCTTAAACCACGTTACATGCTCAGGTTCTTATTACAGTACCAAGCTTGTTATCGCCGGAGCCGTGGTGCCGCTCCAAATTTCACACCGGCCACAGATCCGTTTCTTCCAGTGTCTCACATGCCCCCAGTTGCTCCGATTTGTTCGCCCACCGGTCCAACAAACAGACGATGAGACGTCGCCGCACTGGCACCGCACTGTAGCCTGCAGCGGCGCCCCTCGGAAGCTAGTGGACCCGCCGAATGAGAGCGCATTCGACGCGCGACTCGCTCCCTCTCTGACCAACCTGTTCATCGCCCTGCGCCGCCGCGCCCACTTTTTGCGACCGCCTCCTTTCCTCTCCCTTCCGGCTGCTCGCCGAAAGAGCCGGCTTGCCGCTGGGCCCTAGTGGGTCGACGCTGGGGATCCTGTTACGACAAGTCTGCCGAACATGATCATGGCAACTTCCGGTGCCCGATATATTACTGGTGCAGCAGCATCGGCTTCGATGAGATGCCACAGTAGTGAGGTCTGCCGGGGGGGGAGGACGGGGGCGAGCAATGCGAGGGGGCACCTGGCGGCAGGGCAAGCCCGCGCCGAGTCTCCCGGAGCTGGGCTTCTTGTGCTCCGACACAATGAGACTGTGCTAAGGGGTTGCAGATCTGCCGTCAAACCCTTTCCTGCAACAAGCGGCCCTGGCCTCTCAATTTGAAAGCTGATCATAACATGAATGCGCAAAATGTTGTTTGCATATATTGTTCACTACATATACTCAGGTGGCTTATCCGCCCAAACAATAGCAAGGCAAGCCCTTCGTCGGACCTCGAACGCCCCGACAGCTGATCAAGGGAGCATCGCGATTTCGATGCCCTTATTACATGGGCCCAGAGCACCCGAGGCCGCGCTAGCCCGACACCGCTCGATCAAGCTGATTCCCAGTCCGCCAAGGTCTGATGACCCCGGGGAAAGCTCCGGCTCGTCAGGCCACCACTCATTCAAGCACTCGGATGACCTCGGGGCAAAGCAGGTGTCCCCCGCCACCCTTGATCATGGAACGAACGAACAATAGACCAAGCTAACAGAGGCGCACGGATGGTTACACAAATGTAGAATCTCAATCCGTTCGCTCCCGGAAAATGGCCAACCGACATCTAGGGCGGAAACCAGACTAGGCCCCGTGGGCATCTGGCCGCGCGACACCTCCTTCGGCAGTGCAGGGATCAGTGTCAGGAAGCACTCCCGACATTCCACCGCTTAGCATTCGGCACCCTGCATAAGGAGAGACCTTACTTTTGGCCGCCGGCCATCTCCGGAAAGGAGCTCTTGCTTTTGCTGCTCGTTTGTCTCCGTCTTGAGGCGGAACGGCGTCATGGTGTGTGACTTTCATTGCTCCTTCGTCTGAATCCGGCGGAGATGTGTTGGCTGATGATCGCTTGCTGCACTGATGATCGAGACGCCAAGGTTCCGCGATCTCAAGGTGCACGCGCCTTATGAGTACAATTTTACTCTCCTGGCTCTGTTCAACTGTGGGCTGGACTCCTGAGCACTGATCCAGATATTTTCTTTGACTATTTGAGGGCGAGTATTCTTTTTGGGGGGGGCCGGGGGTCGGGGCGATGCTGAGCAAGCTGGTTCCCGGTAATCTGGACCGGCCTTCTCGTCGCTTCAGTGTGTGCATGTACAGAATGCCACTCAGCTGCGCCAGCGTTTCCAGTAAATGTGCTCAGCTACAGCATCTTGGACGATCCCGCGGTAGGGCGCTTGGGCTCCAGGGTTGCAGGGCCCTAATGCGTGGCTGGCACATGCAGGAACTGGTCACGCTCGCATGCGCGACCCGCGCGTATCCAGCAGCTTGGGATGCGTGTTGCGCCTAAGCGCACACGTTGACCGCAGACGTGTAGTGAAACTGGCAAAACCTTACGTCTTCACCGTCTATTCCATCCCGACGGGTTTTTTGCCCTTTTTTTTTTTGCTCTACCCGAGGAGCTAGGTAAGTCCCATACAATGTCTAAGTGTCTGTCCCCAGAGTCACACTGAGGCTATCGATGGCGGTTAACAACCAAATTCGTATGTATCTACTCGCTCGGCAGTATGATGATCCATGATGCACAGTGAAGTAGCACGAACTGTTTCTACACAGAAAATAAATCACGGCGGTTGTGATTGAGTAAAAGCTTCTGCATAATGTAGAGTCGATGTAAGAAGCCCTGGTAGCCAGTTTCCGGGGGGGGGACAAAATAAAAAGAAAAACAAAAAAAAACTGCTACATTATATATTGATCAAGCCTTCGTGTAAGCTACCAGCCGACCCACTCGCTTGGGACATTGTAAGCTCTCTCGAGTAATTTAGTGACTTGTCCCTGTACAAGACCGTCCAGCCTTCTTGACCTTGATATGCTGCTGCTGCAGGAAAATACTTAAAGGGTGAACTCAGGTATGCTGACAGACAAGAAAATTAATGCATCCACGCCTCTACAACGTAGTAGGTTGGGTCTTCGGAGTGCGTGACTAGAATCACAGATTCTGGCATGATCTTACAAATTCTGCATCCTGTACAACAGCACCACAGAGGCAAGAATAATGGGAAAGAAGAAGCTCATTATTTTAAGAAAATATTCTGCGTTGTGGCTCCTGACAACTTCAACCCAGACGCCAATTCAGACCTCACAAGACCTCGAAGCATTTGGAAATACCTAGTTGAGCAAAGAAGGCCTGGATTTCTAACAGGGCGACCACCTCAGTCTGCCTTTAGCAGTACACGCTTCATTACAATCCCAGAGTACAAACACCGTTCTGAAGCACGCTGCTCCGTTTGACCTACTCCACTGGTCGCTCCGGGTCCAGAAGCCACGCCAGCTCCAGGAACAGCCTATACAGATATAGCCCCTGGTGCACCGGCGTGAGGGCGCGGTAGTACCACTTCCTGCCCTCCTCGGCGATGCGGAAGGCGACCTCCTGGCCCTCGTCGGTTGTGGCCAGGAATCGCATCAGCTCAGGCAGCTCCTCCATGCTCTGGCTGACGGGGACGTAGTGCAGCCACGGGACGAGGCGCTCGTCGTGCCACTCGCGGAAGATGCTCATCTTGAGCGGGGTGGTATGGCCTGCGAGGTGCTTGTGGAAGCGCCCGCTGTAGCTGTTGCCGTCGACGTCGAAGGCGAACCGGTAGCGGTATGGCTGCGCCGCCGGCTGGTCGCTGTGCTCGGCGACGCGGAAGAAGCGCTCTTGCTGCTCGCACTCTTCATCGTCGCACTGCAGCGCCGCCGAGATGTGCACGTTGTACAGCCTGCGGTCCAGCTGGGGCGAGGTGTATGTGTGCCACGGGTCGCTCGTCTGACGTGTATCGTTGGTGAGCTGCAGGTACGTGTAGTTCTGGCCCTTCGCGTGCATGTTGGCCAGGATCGCAAGCCGCTGGCGGTGGCCCTTCCGCCACGTGGTGTCCTTGTGCCAGTGCCCACCAGTCGTGGACCCATGCCAGAACACGGCGTTTTTCTTTTTGTGCCAGGGTTTGTCTAGCTTCTTGTCGTAGAGATTGTGGGGAAAGGCATAGTGAGGTGATGGCATGTGAATGTCAGCGAAGGGATATGGCGATGCCCTTGATAGGAGGGGCACGGCGGTGCGGAGTTGTCGAAAACTGGTCGGGGAGTTCAGGAATCCGTGGTATTCCTTGAATTCTGGATGTAGGCACAGGTCCTTCTCCTCGGCAACGCTCTGAACGAAGGGTAGCCCAAATGTCTCGACCCTGTTCGTCAGGAGCCTGTCCACCGTGGTCTGCCCTCGGACCTGACATGCTTCTGCGACCTTGTCGGCGATGTTCTCACGGGCCAGGTTTGGCCAGTCAGAGGCCATATCATCGTTTGCGTCGTTCATCAGCAGAACGGATGGCTCGTCGAGGGTGTTGAGCGGGATCATCAGATCGGGAAGAAGTTTCCTCGCATCCCCGAAGATCCAGTCCATAGCATCAGCAAAATATGCACAGTCCTTAAACCCATCTGCCTTGGTGTAGGAGCATAATGTTGCCGCTTCATTGCCGCCTTTGGTTGCCTCTTCCATCAGGTGCTTCAGTCTGTCTGGGGAATATCTATGAAACAGCTCCACGTCCTCGAAAATCTGGTCGAAGTCATCGATTATGGGTGAGCGCTGCCGCAAGGCGTACTTGGCCCATTCCTTGAAGCCTGGCGGTGGCGGCCTTCCATAGCGTTCTTCGTACTCGAGGGCAGCCTCGTCTGGACTTTGTGATTGCTGAGATAGCAGTGCCTCGAAATCGAGAATGGCTTCCTGGTGTAGCAACTGTATTGGGTGGGGCGGCCTGTTGGGCGTTTCCGCAGGCGGTCGGGGGACAATTCGTCGTGGCCTTGGGCAGAGAAGCAAGATGAGCAAGCCGCAAAGGATGCCTAGAGCCACTGCTTCCTTGTGGAACCTGGCCTTCCTGGCCATATACGAGGGATGCAACATGAGGAAAGAGGCATCAGAAAAAGAGAAGTCTCACACAGATCCAGAGCTCTGTTGCTCCAGGAGCGCCCAGTGGTGCTGGTGATATTCTGGCGGGGGCAGCCCTCCTCTCCCTTGGGACGGCAGATCTCCCTGGCTCTTCCTCCTGCTGGCTCCCTTTGGAGCGACAGAATACAATCAATGGCCAAAATGGCATACGTTCCACACAGTCAACCTAAGTATTTGGCCCTTTTCTCGATCCCTGGAGCCCTAGTCGCAGGTGCGTCAAGAAACTGAGATAGCCCACCGCTGGGATACGAAGCCCCAGCTGGAGGAACGAACCTCCCCACCAAAGCATAAGAGCCTCATCGCATCATGATAGGCAACTTGACTCGATGGAGGACTGTGGGAGCCACCCAAATTGAGAAGGGACCAAAAGTGGCTCTAATTCCTGCACGACTGATGGCGAGCAACAGCCTGCCCCTTTGACTCGTCGGGGCCACGGCTGGAGCTGGACGTCTTGTTCCTGGTTGCCCACACTAGTGGGAGAGAGAGGCACCGGTATTCTGGCCTGGACTACCGGCTGTGTGTCTCACAGAAAGGCCCAGGCGCGTCGAGTCGCGTCCCGCAAGCGGGAGCGAGAGGGCATTTCTCACGACCGAACCTGTGATCCAAGACGCGTTTCGACACGGCATCGGGGCTAATCAACCAAAGATGCCAGTCAGAGCCCTTTTCACAGTATTTGCTTGCCTGGCTAAGTGCTGATGCACGGTCATCATCTCACCGTCTCGCCTTTCACTCTGCCAGGGAGTGGTCAAGGCGTGGGTGGCCAGGTGAGTGATTGTTGTAGCTCGCGCCATGTTTTGGTTCCTTGCATAGGAGGATGATGATCTTGGACGATGATCTCTGCAAAACCAGCTTGGAGGTTGCGGTAGGGAGGATCAGTAGCCGTAGTGGATCCTCACCTGGACCCTGCAGTGCTGGCCCACAATGCAATGCCAAGGTGGTGGGGCCGACACGGGCTTTCGGGTCGGCGCCGCATTGGCCGGGATTGCGGCATCGGCATTATGACTGTCGCAAATCTGGGAACGGCATTTCTCTTTAATTCGCGGGCCGCTAACTCTTACTCGACCCCGACACAACCCTCACCAGGAGCAATGTCGCCCAACATATAACCACATGGCAGCGGGCCCTTTCCATCATGGCGCCTTTTTGCGCCAGCAACTGCGCTTTCTCAGGCCCAGCAGCCGGCCGCGGCAACCACAGCGAAGATGGAAGCACAGCAAACCCGAAATAGACGCGGCAGAGAAGGAGATACCAATCCCCAACACGGTGCCTACAGCAGACATCCCCTTCTGGATGAAACTCGGGCCCTTGACCCGCAGCGTGCAGGCGTATGGCCGAGCACAGAGGAAGCGCCCTTGGATCACTCAAATCTGCACGTCCCTGACCATCTACTTCTTTGCCGACTTGTCCGCGCAGCGCATCAACGGCAAGGAATACGACGTCGAGAGGACCGGCCGGTCGCTGATCATCGGGGGCATCTCCTCCATCCCCAGCTTTGAATGGTGCGCCTCCCTGCTCGTGCCCCCTTTGGCGTTGTGTAATGCATCCCCTGGGCAATCCAGCTGACTCTTTGCGTGTCCCTAAAGGTTTATGTGGTTGTCGAGAAACTTCAATTACGCTTCGCGACTCGTCTCCATCGCCACCAAGATCGCCATCAACCAGTCGATATTCACACCGATCTTCAACACCTACTTCTTTGGGATGCAGGCCTTCCTCGCGGGCGACAACTTTGTAGAGATCTGGGAGCGCGTCAAGAGAACAGTCCCGACCTCCATGGTCAATTCGGTGAAGCTGTGGCCCATCGTCACAGCCATCAACTTTACATATGTCCCCATAGAATATCGGAGTGTCTTCGCGGGAGTCATCGCCGTCGGCTGGCAGACATATCTTACGTGGCTGAACCGGCGCGCAGAAGAGGAAGAGGCCATCTCCAGGCCCGGTGGAAGAATACCGCCATCAGGGATGAGGGCGGTGGCCTCTTAGACCAGACTGGTGCATTTAGAAGCGATGGCACACCACACGATTTCCATGCTTGGTACGATCAGAGGGGAGAGCAAGGTCATATAGAAAAGCAGGCATTAGATGGCGTTTGAGTTTTGCAAACAGGAAGAACAGGGCCAGACCATGAGTAGATATATGTCCGAGATATTGGCATTCAAGAAATCTGACAATTTGCACTGTGCATTGACTCGCGATCGCGCCACGTCGTACGGTGTTGCACTTCAGATCGCACGGTAAGCAACCCACATGTCAGGCAAGGCTCGTGCTGCTGCTTCTTTCAAATTCCCGACTGCGGCAGCCTCCTTCCCTGGTCAACGTCATTCCTACTGTCTACTTCAGCCCTCGTTTCCTCGACCCCAGCGAGCCATTGAGCCCTGGCACCGCCCAGCGCCACTCCTTCAACCATGGCTCGACTGACACCCCGTGGTCTGCGTACCCCCTTAACGGCCCTGCGCCTCTCCAGGCCAGCTCCCCGACCTCGATTTACACTACCCCAGGCCGCGCTCCGCTCTGCGTCAACCTCCCCGGCGCCCGAAACACCCGTCAACCCTCCCTCTTCGAGCTCCCAGCAGCAGCAAGAGGGCCCCAAAGAGCCACCCAAACGATCTGCCATCGGTTTTGGCACGGTCGCCCTGTCCACCTCGCTCCTAGCCTCCGCCTACCTTCTCTACCTTTATGCGACCGACACGCGCGCCTCGTACCAACAATGGCTCGTCCCACCCCTCCTTCGACTCGTCTACTCCGACGCCGAGGAAGCCCACCACGTCGGCACCAAAGCCCTGAAGCTCCTCTACGAGCTGGGCCTGCACCCGCGCGAGCGGCCCACGCGGGCCCCGGGTATCGTCCCCGAGCCCAGCGACCTCGCCACCCAGGTCTTTGACGTCAACCTCGCGAACCCGATCGGCATATCGGCAGGCCTGGACAAGGACGCCGACATCCCCGACGTCCTGTTCGAGCTCGGGGCTGGCGTCGTCGAGGTCGGCGGCTGCACCCCTAAGCCGCAGGAGGGGAACCCCAAGCCCCGCGTGTGGAGGGTGCCGACCGTGGAGGGCATGGTCAATCGGTATGGCCTGAACAGCCGGGGCGCGGATGCCATGGCCGCGAGGCTGCGAGAGCGTGTGCGGAAGTTCGCTAGGACCCTGGGCCTGACCGAGCGGCAGGTCCTCGACGGGGAGGGCACGGACGTTCCCCCGGGCAGCTTGCTCCCCGGGAGGCTCCTCTGCGTGCAGGTCGCGAAGCAGAAGGACACGGACGAGCGGGATGTTGACGCCGTAGCGAGGGACTATGTCTACTGTGTGAACCGGGTGGCCCCTTACGCGGATATACTGGTCGTCAATGTTTCCAGCCCCAACACCCCCGGGCTAAGGGACCTGCAGGCTGCGGAGCCCCTGGGCAGGATCTTAAGCGCCGTTGTCCAGGAGGCAAGGAAGACGAACCGTAAGACAAAGCCCAAGGTCATGGTCAAGGTCTCGCCAGACGAGGACGAGAGCGCGCAAATGGCCGGCATTGTGCAGGCTGTGTACATGAGCGATGTGGATGGCGTGATTGTAGGAAACACGACCAAGCGGAGGTCTGGTCTTGTCCCAGAGGGTGTCAGACTCAACTCCAGGGAGCAACAGGCGCTCACGGAGACGGGCGGATTCTCCGGCCCATCCATGTTTGAGCGCACGCTAGACCTGGTCGGAAGGTATCGCAAGATGCTGGATGCGCAGTCACTACAGGCGGGTGAGGAGCAGGAGGGCATTGTGTCCAGCAAAGCACAGGACTCGAAACAGGCTCCGCGGAAGGTCATCTTTGCCACGGGCGGCATCAAGAACGGCGAGCAGGCACTCAAGGTCTTGAATGCGGGCGCCAGCGTGGCTATGATCTACACCAGCATGGTCTACGGCGGAGCTGGTACGGTGACACGAATCAAGGGGGAGATGAGGTCGTCCTTGACCGAAGGGAAGGCTTAAAACAAGTGGCTGCAATGTTTGGGAAGCGGTAAATAGACAAAATGACATTCTCAGAGGCATAAATATAGCACTCAAGTTAGATATCCAACTTCAAACTGAATCTTGTGAAAGCAGTTTGTATACAACCTTAACAAGAATGTTCTGATTCCAGCCAGGCATCATGTAATACAAAAGGCTTAGCTATACTCTGAGGTATCTGCATGTATTCATTTTTCCATGCAGCTAAGTAACGAGCCGCTATATTGTACTGCTACCCAGTGTCTAATAATGATATGGATCATATTCACAGAGTGGCAGTTTAACTGGTCTCTGGTTCTATTTCTATTCCGTATATAGCCTAAGCCATACGCAGCGCCTTCATATAGTCATAAACACTTAAGACCTAGCGTTTAAAAAAACATACAATATCTATAGGCACGTAGCCTCAGCCTTGTAATATATAAATAAGGCTAGGGAGAGACTATTCCTAATAATACTATTAACTAGAGTAATAGTAAAGTAGTTATATAGCGAGGTGAGAATAGTCTTAAGATAGTCCCTATATAAGTAGTCTTATAAAGGAAATCTAAGCTAAAAACCTATTCCTCTACTACTAACACATATATATACACACATATAATCCTAAGTACCTCTAACAAAAATATAGCTTAAAGATTATAAGAAGTACTCATTAGGTAAGTAAGACAACCCCCATCTAAGTATATAACTATTAATTTTAATAAGTTAAGATAAGATTTAAAATAAGTTATTCCTAAGCCTTCTATAAGGTAGCCTTAAAAACCTTAGAAAAGAAAAGGAATAAAGTTTATAAGATAATAAAGGAAAGCCACAATAACCTAGTACTCCTCTATATCTTTGGCTTTATAGCTAAAGATAAAGGCCTTTTAAAGTAGGTAAATAGGCATAAGGAAAGTCAAGGAAGAAAGGGGCATTTTAAGGTGCCTTCGCGAGAGGAATACTAGGAAATGTACAAGGCCGTCAAAGACTTTATGTGCGGGCTCTAGGCTACTAGGGAAGAAACGAGCAACTAAGCAGACAGACAAACAGACAAACAGTTTGAAGGAAGAATACAGTGTGGCCGAAGCCAGTGGCAGTTTAATACAAAAGTACTTACATATTACTTCACTACTGTACTATGAATTATCCTCTTATCAAAGGGGCTGATAGCTTCTTGATATACTAAAGGTTCAATCGAATGGCAGATTTTCTTTCTTGTGAGACATGGCAGGTTAGGTTTCGGCACTTGCTAGTGAATATGTTTTGGCAATAGAGAAATTGGAATAAAGAGATCTCTAAGAGCTTGATCTGTGTGAACAAAAGTTGTAATTAGGTCTAGATGATGGGAAATCTTCGGGAAAACACATAAGTACTAGGAGAAATCGAGAAATGTCAGAGAAGTCCCGACAAACTGTCAGGGGATTCCCAAAGAAATCTCGAGTTATCCATGCTTACCTACCATACCACACAAAGTCATGCCCGAAAGAAGAATCGCACACATACTACTTCAGAAACTGTATATTTGTTTTTGACCACGGTGAACTGCGTATGAGCACCATGCGTGCGACTTTCTTTGTTTATTCTCTACAGCATTGTTGAAGCTATTTCTTGACAAAGGGACTGTGTTTAAGTGACGATGCAAGATCTACAGCAGTTTTTCCAATCTGCTTCGTAAACCAGTTTTCTCAGGGTCGCCGGCCTTCAGGTCACCGCTACCGCTCCCATCTCCAGGGCTAGAGCTCTGCGCGTTGATATACTCGGCCTGGGCCGCGTATATCTCATCAGGCCTGACAGCCCTATCTATGAAGGTCTCCCTCGCAGGTAGTAGCAAAGATAGTCCAGTATAAACAACCGCAGTCCCAACGAATCCGATCATCCAGCCAATCTGGTATGGGTGGACCCCCGGGCCTACGTTGATTGCAGGATTGATGCCGTTGATGAATCCAGGAAGACTTGGCGCAACACCTATAAGAAAAGCCACAATGGCTCTCCAGTTGACCCCGCCCCTGTACCGGTATATGCTGTGCGGGTCATACAACGCCACGGTATCGTATCTTCGCTTGTGCACAACCCAGAAATCGAAGAGCATGATTGCTGCGATTGGACCCAGGAAGATGGCATATGCGGACATAAAATTGAGGAAGGAACCGGCCGATGCCAGGATCTTCCACGGCACCAGAGCCCAGCAGAGGACCGCGCAGAGGAGCTGCCCGCGGCGCAGGTTCACAAAGCGCGGAAACAGGGCCATGAAGTCGTTCGCAGCCGAGAGTGAGTTGGCCGAGATGTTGACGCCGAGGGCCGCGAGGGCAAACGAGGCCGCGGCGAAGAACCGAGCTGGCCTGTTGCTCCAGTGCGAGATGAGGGCGATGGGGTCCCACTCTATCACGCCGTAGTGGACGCCGCCGGCCGAGGCAGAGGCGATACCCACAAAGGCGATGAATGTGAAGAAGGCTGGTAACAGCGGCACGTACATGCACTGCCACCTCACGGAGACGCGGCTGTACCTCGAGAAGTCGGCCTGGTTCACAGACAGTGTCGCATAGTTCCCGATGACCGAGTTCATGGAGGCCAGGAAAGCCCAGCTGTAGCTAGACCCCGACACCGTTGCCCGCTGGTCGAAAATGTCTGACCCGCGGGTGCTGACGAGGGCCCAGATCAGGATCGCAATCCAGGCAATGGGCACAATAATGGATTTTGCCATGAAAAGCCACCGAAGCTGATTGGGATGCATAACCAGGAAGGGAATCTGGGCGAACCAGAAAATCACAAAGCAGCCGAGCGTGGCATCGTCAATCCCCTGCCATGGCGGTATGTTGGACGGGAGGGTCAGGAAAGAGGGCCAAATTGCCCCGATCATGCAACGGACGGTAAATGCGCCGTTCATCGTCTGGATCGCGAACCAGAAAGTTGCCAAGATAGCCCGCGAGACGATGGCGACGTAGGATCCCCAGAAGCCCCAAGCCGCACGGGCAATGACAGGGAATGGTGTGTGGTGAATGACTCCCGTGGCTCCGTTGAATGCAATCTGAGATGGGATCTGTGAGTCTATCTGTGGTCGAGTCATGGGAAGGGGAGAGAGGAGCCATGGGCCGACTTACGACAATGGAGATGATGAAGAAGCTGAGAGCTACGACGGCGATACTCTCACGCCATGTCAGCCCAACTGCAATCACACTGGCCCCGAACTGCCATGTCGCTGCGTTGAAGGCATCTGAGATCCAGTACGCGATGAAGCTTGTCACACCCCATTTCCTTTCATGTGGTGGTACCGGGTCGAGGTCCTTGTTTGTCCTATTTGCATGTTCAGTTCACGTATCCATCGGGTGTGACTATCACGAGCAATTTAGAATTCGTATTGACCGACCATCTTGCGTTGCCTTCCGCAAACGATGACTTGGGCTGCTCGACATGAAGTCGAGGCTTTTCCAGCCGAGGAAGTCGCATCTTGGAGATCGCCATCGTCCGAGCCACGGGTCCGAGTCGTAGAAGCAAAGCACGGGCAGACGTCACTCAAAAGCCAAAACGAGCTCCCGGCAGCCTGCAACGCAAAGAATTAAAACAGAAAAGAATCAGACAATGTATTTCAAAACATACGGTCAATTCTCGTTGCACATGCCTATCTGCGCCACCGGGTGCCGGCAGTACGGCTTATCGTTGGACAAGGGGACGACTATTGGCCCATAGATATGTAGCCGTGAGACTATACCAAGGTAGCTTCTGCGGGTCTTGGCAGGCCTGCATGGTCAGATCGATAACAGTAGTGAGCGCCGGCTATCGGTCTAGAATGAAAAGTTGGACAGAGTTGGAGCTACTGTAGGACATGAGTGAGGCCCTGAGGCTTCATTACTGAAAAAATTAACTAGATCAGAAGTCTGTTCGCTAGTCTCCTTTAGAATGTGCATGCTTGATCACCAGACCCCAGCGTTGCGCGACTGCTGTGTCACACCGGCATTTTTGACGCTTCCCAATGGACTATTTGTATTCTTTGAGTACCTTTATTAAGCCGGAACAACAGTTAGTTCCCTAGAAGGGCAAGGCGATGCATCTTTAAAAAATAACTGTAGGTTTCCCTAAACCGGGAAATTTGACAGTGTCTTTCCAATTTGCTTCTGCTTCTAGCCATAGCGTTAGGCCATGCCTACTCTATTCGCGCCGGTGCTGCTGACTACACCACAGCCGTCGAGGTTGAGGCCATCGCGGGCCGCCAACAATAACCACATGTGCAATTGGTGATGGGAAAGAACCGAAAAGATTGACTTGATGATCATGGTGCCAATTGTATGTATGTATGGACATTTGAGCTTCACAGCAATTCCCCCAGTGCTCGCAGTCCGCCGTCCAAAACATGAGGATCGCCCAGCCTGAACCGCAGGTAGCCCTTGAAGTCGCCACCATCGCTCTCGCCGAAGCAGAGATCCCCCGGGACAACACACACGCTCTTCTCCGCGGCCAGCCTCCTGGCCAGCTGCACGTCGTCCACAGGCTGGCCATCGCTCGCGCTCAGGATCTGTAAAAACACCGTTCCAGCGCCCTGCGGTTTGATCCATCGGCACCGGTCCTGATGCTTCCATACGAAATTCTCTACCATGGCGATGCTCTCCGCACAGCTAGCGAGGTTCTGGAGCATCAGCTTCGGGAGGACTTCGGGGCTTAGGGCGTGGAACGCGATGCCGTCATCAATCTGAGACACCGAGAGCGTAGTGTAGTCACGCAGGTTGACGATTCGCTGTATCAGATCCAGGTCTTGGGAAACAGCCCAGCCGATTCTGATGCCGGGCAGGCCGTAAGACTTAGAAAGAGAGCCAGTAGAAACACTTTTGGCGTAAGGGAGGGAAACCACGGGAGGTGGAGGGACGGTAGGTGCGTGGAAGAGGGGGCTGAACACCTCGTCGGAGAAGACAGTGATTTTGGCATCTCGGGCTACATCAATAATGTTCCCCAAGAATTCTTTGGAAAGAGTGTATCCGGTGGGATTGTTGGGGTTGCTTTCTGCTGTTAGCATAAATGGACTATCACTCTCTCGGCGTGTTTACAGACTTGATAATGATTGCCGTGGTATTGGGCTTAATCATCCGTCGTAGCGCTTCAAGATCAGGAGCCCATTGGTCTTCGGCTTTCATAGTCCAGAGTTCCACATTGACGCCCTGGTGCCTCGGCAGGAGGTACAGCTGTCCGTATGTAGGAAATTGGCAGATAATGTGATCACTAGGACCGCAGATCGAAGCAAGGACGAGGTAATTTGCCATGATTGAACCCGGGGTAATAACGACGTGGTCTTCTGTCAACTTGACATCGCTGGAGGAGTGAAGACCTGCGATCCGCCTACGAAGCTGCGCACTGCCTTTGACCTCGCCATATGTGAGCTTTAGGTTCGGGTCGACCGGGCTTTTCTGGGCTGGATGAAGCTCTTGCAAGTCTTTCAAGGAGAGAGCCGAGGCATATGATCCTGAGCTGTTGTGAGCACAATCACAGAGACAAAACCCGTGGTGATGTCAACCTTGAAGTTGATATTTGGCTCCGGGCTACCACGATGGCCGTATTAGTCCGTGGATCCACATGCAAGGCCCTCTTTTGGCTATCAGGGAAGCTTACCCCATAGTCTCTCACTGTGCAGGATAATCAGCCAGTGCTAACATAGTTACAGAAGTTGCGGGAAGTAACAGACCCCAAGCATCGATCTTGAATTCGGCGATGCTCTGCACGGGCATGTTGGCTGCTGAGGGACGGGGAAAGAACAGCGAGTGGGATAATACAATAGTCAACAATCCTCTCACACCTAGACGCAGTGCTGAGATTTATTTGCAACTCATTTCGTGGGACTTGTGATTGTACATGTGATGGAATTCCCAAAAGAGGGGTACCTACTCGATACGGAACCAACCTGCAGACACCGAAGGGCGCGCGTTGTGTTCCCAGTGTCGGTCCCAGGTCTGGTGGTATACTAAATTCTCACGCGGCTGGGACCGAACATCCGATGCAAGGCCAAATCTGTGAGTTTGATCGGACGAGGTCCTCTTGTGACGCAGTCTACATATGATATCATCTGCATGACCCGGGTTTGTAAGCTGTCCTCACCTAGCTTGTCTTAGAAGCGGCTAGTCAACAGCGATGGTCCTCGTCTAGTCGGTTTGAAGAGTTACTTATACCAAGTATTACCCCTATGTAAGTGTCCTCGAAGGCCTGTAGTGACACAATTACCTCATCGGCCACATATCTTCTGAAACCTTTTCAGTTGATTCCCGTCCACCGCGCCTCTCCCGCCCATACCATCTTTTCGGGCTCTTGTCCTGCACATATGATGAACACTTTGGGCCAGCCTGAACTCGCCGCTCAGAAGTATCGGAATCGAGAGTTCGGAGCCAAAGTCACCAGAAAGGTCATAAGTTTCCCAATTTTCTAGCTAGGGATTTGGCGCTCCTGCTAGATGCCGAGTCCCAGATATCCACAGCCCGTCCTCCGAAGACCCGAGGCCCATTGGGCCTACTCGCCCATTCCCGAAAGATACATCTGTACCGATGTTATTATCTCTGCCCGATAGTATGAGGGGCACCGGTAATTTCGAGAAATCCATGCTATACTGTTCAATACAGTAAGTACCAAGGCACGCTGGTCTTTGGGTATCAATCGCTTCTATGCTATATCAACGGCTCCTCTGACATGACCAGGGAATCTTGGATGGAAGCCTGTCTGTCGTGCCGGGCCTGGCCGCCCCTTGTTTTGTCTCCCTCGAGGGTGTAGCAAAACGAATCACGCGCCGATGATGCCCCACGACCTCATCAACTCTCTAAAACCTCCGCAGTAACCTCTTAATGCCAGGATGTCGCCCGTCTTTGCCGTGTCGCCGAAGCAGTAGGACAGCACGTCCATCTCCTCGGACTCGTAGGTTGGGATGTCCCAGAAGCTCTCCAGCCTCTCGCCGACGCTGGGGATGTTCATGTCCGGGGGCAGCTTGACGGGGAAGAACAGGTGCAGCTCGATCCTGGCGATGTGGCCGGTGTGGTATTCCATGACGACGGTGAGGTAGTATGACGAGTCCAGCAGCACGCCGACGATGTCGGTGTAGACGTCGTCGGAGGGTGGTGGTGCGCCGGTCAGGGCGACCATCTTGTCCAGCTGGGCCTTGGACAGCGGGCCCTGGGCGAGGAAGTAGAAGGAAATCAGCTCCTTGGGATAGTCAAAGTGGACGACGACCAGCTGGCTGAGGTCAATATCGAGGAACTTTTGCCTGTTTGCCTTGATGCCGTCGGGCATGCCGGGGGTGGCGAGGACAAAGTCGAGGTCGCGCAGGCCGTTCAGATACATGAGCAGGGCATCGCAGCCCTTGTCCGCGGTGAACTCGGGCTGCTCGATGGCGCCCTTACACTGGGTGCGGAGGGCCCTTGCGAGGCCGAGGATGGGGTTGTCGGGATGCAACCACCCCTGGTTCTCTGCGATCTGCAGCGTGTCGGCGGGCGTGGCCATGAAGAGACGGAATGAGATTGGGTTGCCGGGGGTGCTGGTGCTGCGTATTTGTATGGCGGCGTCGTCGATGAGCTCGCGGTGGGCGTTGATGATGTCCTTGAGGACCTGCTTGTTGAAGGGGGCGTCGAGCAGTTCCGAGCCTTTCTCAAAGTCCTCGAGGAAGCGGGCCTCGACAAAAGGCTCTCGCTCCGACGTTGTGGACATGTTTGGCGGCGGGAAGGGGAGGTGAGCGAGGGCGGAAGCGTGTGATGAGTGTGCCCGGGGTGAGTCGAGGTTGACCTGTTGTCCGGGTGAAGGTGACTGAACGGGTGGGTGTGTGCTCTCCCGCGTGGTTTGCCTGGGGGAGGTGGTGGGCAGCTACAGAGGCGGCAGTCGAGGTCTCGTTTTGAGAGGGCTGGATGCCGCTTCCTGGGTGGGTGGGTGAGTTGAGTGAGTGCTCGCAGCAGCAGCAGCAGCAGCAGCAGCAGCAGCAAGGGGAAGCAGCGTTGGGTCGATGCGATGCAATGCACACACACATACACACACGCACACACACATCGACAGACCAGACAGACCAAACAGACCAAGCACTGGCGGGCAGACAGACAGACAGACAGACAGACAGACACGCACACCACACACCGGTCTCGGCTGTTTCACGTCGACGAGGGAGGCGGTTGATCACTTGACCGGCTGGGGATGCAGAAGGGCTTTTGCTGGCTTTTGCTGGCTTGCTGGGCTTGCTGGGCTTGGTGGCCTGGCTGGACTGGCGCAAGGTGACCGGCAGATTCTTATTTGTTCAGTCTGGCAGCCGGGGCAGAGGGATCCCCATCACCGCCATAAACGAGCCAGAAACGGGGGGGTCCACGGGGGGCCCAAGGGCGGTCGTTGCTGGTTTTGGACACAGCCCCGCCAACAGAAAATCAAGGGGACGGCGTCCGCGAGTAATTGCCAGCACCCCACCGATAGAGTTCAGGACCAGTCACGTCCACCATGGACCACCCAGCAGCGTCCCAGCAGTGGCCCAGCAGGTGGTCCCAGCAGTGGCCCAGCATGAGGTGTCGGAAAGCATCCGCCTCATGCCGCGACCGCGGGCTGGTGTCATGTCGTCGCCCGGGGGTCCACTGTCGCCCGTTGCGCACCCCATTTCCTGCCCTCTTGCCCTTGCTTGCCCTTCAAATTCACCAGCCGATGTTGCATTCGCGCTGGCGGTGCGTGGAGCCTATTTTTCTTTGCTACACGGCCAGTCCCCATATTCCAACGCCCCCACCTTGCTCTCCCCCCCCCATCTCAGGGGCTGCCAGAACTGCCAGAACTGCCCATGCCCCCCCCCTCGACTCGCTTCGGCACTGGGGCCTGCAAGCGCCCTGCAGTGCCGACCCACACAACACCATCAACGGCCAGGACAAGCAGGGATAGCCACCAAGGATCCCGACCTGCTGGGACACTTGCGAATCTGTCTGCACTGTACTCTACCACACGTGCCACCCGTGCTACACGTACCACACATATCACCGCATACCACACACACGTATACTCGGTACACTAGATAACCCGGAGTGAGGAGAGAGAGAGAGAGACAGACACACAGGCACACACAGAGGGGCACTCGTGTTAAACACCCGCCCAGCTGCCAGCCGCCCCCCCCCCCCCAGACAAGGTTTTTCCCTCCCCGTCAACCGCGGACACTTCCGTGCGGAGAGGACTACTGGAGTGTAGTGTAGGGCACAAAACCGTTGGGCGATCTGGACGATCCCTGGCTGCCCGTCTTCAGGGGCGACCCCATTGCCGAAGGAAGCTTCCGAGAAAAGCCACCACCAGTCCGGCCTGCCAGCCTGCCAGCCTTGACTCCCATTCAGCCGCACAACCTAGGGTCTCCAGCCAACCGCGCCAGCTTTTGACAGCCCCTCGGTACCCAACCTTCAACACAACAGTCAGACGCGGGACGGCACGGCGGCTCGGCCGTGGGGATGCTACCAACGCTGCCATGCTGGCTGCGCGAACCACATCTGTGTGCTGTATGTGCGTGTACAGTTACCTCACAGTGTCCGTTTTGTCAAACTACATTGAAGAGTACACTACACCACATCACAATACGCACTGCGCAGCACACAGACTCCCGAACGGCCTTGATCGCCAGGAGCCCATCTCCGCGGAACCGGCGAGGTAATCTGCAAGAAATATGGCCCTTCGCGTCCCTCAACCCTCGCATTCTCCATCGCAATCCGAACCAACCTCAGCTTTGCTGAGCCGCGAGAAACCTGCCTGGTCGAACTCTCCAGGTGGTCTCGGACTCGTTGATCAAAACCAACTGTCCTTTCTGTAATACACGTATTGATTAGGCCATGCCCGCGAGGGGGACACGCGGTCAAGTGGAGGTGCAATGACTCTCACTGTGTACTTCGGACACCCCTGCTTTCTCGACCTCACCACGCCATGCACGGCACAAGAAACCCCCATCGCCCACCCAACGGAGAGGACAGGGACCACCGATGGGGCATGGTGTCCATCCAAAATGGACGACAAATACCGGCGCAAAGTGGCCCTGCTTACTCTTTCCTAGCACGCAGAATGGGCCACATTATCCATCCAGCGCCTTGAGGGGAGAATGGTTCTCCCACTTTGACAATTACAAAGTTCCTGCAAGACGAACAGGCCGTGGCCTGCTTAATTAATCTTCGGAAGCGCTGCACACAACAGCAGGCGTTTCATCACACAATGACTCGCCCCTTACAAAACGCCGGAAATCAACGACTGATCTGATCTGTTTCCGAACATGAGCAAGGGGTGGAAACGAGGTCTCAATCTTGTTTCGCGTTCACTAAATCACTTACTTGACAACCACAGCTCCTGACCTGGCTAAACTGATATTGTGGTGTGCTGCGGCCCCAGATCCCGCCGGCTTCAAGTCTAATAGTACCCAGGGACACACTATAATATCAAAACCGCCCCACAACAGAAGTCGTAAAATGACATTGCCACCAGCTTTGAACAGAGACAACAACTGCACCACGTCAT
This sequence comes from Diaporthe ampelina, assembly GCA_023522825.1. NCBI lineage: Eukaryota > Fungi > Ascomycota > Sordariomycetes > Diaporthales > Diaporthaceae > Diaporthe > Diaporthe ampelina. The sequence goes on along the minus strand of JAMFTM010000006.1, from coordinate 631,403 downwards.
TCGAATCGTAACCCGACTTCGTCACCCCCGTCCCTCCACAGTTCCATCCCAGACTCTTTGTTCAACTTCCAACGGTAGAAAAGGGACCCACAACCTGCCACTCCCGAATAATGATCAACCGACTCAAAACCGCAAGCAACGCCTGGGTCAGAGTGATCTGGATTGCAGTGTAAAGGTTATTCTTTGTCGCATGGCCACATATTGGCCGAACTCAACTCAAGCACATAGTTCATCTTACATAACAAGCCGCCTACAAGCAAGGGCCTACCTAATACTTTGGGAATTAATCCTGAGGCTTTTTTTAAGGTATCCACGACGCGGCCACAAGACCAGTAGTGGACGACCTAGGTGGCATTCACTACATATGTACCAAACCCCAAGTACTCATCTCATATTCGATGAGCCTCCCATAGGATAACCCGGCACGGAACAGTGTTCAATAGGACAGCCTCTCTTATGGTGAGACCTCCCCTGGAATATTTTTCTGGGAAATCTTCCTATAAGACAATCAGATGCAGGAAGGCAGGCCATACTTCAGTAGGGGTCCTGTGTTTACTCTTATGCTATCCAATTTGAGGCGTCCCACTGTCACAACATGCGTAGCGTCTGAGGATGCTAAAAGAGACGGATAGGGCAGCAAACCTGTCCAATATCGACCCCATAAGTTATAGGAGGAGGCCGAAGATCGAGAGAGAGACGAATGCCTGGAGAGCTAGGAGTATTGGCTCATGACGGTGGCGATCATGATTGTCAACTAGTGTACTCCGTGTCCGTAATTGCTTCTCAGCCATCTATATAACAAGGAAGCGCGGCTGGCGCTTGTCAATGGTTTTTACAGTCTTATCTGCCTCTCTTTCCGCTCTTTAGAGCCTGGTATAATGCTTGGGCCACATCACGGTGCTGATTGTGAGAACACAAGCCTGAACTTGTAAAATCTGAAATTTAAGGTAGACAAATATGACATGGAAGTGCAACTTCTAACATTTTGATGCAGTGAGATTCTGGCGTACAGCCCAAGCCGATTACTTGATCTAGCAAAGCTCGGCCTTGGTGTCGCTTGTATGCATTACCAAATGAAACTAATTCTATGAATTCCTAGTCGTCAATCACGGTTTTCCAAGCATTCGATGTTATTGGTCTCTTTAATCTCTCACTCATACGATGTATTCGCCTGACACCAAAAACTTCTTGATGTTATGGCTATATCCAAAGTCTTCTCAATAGTTTTCCCAACTGCAGTGCTTAGTATACATAAAAGGTTGTGGTCTCATTGTTGGAAGCACGAAGCTTGTTGTTCCTTTTGATAAGCATGAACTTGGCTAACCATGCCAGTAGGAAAGTCGCCAAACTGAAACCCGCACTGGCTCCCATGGCAATGGCGTATCGAGGCTCGTCGCTCTTGGGCCACAAGTAGGGAGTCCAGATGAAACTCGCATTCATAATCGTCGTCACGATGGCGATGGACGCGCTCTTCTTCTCCTTTGTCTCTGTAGTAAAAAATCAGCATACGCTTATATAATGTGATCTGAACTCGCAAGACTGTGTATCTAATTCTCAATCCCGACTGAAAATCAAGGTGTGGTGTCGGGTTGTGTGGCGGGGGAACGTTCGTATCGAGACAATTGAGAATGGCTGAACTTACGTCCACAGACACTGCCACACCAGCCAAGGATGAGACTGTTTACTCCATAAGTTCCAATAGTGAAGATGACCATGGCGACATAGCGGCCTGCCATGTTCAGCGTAGCAGCCGCGGCAACAAAGCCAACTATTGCCACGGACTTTGAAACCGTAATGTGCCAGGTGCGCTCGTTATAGCGCCCGGACGACCAAGACAGCAGGATTGTTACCGCGCCGGCGATTAGGTAAGGTGGGCAGGTGAGAACAAGAGTAACAGTTTCACCAAGGCCGAGTGTCTCAACAACGGTAGGAAACTATATATCGAAATGAGTCAGTTGTTAGAACGAGGCATTACCAAACTGCGGAGAAACTCACAAAGTTCTTGAAGCCGTTAGCGGCTAGGTGCATATGGGCCATGGCCGCGAACACCCAAACCAGAGGATCACGGGCCGCCTGTTTGAGACCTGCCAGAGTGCCCGTCTCACCCTTGTTCTGAACAGTGTCCAACTCCATTCGGTTGTAAGCCAACTGCCTCTCGTCTTCGGTGAGCCATTTCGTTGTGAGCGGGAAGTCCGGAAGCACGAAGTAGCCTACAAGAGCGCTTGGCACAAAGTCATGTTAGTATGATCGGATGGGGAGGCAGAGTGGCTACGAACTGACATCACGAAAGTTACCGCCCCTTGCAATATGAAGAGCCATTGCCAACCGGCGAGTCCCATGGAATTGTCCATGCCATGGAAGACACCAGCAGCAATCAGACCGGCGAAGGCCGTGGCAAGGACGTTGCCTGTGTAAAGAATAGCGATTCGGGTGGCGATCTCTTTCCTGTTATAGAACACAGAGAGGATGTATACGGCGCCAGGATAGTAAGGGGCCTCGGTGACACCCAGGAAGAAGCGGGTAAGAAGAAGGCCGACAAAATCCTTGGATAGAGCCGTAAGGGCGCTGACCGTCGCCCAAAGCATCATCATTATTCCCTTTAGTAGCAAAGTCAGCTCCCGCGGGCCAACTGTCACAAGATTTTGACTCACCATGTAACGACTAGGTCGAGTCCGGTTGATGAACCTGCTCGTGGTTTAGCTTAGGCTTAATGCCGTATGCAGCCTGCCAGGGGGTGAGATTCTTATGGGTCTTGACCTGTTGTTGAGACGAGGCAGAAGACGAAATTTCCAAGGATGAAGAACCACTGACATATTGGATGGAATCTGTCCGAGGATATAACCAACGAACAGGATGCTCACGCAGGTCTGATATTCTGCGAGAGGTGGTCAAAATTTGCTTGAATAAATTCGTAGCAACACGACAACTTACGGGTACTCGACAGGTCAAGGTCTTCCTCCAAGTCGTTCAGACGAGCCAGGGCGATAGCGTTCCGGTCAAGGTAATTGAGCCAGTACATTGCTGAGCAAGTCTGAGTAAAATGATTCTTTGGCCATGTCAAACAGTGGAAGTGAAATCTAACTTACACCATAACATGGGCATTATCCATCTGTCGAGCTTCTTGACCAGAGCGATCTCTTTCGGGTCGGTTTTCTCGTACGCTCCGGAATAATCGACCTTGGCTATGCGAGGGATCGGCTTCTCTGGCCCAGCCTCGCTGGCTGTGCGGAAGAGAGCGTCGTCCTGGTGGACGACGTCAGGCTTCTCGCTGCCCGAATCATTCTTGGTCACAGTTGTGGACATATCTGCTGGGAGAAATGTGGGACGAAAAAGAAAGAAAAACCAGGTGATGTGGGAGCCTGTCGATCTCAACATTTGGATGTAACAGGAATACCAGCCAGCTTTATATCATTTGTTTCGCGGTCACAAAGCTGTAGAACGCGCTCACTACATGCAGCGGCCTGATACGGGCGGTCAGCCACCAGGAGGATGTTTGTGTCATTCATGAATGTCTCCCGCCATCTGGGCGTTCTACATCTCGAGCAGGAACCCCTCAGGCCAAGCGTCAGGGGGTCCATTCACCACGATCCGGGCTGAGTCTATTCGACGAGAGTGGACCGACCTGTTGGCTCATCCGGGGTGCCACGGCGCTAGAGGCAAGGGCTGATTTTGGAATCCGGGGCAACTGGAGCTATGGAGGGGGGGCCTATCCGATTCCCTCCTTTAGCTTCCGGTGTGCTCCTTCAAAAGTCTGGGGAAGAACACTTCGATGCTTTTAGCTTCTGCACACCATAACTGACTAGAAAGATAGCCAGACTGGCTGGGGGCCTTGCCCTTGTTCAAATTGAGCGTTGGCGTCAGGAACGCCAAGTGACCGGGAAACTTTGTCTACATGAAGCCTCAAGTGCGGAGCAATGCAAGTTTTCCAGACTTATTGTCAGTTGTGAAGTGCCTACCTGGACAAGTATAATTGACAAAATTTTCGTCATCAGAAGAACGTCCTTGCGAGCTTCCTCAAGTCCAACCGGCATTCTTGGAGAAACTTGTGACCAAGTGTCACGAGTCGGGACATTGTGTGAAGGATTTGTGTTCCAAGAGCCAAGGCCCCCTTGGCGACTTGTCCTGGAGAATAGTGGTCTTGGAAACCAACACGATCCCTTCGACCGCACCCTCATCAACCTCGCCCAGGAGCGCCACCCACCCCATGATACGCTGATCCATCATACCAAGAGCCGGCAGATATCACAAGCCTGTCGTAGCCTCGCCAACCTCTTGACCAAGTCAACGGCCCGATGTCTTGGGGTGCAACAAGAGCGAGAAACTCTCGGAAAGATCTGGTTCGAGGCTCAGCCAGACCATACATTCGTAAGAAAAAGCCTCATATAATTCATGGCCTCACTAAATTGGTTCAATGCTTAGCTTGTCAAGCACGATAAGAACGGGACATGGAACTTTCTCAAGCCGCTAACAGTCTTGCACAATTGCTTGTCCCCCCACAGTTGCAGCCGGTCAAAGAACAAGTCTCGGCGAGCGTTGGTTCGTCGTCATAGCACCGTAAATACCCGCATTTCTTACCTGAAGAGTGCTTACTGCAGACTCCAAGACCTGCAGAGTAATCAACTACGTCGATTAGGTGATGCTCTCTATAATTCCAAAAAGAAGCGAAGGTGGGCAAGGAGCTGGGCTTAGGTAAATAGGGAATGTCGGGGAGAGCACCTGTGTCTTTTGATACCTAGTTATCAATGTCTGGGCGTACAAGCGCTATTACACGACCAGCAACTAGTTGGACCCAGCCCCTGCCCAGAGAAACGACCGGGACAACACGGAATAACGACGGGATTTAGGCACATCATGTTTGTTATCTGGCTTCGCCCCGCCTTCTTCGCCACTGTTAGACTTGTCGAAACCATTCTGGCACCCCGGCTGGACCTGGTAGGCCACTTCGTGATGAGAACGACAGATCCTTGTTACCAATCCACTCAGGTGCTTCATATTGGCCGACGGCTCACTGGAGGGGCTAGCCTTATAGAAGGAAGCCGGACCTGGACTATGCTTGGGGAGAGGCCCCGGAATTCTAAACTTTGAAAGTACCTTCGGGCGGGGGTGGATCTTTAATCTCCCACTTCCTGTCGGAGAACTACCACCGTGCCCAACAAACCTTCAGAAGAGTCGAACACGCTGAGCAGGGATTAAGCCAAGGGCTCACAAATCGCGTCGATGTCTTTGCCTACTCAACCGCTGGTAGCCCCATAATAGCTATGGCTATTTGCCATCGCCTTCGACAAATGATTCTTGACCAATTTTATAAGGTGCAGTGCTTCCTAGACGAGTTTGACGCCGCTCGCCGATATACAAGTGGGTGATGCCCGTGATCACTACTAAAACCTATGTCAACTGGTGGCATCCCGAGCTAGTTCTTCGACGAGATGGTGAGATATGTGCACTTTTGATGGCAATTTCGCGCTGCCCCGTGAGTGGCGGTAAAGCAGAGTCCTGCGTGAATGTCACTAAAATTAGTTTATTCACATACCGACTGCCTCGTCACGGCCTTATCGATCACAAACACTATGGACACCTTTATGTAATCTACTACCCGATTCTACTACCTGCTCACGACCAACGTATATATTCGCCTAGCTTTGCTCTTTGTTCTTAGGCTTCTTATAAAACCCGAAGATCTGTGCAATTTCAACCCAGAAACCAGGAGCGTCTTCCTCATAATTAGCTTCGTACTCGTCGATGGCTGGCGCGACCCAGATGAGATCAGCCTCTTCAGCCTTGACGATCTTAGTACGGTGCGTCAACTTCCACCCCAAGAAGAGAATGGGCGCAATAATGACCATGGCGTAGTATGTGAAGAAGGACTTCACGTCCCAGCGGCCGGGGAGAAACACGCTGTAGCCATACACGCACACAATGGTGGTCATGAAAGTCACACCGATCCCTGTTGGTAACATTAGTCCTGCTACGATTCCGGAAGTGTTTCATTCTAGAACATTCCAAAACATGAAAGAAGGGGACCCGTGACATGTGAAAAGGGATGCTTACAACCACAGTAGGGTTGGAATCTCCCATAGTAAGGAAGACGTGACCGGTCGAGTCCTTGAACTTTGCACGCTCTGTAGAAGAACAGGTATGTCGTACAAATGATGATGTAATTGATGACCTGCGCGCCTGTAACGAGGTTCACAAACCAGCTGAGGACCTGCGAAGTACTGCTAGACAGGTTGAGGAAGGCCAGGCAGGGGAAGATCATGGTGCAGCCAAGAGCGTAGACAGGCGCACCAGATTTGGTGCATTTCCTCAGGAACTTGGGCGCATGTCCATCGAGGGCCAAGCCATAAAGACTCCGAGCACCACAATAGGTATAAGCATTTCCAGCCGAGAAAATGCTGGTGACCAGAAGAGCATTCGTAATATGAGGCAGCACTTCTATGCCCAGGTTGTCCATGGCGATCACACTACCGTCAGCGTCCAGAGTCAGCTATCAAAGAAGTAAAGGGTTGGTTTTATAACAGCATAGTCTACCCTGGGAAGAGTAGGCCATAAGGTGGCTGTAGTATGTCCTAAGACCTGTAGCCCCTGAAGTCTTTGTTATATAGCCTGAGAATGGGGAGTACTTGTTCTTCGTGGGGCAAAAATTGTATCCAGAAGCTGCTTACTAGGGCGATGCGGCAGCTGTTCCAGCGCCTTGGCCTTCACCAGAAAGAATCGAGACAAGGGTCTCGTCGTTGTAAGCAATCACAATGCCAACACACAATGCGCTGCCGATGAAGAAGAGTCCGAAACGGAGGTAGGCTGTCTTGAATGCAGCCTTCAAGTGTCGTCGGGGCAGCTTGGTCTCACCAGCCACCATCGCAACGTACTCAGGTCCAACGATTGTAAAAACGGCGCTCCACAAGGCGCCGAGGAAGCCCTGGAAGCGGCCCAGATCACCAGTTGTAATGTGCTCGGCAAAGGCACCGGGATTGTTCCAATATCTGAAGCCGTATGCGTCGTGTTTCGGGTTGCCGCCGACCATGGTAACAAAGGTGAAGCAGAAGACCATGGCGAGTAAAGCGATCTTGCCAGTGGCAAGCCAGAACTCACACTCACCATACCACTCGACTGCAAAGACATTGATCAAACTGTGGGTACGCGTGGTTAGTGCAGCCCCGAATGAGGCTCTCGACTTGTGGAGAAGACTGACAAATACAGCACAATGCCAACGGTAACCACAGCAGCAACCGGTATATCATCACGCCAGAACGATAGCACGAGAGTCAAGGCGGTAAGTTCGAAAGGGATCAGAATAGCTTCATAGATGAAGAAGTTCCAACCAGCCAGGAACCCAAAGGACTCATCGACCCACTTGCCAGCCATCCGAATAAAGGCACCTGTCACGGGCTGGAAGGAGGCCATTTCAGCCATGCAGTTGTTCACGAGGCCCATGAGACAGGAATAGAAAGTATAGGCGAGAAAGAGGCTGCCCGGGCCACCGGCCGCGAGGCCAGTGCTGATGCTGACGAATGTTGCCGTGCCGATGGAACCACCAATTGCAATCAATTGGATCTGCCGATTCCCAAGGTGCCGCTTGAGCTGGTCGTCGGAAACGACATTGCCGACGTGCACACTTCCGTGTGTTTGAGTCAAGACGAGGCTCTTCCCATTGTCTTCGCTTTTCCTGTCGGTGTCCATACCCACTGCAATGTCTGCGCTGTCCTTTGAGGAAAACATGACCACGTGGTGGTCAAGGAAGTGGGATCAAGTGATAGAAACTGCGGGTACAGGACAATACCGATTGTGTAACAGGAAACTCAAAAATGGATTAAATACTGGAGTCTAGAATGCTACATGGCTCGGCCAATCTATTACCACCCGGAGACGGAAATGAGCCCGACATTGTGCATCGGCTGAGCCGCAGCTGTTCGTCCTGGTCTCTTATCTCTGCTCAATGCTACCCCAGACCCAACGCCATGGAATCTGGGGTAGACCGGGATGGACCGTCTTACAAGCACCGATGGTGGTGTCCTCCTTATACCCTAGTGCAGTCTTGGGATCGGATGGTCTCCCGTTGGTCACTTATATAATCAGCCTTATCGCCACCGGACCGTGATAGGCCCAGGCGGGCGAGGGGGAATCCAGTAAGTTGATAGGCACAACGTGCATGGCTGGGGCTGGACTGATACCTACGGTGCCATCACTTTTATGCGAGATGGACGTGGCCTGGGCCGTGAACGGGCTCATGCATGTGATGTGCTGCCGGAAGATGTCCAGGTGACAGTTATCATCGCTTCTGGCTCCCGGCGCTTGACGATATCGGCATCATTGACCAATGGTGTGTAAGAGCATGGACGGATCGCTACTACCGTATCCCATCCGAAACTAAGCGTAACGCAAGCTAGAAGGTATTAAGTTGTGTTCGTTGTCCCTATATTGTCCCCGACGCCTTGATGACCTTGAAGCATATCTTCTCTGCTGTAGATTCATCTGCTTTGCTGAGGAGTCGAGCCTTTGCTTCAACATCAACAGAGACACTGCTATGAAAAAGGTCAACCGCTTCTTTGGATCTTTACGATCTGCCTCTCATGTCCTTGCGGCTCCCCCGCCAGTCGCTTCTCGCCCACCACCCCTCGCGGCTTTGCCTAATGGTAATCTGCTAAGGTCTTTATTCATAGCGGGGGTCTCGTCGAAGAAAGTACTCCTTATCCCTTGCCTCAAGATACTTTCTTTCCTTTCACAGCCTGGAAGAGGCTACCTGCTCAATGTCGACAAGAATCCCTTAATTCATGCAATACTCAAGAAAACGTTCTACAACCAGTTCTGTGCCGGCGAGACGGCATTGGAGACGAGACAATGTGTCCGCCGTCTCAAAGACCTCGGGTTCAGTGGTGTCATTCTCACATATGCTCGCGAGACCGTTTTCGACCACCGATCTGATAGGGCAGCCTTAAAAGGTGCACCTGAGCCTAAAAATGCTGTTGATTCCGATGTTGTGTTCTGCAAGCACATTGACGAGTGGCGGAATGGTACGCTCGAGACGATGAAGCTGATCGAGGATGGGGATTATCTCGCACTCAAGTAAGTTGTACTGGGATTTCCAAAGTCTGGCCCCGTACGAAAGTCTATCCACGAGTATCTCTCCGAGTCTTCCGTGCCTGTCTTATACATCCAGGAGTCAGTAGCTAAGTTGACGAAACAGATTGAGCGGAGCTGGCCCCAGTGTCACCGAAGCCTTCGCCACCGGTCAACCCGCGCCACAACAGTTCACTGATGCCCTGGAAGAGATCTGCGCCAAGAGCAAGGCACGCGCAATCAGAGTCATCGTGGATGCCGAGTCACAGCATTTCCAGAAGGGCATCGCAGCGGCCACACTTGACGCCATGCGCAAGTTCAACCGTGATGGCACCGCCGTCGTCTACAACACCTACCAGGCCTACTTGAAGCGCACGCCGGATGTGCTCGCCCAGCACCTCGAGGCGGCCAACAAGGACGGATTTACTCTCGGCCTCAAGCTTGTGCGCGGCGCTTACATCCTCTCAGACGACCGCTCCCTGATCCACGACTGCAAGCAGGACACGGATGATGCATACAACAGCATCGCCCGGGGCGCGATCAAGCAGCAAATTGGGGAATTCGGAGCCGCGGGCGGCAAGGCATTCCCCTCGGTGAACCTCTTCTTGGCCAGCCACAACAGAGAGAGCGTGCTCGGAGCACACAGACTGCACCAGGAACGGACGAGGCAGGGCCTGCCCACCGTGCCTGTGGGATACGGCCAACTGCACGGGATGTCGGACGAGGTGAGCTTCTCGCTGCTTGCTGAGAGGACCGGGCCAAGTTCCGGGCCGGAAGTCTTCAAGTGCTCTACGTGGGGAAGTATGGGCGAGTGTGTGGCCTATCTGCTGAGGAGGGCGGTTGAGAACCGCGATGCGGTAATGCGGACGACTGATGAGTACACGGCACTCAAGTCCGAGGCATGGAGGAGACTCAAGTTTGGATCGTGATCTTACCAGCCTGGCCTTTCTGTACGTCTCGTAGCATGCATCGCCAATGAATGATATCACAATGAACAAACCAAACCGTGTCTTCCGAGGGAAGCCGCTTGTTGACGATCCGAGTCTGAGTTTCCCCTACCCAACGATTCATCTGCGTGCCGTGTCACTTGACCACGTTCTCATCGGATACGCACGTCTGAAACCCGACCACCGTAGAGCGGGGTGTGGGTCGCACCATCGGGTGAAGTCCCGGTGCGGCACCGGACAGGCCGGCTTTCCCGTCCAGATAAGACGCTCCCAGCAACCTGACCTTAAGGTTTTACCCGAAAGGGAAGCACGGCACGCGCCTAGGGCCTATGCTTGCTGTGAGCCGGGATGGTCTTACATCTGCACCCTTCCTCGTCAAGATTAATCAACGCAGACGTCAAGGCGCATATGGTGATGCCCATGTGCAAATACCGCATCCCAAGCTCACTCTCGATCACTCCCATCTCTGCTTCTCCGCCACGCCGCCTCTTGATCTCACATTTCTGTTGCCTGAGTCACCCAAGCCTCACACCCCCCTCCCGTGTGATTCCAATATGTCATCTCTGTGCGTCCTAGGTTGCGGTAGGTTTGCCCCCCGCCCCTGCACTACCCGCAGACGCTGAGGCTTGGAATGTACTAATGCGTGGTGCAAATAGGAAACCTTGGAACAGCCATCCTGACAAGCCTGATTGAGGCCTCGGAGAAGGCGGGAGGCTCACTAAGGATCAACCGGTTCATCGCCTGTGTGCGGAGTGAGCAGTCTGAGAAGCGACTGCGCGACAAATTCGCCGGGGTCCCCGAGGACCGCCTGACGATTTCTAGGAATCAAAATGCAAACGCAGTCAAGGACTCTGACGTGGTCTTGGTGGGAGCCGATCCTGCAGACGTCCGCGATCTGCTGACCAAGTCGGGCCTCGAGAGCATTTCCCTCAAGGGCAAGCTATTCATCAGCATCGTTGCAGGCTGGACTCGACAGGACATCGAAGCTTGCCTCCCCAACGGTGCCACCACCGGGGAATCGAGGGCCTATGTTGTGCGCACATTGCCAAACATCGCCGCAACTGTCGGCCAGTCCATAACTGCGATCGAATCGCATCCGGACCTGCCTCACGAGTATCTTGAACTCACAGAGTCGATTTTCAATCACATAGGCAAGGCAGTTCAGCTACCCCCGCGTCAGCTCGATGCCTTCACCGCCGTTGGGGGATCCACGCCAGCATTCTTCGCCGTGATTGTCGACGCCCTGATAGATTCTTCGGTTGCTGTGGGGGTGCCGAGGAAAGAGGCCACAGACATTATTGTCCAGTCAATGCTTGGAACCGCTACCCTCCTGCAGAGTGGAATCCACCCGAGTATCCTTCGGGATCAAGGTACCTCCCCTGAGGGATGCACGATTGGAGGCTTGATGGTACTTGAGGAGGCTGGTGTTCGAGGCCATGTGGGTCGCGGTCTTCGTGAAGCTGTTACAATAGCTCGGCTCATGGGCAAGGATCCTCACGTGAACGACACCAGGCATTAGACACGCACAGGACAGGGGCTGTGACAATCAAAACTTCTTCAGTTCAATGACTAGGGTTGAAGACCCGAAAGGCAGAACGACCGTTTCACTCCAAAAAAAACCTCATGTGTTCTAGTTGATCGCCTTCCCATTAAACGCTATCTACAATTGGAGATGCCGTACTAAAGTCGACTCAAAATCTGCCCAAAACGTCCAGAACCTCCAAGTGGTAGACTTTCTTCGATCTTTGCACACTCATCCGTCCCTTTTCGAATCGTCGCCTTGGCCGTCTCGACCAACGGGGTATATGGTGTTCTTGGTTGTAGTTTCTTCTCTGCGTCCTTGATACCGGCGTAAGTGGCGCTACGGATGGCAGCCGCGTACTTCGTCGCACCGATGCCCTCCTTAATCTGCTGCTCGGCCAGTGCGCAGGTCTTGTGGATCCTCAATGCCTCATCGTACTTCCCTTGTCGGTAAAGATCATAGATCTTGACAATTGTCTTGGGGAAGACGTTTGCGAACGCAGCGATGCAGCCAATGGAGCCAGAGCTCAATCCACCAATGATGAAGTCCGACTGGCCGCCAAAAGTCGCGAATTTTGAAGGCGGGAGAACAGCCGCGAGGCGGGTGATCTTGGCCACCGAACCACAGGTGAGCTTGACCCCGACAATGTTGTCATGCTTCTGGGCAAGCCTGGTGATGATGTCTGACGAAAGGTCGACGCCGTTGCAGACCCCCGGAAAGTTGTAGATGACGATAGGCAGCTTGCTGCGCTGGGACACGTCCGCATAGAATTTCTCAATGACCGCTGGCGTTGTAGCTTTGCCAAAGTACGCGGGCGGAAGTAGTAGCACGCAATTGGCTCCTGCTTCTGCTGCATCGTTGATGTGCTCGATAACTTGTTTTGTGGCGTGTGCCCCGACACCAGCCATGATGGGAAACTCGGGGCCAATCGCCCTGCGCGCGGTGGCAATGAGTGTCTTCCGCTCCTCCCTCGTCAGTAGAAATGCTTCCGCATTTGTGCCGAGGATGACTAGACCAGCTAGCCCAGTCTTGGACAGGTACGCATAGTATTTGGCCTGTGATTCCAGGTCTAGCTCATCTGTATTCGGGTCGAAGAAGGTGACGGCGGGGCACCAGACACCTCCGGGAGGAACAATTGCAGCCATTGTTGTTGATGTGGTTTTGTTCGCTGCTTTCTCCTTTTGATGGCGATGACTTGGGCAATGTCCTACACGCAGGTTGACCAGGGATGTGTCTCTACTAAAGACCAGACCGCCGTATCATGCCTCGTGTGAAATATTCACCCGGGCATCTCGTGGTTATATTGACTACTTGCCCATTGATATTAGCTGCTCAGAATATCAATCATCGCCCGCGGCACCGCCATCATCTACCGACATTGCAGCCAGGCATACCGCAATCTCACCGGCAGGACCGACTATCTCCAACATAATTGGTAACAGCGCATCACGCATCGGATGGGCCGTTGCAGTGCCTGGAGCTAATTGCGTATCGATGCATGACCGGAAGCTCGCCCGACACACATGACATGTTGGTGGGTCGGCCGATACAGGTGACTTGATAAATGCATAGATTATTCGTTAAAACGGGTACCAGCCGGCTCGGGCCCCATCGCCGGAGTACCACCCATTCCGTTTCATTGATTTGGTGCTACCAGAGGACTACTATTTTCGAGATAGCAGGATAGATATAATCTGCCGGACCCTGCCTCCGACTACGGGATGTGACGTATATACATGAATATTTCAAGCAAATCTCCAACAGACATAGCTTCCTGTGAGGGGCATCTCCTAGTAAATCACATTTATACATCAACGCCGCTCTCACAGCCACCTATTCATACGGAGGAGTAGCATCACCGACCTTCAGATTTCTCTCGTGGCACACACATAACCGGCATAATGAACAGATTAGCAGCACCAAGCCGATTGGCAAGACTCCCCGCCCGCAACCTCCTCCAGGGCGCAGCTGCGAGTCGAGGAAAGGCAACCGTCCCATTCAGGTTGCCAGCTGCGCGGAACGAGCCAAATGTAAGCCTTCACACCTTGTGGAAGACGTTCAAGGATGGGTCCTGACACGTAATTGTAGCCCGATTATAGGAAAGGTTCTCCTGAGCGCAAGCAGATTGAGGAGACGGTGGCCAGGCTCAAGTCCCAAATCCCACTCAAGAGTGAGATCTTCATCAACGGCAAGGTGCAAGCACAGTCTGCATCAGAAAGCCAACCGCTCCCCAGCGAGCATGCCACCACATTCACAGAATTCCCGTTGGCGACCAAGCAGCAGGTCTCCGATGCCATTGAGTCTGCGCTGAAAGCCAAGAAGTCATGGGAAAATACGCCATTCGTCGACCGGGCCGCCATCTTCTTGAGAGCCGCTGAGCTTGTTGCTACCAAGTACCGGTATGAGCTCATCGCGGCGACTATGCTCGGCCAGGGCAAGAACATCTGGCAGGGAGAGGTCGATGCCGCCGCTGAGCTTGCCGACTTCTTCCGACTTAACTGCAACTATGCCGCCGAGTTGCTCGAGAGGCAGCCAGACCGTGGAAGCGATGGTATGTGGTCTCGGCTGGACTACCGACCACTGGAAGGATTCGTCTATGCCATCTCGCCTTTCAACTTTACCGCTATCGGTGGAAACCTGATCTCTGGGCCCGCTCTGATGGGCAACGTCGTGCTCTGGAAGCCCTCGGCGTCCAACATCTACGCCAGTACCATTGTCTACAAGATCCTCTTGGAGGCTGGTCTACCTCCAGACGTGATTCAGTTCGTCCCTGGTGACGCTGAAGAAATTACTTCTACTGTACTTGCTCATCGGGAATTTTCTGGCCTGAATTTCGTCGGCTCCTCTGATGTCTTCCGCTCCATCTACGCCAAGATCGGCGAGGGCATCGGTAAGAGGCAATACCGGGATTTCCCCCGAGTTGTTGGTGAGACGAGCGGCAAGAACTTCACCCTTATCCACCCCTCAGCCGACATCTCCAGTGCCGTGAACCACACCATCCGAGGCTCGTTTGAGTACCAGGGCCAAAAGTGCTCAGCCACGTCTCGTCTCTACCTCCCACAATCGAGATCTAAGGAGTTCCTCGAAGGAATCCAGTCCAAGGTGAAAGAGATCACCATCGGCAGCCCCGACAAGGACACCTCTGCCTTCATGGGCCCTGTCATCCACCGCCGATCATTTGACAAGATCAAGGGCATCATCGACGCCAGCAACAAGGATCCTTCGCTGAAGCTCCTGGTCGGTGGCAAGTATGACGACTCAGTGGGCTACTACGTCGAACCCACAATCTACCTGGCCGACTCGCCAACACACCGGCTGTTCGACGAGGAGATCTTTGGCCCCGTGCTGGCCATCTACACATACCCCGACGACAAGTGGAGCTCCATCCTGGAGCAGGTCGACAAGAGTGGCGGCGGCTTCGCGCTGACTGGCGCCGTGTTCGCCAACGATAGGGGTGCCCTGAGGGAGGCGGAGGATACGCTGCGCTACTCGGCCGGTAACCTGTATCTGAGTAAGTCAACTGATGCGCCATAAGTTCTTGCTCCTCTTATCTTTCCGCACAATTAACTAACGAGGCATATCTCGCAGACTGCAAGACCACTGCAGCCCTCATTGGCCAGCAGTCCTTTGGTGGCAGCAGGGCCAGTGGCACCAACGACAAGGCCGGCAGCTCGAATGTTCTGTTGCGCTTCACCAGCCCGCGCTTGATCAAGGAGGAGTTCTTTGCGCAGACTGGCTTCAAGTACCCCAGTAATGAGTAGTATATGTATGAATTGATGTACCGGTTTGCCGCTTCAGTGGCTTCGTGACCTTTAAATGTTATCACACGCGCACCATTTGCCCAAGATGATCACATAATTTTCGGTAAATATGGACAGATAGGTCTAAACCCATGAGCTCGGGATTTGAGAATTGAGTGACAGTCAATCATGTTTGGGCCACATACTTCTGGAGCACCTTCCAATTGTGTGGAGGTAGTGGGCATGGGTCGTTTGTCTCCCCGGAGTCAATTGACTGTCAGCGCAACTCCCGCGTCCTAATAATATATATGATGATGATACTTGAGTAGATATATCCATTTAGTGTTGATCTCACGGACATATTGGCATCCCTCTGCGCTGGTATAGCACTGTAGAAACTTTGAAATGCGGCAATTGCATCCTTATGTGAAGCGGGTCGTGAAAATATATGCAATTACCAGCATTCCAGAAATGCCGTTGCATCATCCATCCTAGGGAATTGTGGAGCAAATTAGTGACCACCTTGAGGAAGGCCAATGGCACGTTCCAAAGTCATAGTAAACAGACCATTTTTTCGCCATTGTTTATCCGTTGTAACCTTGATGAGGATCTAATGTCTATGAGTGTAGCTACACCATCAACGGACACCTTTTGAAGATATTCCCAGTCCCTGTCACCTGAAATTTATGCCCGCCTCTGCAAACACGATATTGGCCAAAGGAACTGGCTACGGATGCTAATTAAGAAATTCCAGTTCATCAACACTCAGCATCAGTGGCTACTGGGCACTCCGACCAAGTCAGACGTCTTCCGATCGTTCGCGACCATTATTTTCCCACTCCATCTTCTTGAGTACTCTTGCTTCTGAGAGAGGAGCGCACGTGGTTATTGAAGATGACCCCAAACCCAAACGCCGGGACGAGCCGGAAGGCACGCATGACGGTAGTCGAGGCAAGTTTCTCCCGCGTCTTGCGAGCGCGCTCCACGAACCCCTGACGCCCGGGGCGGCCGTAGATATCCAGTGCCAGAAGGTGCACGGGTGTGGCCACTACCTGGGTCAGCGCGGGGACGAGCAGCTGGGACGCCGACGCCTTAGCCTGGGCGGTTCGCGCGAGTGAGTCCGGGATGATGGCCGAGAACTGTGGCGCGAGGGCAAAGGAGCCGAACACAGTGATGACGTCGCGCATGAGGAATGCCGCCGTGGCGGAGGTGGGCATCTTCCTTGGTACTGCAGGTTGGGGCGAGATGGCCTTATGGCTTCCTGCCCCGGTCTGCGCCGCAGCGCGTGAGATCTTGGCCGCCTGGGGCTCCTGGGGCGAGCTGAAGATTTGTGAGAAGCGGACGTCTTTCCAAACGCCGAGGGGCGTGTTGACTATGAACACGACAGACGAGACGATGGTTCCTGTCAGGGCCTTCTCGACTGCGAAGTACTTCTCAGACACCGTCTCTGTGACGTTGGCCGTGAGATATGTGGCTGCGTACAGGGTCCACACCACAAAGACGGGCTTGGTCGCGAAAAAGCGACGCGGGTGGGTGAATGGACAGAGGAGATTCTTGGCCAGGGTCCTGAGCAGCGGACTTGATGTTGATACACTCTCTACAACGGACCTACGAGAGTATTAGTCTATGGGCCGGGCTGTCTGGCTGAACAATGGTTGCTCACCTGTCCGTGGCTGTTATGATGGGGGCGATGATGGCTGCTGATGTGACAGCGGCTGTTGTGTCCGCCACCAGGTGACGACTGAAGTCGGTTTCACCATGGTCTCCCAAGCTGCTCTGGTTTGGGTCTTGTTCCATGCTGCTGGTGAAAGACAATGATCCCAAGCAGCTGTGGCTTCTTGGTGCTTGCCACAAGAGGACTGAGACCAACAAGACTGTCCATAACCAGCACCGCTCACTGCCGGGGGATCATCACATGCCCAATATTCTACGAGTCTATCAGCTGTGTCCTGCATTAGAGTTGATGTGGGCATTTTCTTGCTGGTGGGTAGTCGCGGGCCGGTAACGCTTACCCGCTTTATCGCATTTCGGAAGCCATCCCGAGGCGGATACCAGCAAGACCAACCGCCAAGGAGGGGCAGATACGACGGATATCACCGGTCCCCGGGCACGGGACGGCGGCCCGTGGTCACACATGTCGACGACGATGGATGGTGACGAGAACGGAGTTGTTATCTACAACGAATCGGCACGATCTCATTCTTCGTCAAGGGAATTGGAATATCATCCAGTGTGCTTCTTACTTGCCTGTGGTGAATCACTCAATCTGGTGGATCAAGGTTCAGCGTTTGGTTTCATTTTCACATCCATCAACCGTTTCTTAAAGGGCCAGACAGCCCAGGGCTAGTAGACCGAGTATTTACATTCCGTGGATGCCTGCATAATTGCACCCGTTCAAGCACGTCACCACCTCGTACTACGGCAAACAACAGGAAAATGGGCGTACCGAAGCAAGATCACATCATCATCGTTGGCGCAGGGGCCTTCGGTCTCTCAACGGCACTTCATCTGTCTCAGAATGGTTACTCCAACATCACCGTGTTTGAGCAGGACGATGAGGTTCCGTCGAGATACTCGGCTGCCAACGATCTCAACAAGATCATGCGAGTTGAATACGAGGATCCCTGGTACACAAATCTGACTATGGTGGGTGAAATTGCCTTCTCCTTCGCTCCAAACGCTACAGCGGCCAAGCCCACTTGAATTACCAAACTTTCTTGCTAATCATGGTTCGAAATAAAGGAAGCGTCAGAGGCGTGGAAAGCTCCCCTCTTCTCGCCCTACTTCCACAGGGTTGGTTTCCTGCACTGCACATCTGGCAAGGCGGAGCAAAAGGCGGTCGACACGCTGAACCGGTTCCGCGCGGCCGCAGAGAAGCACCCAGAGCTGCGCCGGTTCGTGGTGCCGCTGGACTCAAAGACCGACATCCAGGACGCAACGTGGCAGCTCCAGGGCCCGCTGCCGGGTTGGAAGGGCTACCTGAACCGCTTCGACGGCTACACGCACTCGGCGGATGCGCTGAGGGCGGTGCACCGGGCCGCCAAGACGCGGGGTGTGAGGTTCGTGCTGGGTCGCACCGCAGGCGCCGTGGAGGAGATCGTGTACGACGGCGGCGGCGGCGGCAGCAGCAGCAGCAGCAGCACGAGCGGGAGGCGGGCCAAGGGCGTGCGGACCAAGGACGGCCGGTTCCACCCCGCGTCGCTGGTCATCGTGGCCGCCGGCGCCGTGGCGTCCAAGCTGGTCGCCGGCGTGGGTCAGTTCGTGCACGCCAAGTCGTGGTCGGTCGCGCACATCCAGCTGACGCCCGAGGAGAGCTCGTCCCTGCGCGGAATCCCCGTCGTCTACGCGCGCGACCTGGGCTTCTTCTTCGAGCCCGACCCGGTCACCCACCTGCTCAAGCTGTGCCCCATGGGCGCCGGCTTCGTCAACACCGACCGCGCCACCGGCGTGTCGCTGCCGCCTGCGCAGCACGCCGACAGCACAGGCTTCCTTCCCGTTGAGGACGAGGCCAAGCTTCGGGAGCTGCTGCGTCAGACGATTCCTGCGCTGGCGGACAGGCCGTTCGTCCAGAAATCCCTGTGCTGGTTTGCCGACACCGCTGATTCGGACTTTGTCGTCGACTACGTCCCAGGCTCTTCAAGCTCTGTAGTCCTGCTGTCGGGCGACTCAGGCCATGGATTCAAGATGTTCCCGATCGTTGGGAAGTGGATCACGGAGCTACTGGCCTCCCCAAGCGGCCAGACAAACGCGCGGTGGCGGTGGAAGGAGCCGCCAAAGGCAGGAGGGGACTGGGGTAGCGCTGTGAGCTGGAGGGTCGGCACGACGACGGAGTTTGCGGATATCAGGAGGGCTGGAAGGGAGAGCAAGCTGTGATCGTAGGGCTCTCCCTGTCACACCCCAAGATTTCTGTGAGTTTGGGAGGCATAGCTCATTTCTTAGTAGCATAGGACGCCAATGACTAGTTTTACCATATACTATTGTCCACTATTGCACGATCTATCCATTCAACATCCTCGTCCTGGATAGAACTAGCAATAGCCAATATATGCTCCGCCCATAAGTCATCGCCACCTCCGATGGTGGTGGTAGGCATATCAAATGGCCCGGGCTGTGGCAAGTGCATAAAACCTGGATTGGTCAGAGACATATTGGTCGGCTCTGACTGAAATGCGTTGCCCTGAAACGAAGGGCCTCCCAGAGTCTCAGAGGGAGCAGATCCCACTGACGAACTCGGGGGCTTGATCCGGGTTTCATCAGAGATCTCATTCAGCATCTCGTCGAGTCGTTGGATTTCTGACTTGCGCCAGCTGGCAATCAGGTTTCCGCTTGATTCGATGTCCTCGAGCAGTGCGAGTGATCTTCGCACCCAAGAGTCACGGTCTACCAGTAGGCCCTTGTCGACAGCTGCTGCGACAAGGAGAACTGTTGAAGAGACGTAGAGAGGATCGAGGTCCAGTGAGAGGAACGTCTCTGTAGGTAACGTAAGCAAAAAGCTGCGCTTTCGACTGGGAGGTCAACGTAAGCTTGTCTTACCGAGGAGGCCTTGAGCCTGCAGGCTCTCGAGAATTATAATTATTTGCTGCGCAGCTTCCATGCACATTTGAAGCACAGTGCCAAATCGATCTGGTGTGGAGGGCTTGGAGCCCGCGGGCGATTCAAGCCTTATTTTCAGGCAGCAAAAAACTAGGGGCCGTGTTGCCAGCACGATGCACTATTCAAATGGAACATGGCGGTCAACGATGTTTTTGGAGGGAGGTGCAAGAAAGAGGCCTATGGGTTATCATACCTGATGGTAGAGAAGATGAAGAGAGGCCGACATTCTGGACACCCCATCAATAGACTGGTCCAGTCTCAACGGCAGAGCCTGAGTGAGCTCGCTCGCCAGAACTGCTATATGCTCCAGGGCCGCCTTGGTGCTGAGTAAGAAATTCTTGTTGGGTTTGCCGTTTGCTCCGTAAACAGCTAAAAGGGAGCAGTACCGTCAGTCCATCGTCCGGATCATAGCATTACAAGAGGGATAGTTGCGGGAAGAGTTAAAGAACAGCTGGATGGTAACCGGGTAAGGAGTCTTACTGTTGTTAACCTCGGCAATCAAGCGGGCTAGCTTGATATGAAGGTCAAGAGAGGCCGTCCGTTGCGGAGAGCCTTGATACACTGGAAGGCGACAATGAACATCGCCGTCTTGGATGGATTGTGGCAGTCCCATCAGACTCGTCATCTGCCGATCCAATATGTATACTGTCCACCATATCCTTCGACACCTTTGTACATGGGGCTCTCCGAGGTGAACAACTGGCATGTCTGTGTGCATTCCGTATGCAAGAGCGGTACGCATAGCTTGGCCGATCTGAAGCTAATGTCAGCTTGAAAGAGGCCGCGAGAGTCAAGAGGTCATGGCAGGGACATACAAATAGATGCGCGGCGTTACGGTGATCGACACTCTGCAGATAAAGTGCTATGCAGCACAGCATCTCGGTTGCGACAACTGGATCGTGATGGAGTATGTGTGGAGGCGGGAGAATCTGCATTGCTTTGAGGAAGAACTCTGCCCCGCACGGGCGTTTCCCAGAGGGCTTCTTCATGACGAATATCTTCCCAAACGCCAGGATAAGGAGAAAATGTATATACCACAAACCAGCGTTTTCTCGTGCGACATGGCGGTCTGGCTCGGCATAAAACTGATGAAGGCGCTGGTGGAAATCGTTGTCGTCGAAGAGGTGAAAAATCTGACCGCAGTGGAATTTGACGGCATTGATGAGATATTCAGAGTAGTCGAGACTCGGCACGGCCAAGGGTGGCTGATCCTTGACCGAATCCGAAGGGGAGCTGGTGTTCAACAAGCCATCTCTGTTGTTCCAACCCAAGTCGTAGGCGCTGCCATCGAAGAGCACCATGGTGGGTGGCAATGGAGCTTGGTGTAGATACTCATAGGCCATCTGCAAGAGTTTGCTGGAGAAGGACCAGTTTGATGTCGTACCGAGGTAGACTATTTGAAGCAGTGTCAGCCCATGTGACAGGATGGTAACGGAGCCAAATGAGGAGCTGAAACAAACAAGTTCTTCCATCTGACGTGGACATGAACGTCGACGGTGAAGCAGCGAGTGCATTTGTGATGCCCGCCTGGTTCAACCCCTGATCCTCAGACGAGCCCCTCCGGGCGGCGTCGTCCATGTTGTTGTGGGTAATGCCTGCGTGGGGCCCAATGGAGGACGTCAGTCTTTGGTCTGATGGTAAGACTTATCAAGCAAGACCTGGGCCGACATACCATCTTCATAGATGCCATCGTCGCCTTGAGCGGAGACTGATAGGGCCGACACGCTGCCGTCGGCGGCGGGACGTGGTGGCGGTGGTGGTGCGGGAGGCAGACAGCCTTCAGCCGGGGGCGGCGAGGGTGGTTGGTGCTGTTCTAGGCGTCCACTTCTCCGTTGTAGGTCCAGGAGGTACCTGGAAGGCCTCTTTCAGTACGCTCAAGGTTGCAAGAGGCTGGCATTCTGGAAGGGGGAGCATATACGCTCTGGACACGACGACCTTGGTTTCGCTGTCGTCGAAATTGCAGGGGACCTTGCGTTTCCTACAACCCTCACAGGGCTGCAGCCCCGAGCACTTGATCTTCTGCTTGCGGCAACGAGAGCATCTACACCACATGTAATATACCGTGTTAGAAGGGTGAGAGAGGCCTTTCTTTGGCGGCGGGAGTGAGTGGGGAATGAGAGACTTGCGCGTTGGATGATCGTTTTGCCGTTCTTTTCGCGGTCGACGTCTCCATAACAACAGCAGCAATCACAACAACAATTCATCCAGGTCAGGAGGGCGTGAGAATCATGGGATTTGTGAGACCAGATCGGCTTTGGGAATCACCGCGCTGGACGTGACATTGCCCGCTGTGTCGACCGAGGTATCCGTGCCTGCTCTGGGAGCTCAGAGAGAGAGGCTGGGCGTTGGGCCATGAGCGATTGGGGCGTTATCTGTGGAGGCTCCCAGCCTGCTGTTAGCGTCCGTAGATAGGCGGTGGTTTTCGTTGGACCCCCTATCTTGCGGTATCACGCGTATCTCTGGGCCCTGTTATCAGCCGCTTGCCTCCCCCGCATTTCCCCAGATTTCCAGCGCAATATCGACCGTGTCAACCCAGGCCACAGCAGGTGGGTAACATACCTACAACTCGGTTCGGCAGGTAGGGCCCTCCCTGCTGGACCGCTTCTGGCCACCCTGGCTTGCCTGGTTAGAGCCTCTTCCTGCCTCAGTCCCCGCCCTACCTCGCAGTGCCTTGGCTGAGACGGCGACTGGTCGACCTTGTTGTCTCCGCCCACCACGAGCAATGCACCTGCATCCACCTGACAACAACGCACCAGCCCTTGCGCCGATGACGGGCAGTGTCGAGGTATTCATGCAACCATGTCCGGACGTCGTGGGCGTGCGCACCAGTCCGACCCAGGCGTGCTGGCGGGCTAATTGCATAAATCCCTGGCCCCACCGTTGCCGTACCATCCATCTCACTGCAGCCGCGCGTCGGCTCTGCCGGTGGCCATCGGCGCCTGTCCCGGTCGCCTCGTGCCAACTATCTCTGGCCTGGCCTAGGCCCTCAATTACTCGAGAGCCGTCACGCGCCGGGAATCTCTTCTTACACCGGTCTGACTGGTCTGCCGCAAAAGCTGGGACGGGGCTGGACCCAACATGTCATCACGATCCCCAACGCCTTCAGCTTCTTCCGGCCTTAGTTCGGAACCCAACTTCGTGGCTGCGCGGGGATGGGTGCATGATTATTACTTGAGAAGAATGCTCATTGCTCATTCATCATTGCTCATACATTGCTCAAGCTTGCGTGTCCGAGACATATCCGAATCCCTCGGCGCGACTCTGGGAATGTTGCCGTGTCACACATCATCTCTGCCCCCACCGGTTCGTAAGCAGAATGTCGATATCGGTGGAGACGGCAGACATACCATGTTATCTACTGCTTCCTTGCTCAGAAGTTCTTTTTTTCACAGGCAGAATTACATAAACACTGTGCAATCTGGAACCCACGGCGTGAAGGCATAGTGAGACATATGCTGCCGAGATCTCAAGACTGGACAGATTCCGAATGTGACCTGTGGTTTGGGGCTGTTTCAAGCCTCGTCTTTTTTTTTTCCTTTCTCGAAATCGCCATAAAAGATCACACCTCACATTGTGCACAGTGTTCGAAGAATTTCATAACGCCGGGGAAATAGGCTTTTCACCAGCTCTCAGGTCGACATCTCGTCAAAGGGGCCATGATTAGGTCTAGCTTCAGAGCTCCAGACAGAGCACATTGCACGTCCTATGAAATATCTAGACTTTCCATCAGCTTTGGCTTCAACATGTGAATCCTGAAAAGTTTTTAAAACGTAGAGAAAGGGACACGAGTGAAACAAACGAGAGCGTGGAGCAACACGCTATTGCTGTTGCAGTCACGGTGAAATCTGCTGCACATGTCGAATCACAACGAGCCGATGGCTGCCTCCGGGACATCAATACACCAATGACATGTATTCATATCTGGCACAGACATATCATCTGTGCCAACGAACAAGGGGGCTAGTGGTTGAAGTGTTCTGGACAGTAACTTATTTGTGAAGTACCCTCCAGCCCTTCTGCAGTCATCATCTTGCCAGCACGCTACTTGTATGATCCTCATGTCCTCAGGATACCCTAGGTCAGGAACGGCAGCTTGAGCGTTGGATTGAGAGTCCTAGCCCCAGGTTATTCTTCTTTCGCAAAAAGCTCTATAGGGTTTGTCAAATGCTGGCCACAAACAAGCCTCAAGATTTACCTCAAGTCTTCTATGAGTACCACCTCAGTTTTCGGCTGAGACTCATAGTCGTCCCTCACGATGCGACATGAGTTTTCCCGATTTCACCACATTATTGATTGCCTTCGCAACATAGTCAATATTGCTACCATTCAGCCCAGCAACGTTGATCCGACCCGTCGATTCTGGCAAGTGGACATGGTATGTATCTCGTAATGCCACACATTGCTGTCGATTCAACGGCAGGTAACTGTCTTGAAATTAGACGTCCATGTACCCGGACAAAAGGAGGTGCCCAGCTTGTACATACCAGAATAACCCACGGGTTGATGTGATCACTGACCAATCGCCTGGCACCTAAAACTCGTCAGCATGTTCGGTTTGCCCCCGTGGGAAGATATGAAGAGCTCACTCGATACTCGTTGACCACCGCATTGTACAAAGCTCGCCTGACTGATAGCAGCCTCTTCCTCATGGAATCCAATTCGTCTCGCCTACCAGAGATTATGATAGTTAGCATACATACATGGCACGGCATTTCGATTTAGAAAACGGGTCAACTCGCCATATTCTAGCCAGCTCCTCGCTCTCTAACGCTATGGTCACCAGACGCGACCCATACGCAGGCGACGATGAGAACTCAGCACGGATCAGCGACCGTAATTGATCACGAACATTATCCGCAGACTGCTTTGTCTTCCCGACAACATGCAACGCGCCGCAGCGCTCACCATACAAGCCGAAATTCTTCGCAAATGACTGAGCCACCAAGACCTCGAGGCCCAGCTCCACGAACCGGCGGATGCCGTAGGCGTCGTCATCGAGACCCTCGCCGAGCCCCTGGTACGCGATATCGAAGAACGGAAGCACCTCGCGCTTGCTGAAGATCGTGGCTAGCTGGTCCCACTGCGCCTTCGTCAAGTCAGCGCCCGTTGGGTTGTGGCAGCAGCTTTGCAGGATGAATATGCTCCTGGCCGGTGCCGTCTCAATGGCTCGCAGCATTTCTGAAAAGTCGACGCCGGTCTGGGCATCGTAGTACTTGTACTTGGCTACTCGCACTCCGACCAGGCTGAAGATTGATTCATAGTTGCCCCATGCTGGTGTTCCGATAAAAGCAGTTGCGTGTGAAAACTCGGGAGAGCGGCTTAGAAAACAGGCGGCCAAGTGGTTGGCGCCAGTGCCTGATATGGTTTGCACGGTAGCCACCTGTAAGTCCGTGGAGTATTCGTCAGCTTCCCTTTTCATACTCTCGTCCATGCCTTGCATCTCTAGCTACGATTCTTGAGGCGGCCCTTACCTTTCCATCCTTGACGTGTGAGCTAGATTTTCCGAATATGAGCTCGGCAGCATGCTTCAAGAAGTTGGAGTTCCCGATGGTGCTTTCGTACTGTTCAACGCGAGAACTTTGTCAATTCAACCGGCTCGAAGTTGCTTCACGAACAAGAGGTAGACGCACATCATGGCCCAGGTTCCTGTCGCCCAGTGCCTTTTTTGCCTGATTGTTTTGCACACCGGTTGTCAGATTGCCCGCTATCTATAAGGATACAGCCACTCGGGATCAGTCAGAGCTCACGCGTTTGACAGCCTCCAGTTCATGGTAGCCACCATTCTCGTTTCGATAGACACCAACACCAAGGTCTACCTTGTTCGGCGACAAGTCGCTATCGGCTAGTTTCTTCAAGGTGAACACAGGGTCCGGCGGACCCGGAGGCACATTTTCGAACATTATGGTCAATGTCGGATCTCCTGAGCTTGGTGGAACGCGCTCTTCCGTTATGCAACACAATTCCACCGTAGACCTTTTAAATGCTCCTCTGCGAATGAGTGACAAACTCCCACTAGAAACCTCAAGAAGTGCCGCTGTCTGGGAAGAACGAAGTACGCCCCCCCCCCCGGGTAAATTAGCCGTTGCCACACATACCACCCAAATCCTCACCAAAGCTCAGAAAATATATAATTCTCACCTAGATACTATTATCAATATCATCAACATCACCATATACCTATTAAGGTTATTATAATAATTAGCTACTACCTATTAAGCTTAGAATTATAGTAGTTAAAGTTCTATTTATATTCTAACCTATACCTACTAAATAAGTAGCTAAAAACTAAATTCTAGATTTATTATACTACTATTAAGTAGTACTAGAAGAGAATTAATACTATTAATATTATTACCTTAAGTATATTATTACTATTACTATTAAATATAATTAAACTAAAATAGTAGGCTATAAAGGTTTATTAACCTATTTATTTAGAATAAAGTTATAAAACTTAACTAATATATAAATTATATAAAATAGGAGCTTATAAATCTTTTATTTAATAAGGTAGACTTATATCTTAATAAAATATAATATTTCCTTATTAAGTAATTTTAAATTAATATTACTATAAGAATAATTAGTAATATATTTAGGGCTTATAAATAGAATAATAAATAAATATATATACTAAGTTATTAGTAGAATAAAGACCTTTATAAATACTACTTATAATAAATTAACTAGCTAAGTTATACTATTAATATATTTATCTTTTATAATAAATTAGATTTAAATAAGTAGAATAATATAAGAAGAACTAATTAGGTACCTATTAGATATACTTTATAGGTTAAAAACCTTTTAAAGTAAGATACTTATTACTATATCCTTTTAGTAATTATAGTTAATAGATTATTTACTATTATAATATATAAGGGCTATATAATAAAAAAATTCTTCCTATAGTAGTTATAAGAGAATATATTATTAAAGATAAACTTATATCTAGGATTAAGATTAATTCTTATAATAAATAATACTTTCTAATATTATAATAATAAGATCTATAAGATAATTAGTAGAATAGGTATAAAGTTATAATATCTACTACTATACTTATTTAATTTTAACCTAATAGAGGTATATTTTAGTAATCTAAAATACTATTTATATTATTAGTATTAGTATAAGCTATTAAACTATAATTTAAATAATAATTTTACTTAGTTTCTATTTTCTTATACCTAAAAGGTTAGGTTAAGAATTAAGGTTATAGTGAAGGGCAGGGGCTAAGGGGTGGCTGTGGGTCCCTGCAGGGGTCCCTGCAAGTTCCCTTATCAATAAGGCTGCCACACACCTACACCTTCTGCCCAAGCGCCCAGGGACCAACCTTCCTTCCTCCTTTTCTTCCTTAGGCAGACCTACTCGTAAAATCCACATATTTTGGTGCAAACTTCGAGCCTTCATACCGTGAAGCCTAAGTAATATCTTAGTTATTTAGGAATATTTCTACTATATATAAGTACTATAAGAAAAAGTAAAATAAGGTAAATATAATAGTATTACTTAAAAGTTATAAAAATAAAAATTAGGGAAGTTCTTATTAAATATTTATAAGTATATAAAAGAATATTTATTATAAGTTAGACTAATAGTTAGGGGTTAATATAAATAAATTAATACTCTATTATAAGTAAATATATCTAATAGATTTAGTACTCTACTTAGGATACTTAAATATAATTAAATAAATAATATTTCTTTCTTTAAATTTCTTCCTATATTAATTATATCTTCCTATATATCTAATTACTACTTTTCTTACTTAGAATATTCTTTAGGGACTTATTAAATAAATCCTCTATTCTAATAAATAATAAAAGTTATAATAGTAAGCTTCTAATCCTTTAGTTAAGTATTTAACCTATTTATAAGGTCTAATATTAGAAGAAGCTAACCTATTAGTTAGGTAACCCTAATAAGTATTAGGGGATATATACTCTTAATATCTACCTAATAGTTAGTAGGTTAACTATCTAATAATCTCTATAATAGTAAAAAGTCCTCCTCTTCTTTATTACTATTAAAGAATATAATAAAGTCTTTTTTCCCCTTTAGGTACTACTTAATAAGCCTTCTAACTAATATAATTTCCTATAGATCTTACTTAATAAATTATATATTTTCCTTCTTATAGAGCTTATAAAGGTTAATACCTTCCTATTTTATTATATTTAGAAGCTATTTAAGCTACTCCCTCTCTAATAGGTTCTAAAAGTATTTTTAAAGTACTTCTATAATAAACTCTTAATATAAGACTTTCTTATTTTTATCTATTTATAGTAGTAATAATAATAATATTATTAAAAGTCTTTATCTCTATAGTGGGCTCCCTAATACCCTTATTATTACTAGTACTAATATTAGTAGAGCTAAAAGTCTATTAAAGTTATAAGAAGAAGTAGGTACTAATAATAATAATAATAGCCCTATAATAGCTACTTAGCTATACTTAATCTTAGGTAAGTTAATATTAAATAATAGGTTAACTACTATATTAATACTACTTTCTCTCTACTTTTACTACTTCTACTACTTTTTCTTAGAGGGAATAAGGCTAATATTATTATTATTAGACTCCCCCTCCTTATTAGCTTCTTCCTAAACTTTCTAATAATTAAAGAGGACTTCTAATAGGCTCTTAAGTATAGCTTTACTTATAATAATTATATTAACCTAATTAATTAAATTCTTATTAAATAAGCTAATATATATATTATTATTCCTAACTTAATACTATTATTATAAGGTATCCCCCTTATTCCTATAGTAATAATTAGCTCTATAATAGGTATCTAACTAATAGTACTATATCTTTATTAGCTTCTTATACTATACTTATATAAGATCTACTTTATCTACTATCTTAGTTAGTTAATAAGTAGTATATAAGTTATTCTAAAAGGTTTTAAGAATTAGGCTTCTACTAAATATTATAATACTTATTACCTACTTAGCTACTAATAAACTATCCCTTAGGGTAGCTACTAGCTAAGTAATAAGGGATAACTAAAAGATCTTAATTACTAACTACCCTACTAAGTAATTTCCTTATAATATAGATATTTATAACTCTAATACTAATAATATAATCTTAAAGATATATATAAAATATAGAAAGAATAGTCTCTCCTTATTAGAGAATATATTTAAGAGATTCTTATAGTTAAACTCTTTAACTACCCTATTATAACTTTACCTTAATATTTCTAACTAATATATAATAGGTCTCTAACTTATATTATAGTTAACCTTAATAAATATCCCTTTTAGATTAATTATAATACCTAATTTATTTTTAAATATAAATATAACTTAGTTTATAATAAATACCTTAAAGTTACCTATAATTCTTATAATTTCTAAACCCTAATACTTATCCTTTAAGAGTACTAAGTAATAAATTAGTTATAAGGAATAAGAAGGCTTTAAACTAATTATTTTAATAATTAATATTATAGTTACTTTACTTAGAGGTATTTAATATAGGTAGCTTTTAAGGAGTTTAATATTATTACTAATATTATCTATTAGGAATCCTATATTAAGGGTAGAATTCTTAACTTCTAATTAGTTAATATTCTCCTTCTCCTCTATACTAAGTATATTCTTCTTATTATTAACTTTAATAGTATTTTCTTATACCTACTAAGCTATATATTTAATTATAATAGCCTTATCTTAGATAGTCTTTATAAGTATCTATAAGTACTTCTAAGTAACTTATTAAAACTTAACTACTTTAATTATTAGCTTCTAGGTATATAACTACTTAGGTAGTATACTACTATTATTAATAAATTATATAATTTAGCTTCTAAAATAAGTCTTATATAATAAGTATTAGGTTTAAACTTAATAAGTTAGTTAGAATATATTATTTATAAAATTAGCTAAGTTAATAATACCTTAAGTTAGGGTAAATAGGTTATATACTCCTTTATAAAATAGGCTTAAATTAACTATATAGTATAGTATTACTATTATCTATTTAGGAAGTTAGTATGTTCTATTAGTAATATTAATAATGATATAATTGTCTAGGTGAGAATTGTGAGTTTCCTGATGCTATACTAAAATTTAGGTGGTACGTATGGTAACGGCTAATTTACCCGGGGGGGGGGTGTACTTCGTTCTTCCTAGATAGCGGCCGGCACGGCTATATACGAGTTGGGCGCCCTGGCCGTTGTCGGGAGTCCTTCCGGCCCCGCTCGGGAGAGAACCCGGTTTCCTCATGCACGCCGGACAACTTGATTGTACCCTTGATCTGAGCCCTTCAAAGACTGATAAAGTATACGTTGCCACATTTTGACAGAAATCTAGCAGCTCATTAGCAACTCTTGGAGGTGTGGTTTCTTTTGGCGCACACTTGCCTTGCTGCTTGTTGGTCAAGCAGCTAGGTGATTGCAGATGCCGTATCACGCATCTTCAAATAACACGAACCATTCGCCTGATCAACCTTCTATCTGTTGATCATTCATGCATCTAAAGACATCATGTGGCATTTAGCTACGGCACAGCATAAATTTCATGTCTAGAGGTATCTTCAAACATTGCTGACTGGAATCAACTGAATAGCTTTGAAATACACGAAGCCATATCTATTTTCTACTACCTTATTACTATCATTGGGATCGAACTGAGACATTTTGATTTTCTGGACTCCCTAGTCCCGATTTCCATATTTTCAAGCGTGCTTCCTAGACCTCTCCTTTTACCCAGTGTCTCTAATTCAGGCCCTCTTGATCCTTTTGAAGGCTCAGATACCCAGTGAAGATAGATTCCCACTCTGTCGTTCCGCACTGCCTTTCAGGTTTCCAGCCGAGCTTTTCCATCCGGCTCGAACGTACGCACATATGGGAACTTAATCCAACACCCAAGTGAAGCATCCACGAGTCAGCAGGAGGTAATGGAGCATCTGGGTCATATTCCTTGCCCCCTGAGACGATGGTCCGCACCAGGTCCAGTTGAGACATTGTCTTGATTTCTTGTCGGCTTATGACACCAAGTTTGTGAAGTGACGGAATAATCTCAGATATGCGATCGTGGAAGGGGATAATTTGCCCGACGGCCCAATAATAGGCATGTTTGCCCCACAGCGGAAAGCCGGCAGGCTCGGATGGGACGTCGGTGCCCTTTTGAAGAGCCTCCGCAGCATTGTTCACAAGAATGAGGTATGCGCGAGCCAGATCGAGCACGTGTACTTCTGCCATTCGGTTGACTCCATGGTTTACCTCAAAGCCTGAATCGAATGCTTGTGCCGTGAATATGTAAGCACCAGTCGCCAGAGGAAAGGGGTGTTCGATAGAAGGGCTCACACCCGCAACTGAGCAAATACGTTAGCAGACAGCTTCATGATGGCAATTGCTACAGTTCTCATCCTGATTTCTCCAGAACATACCGCCAGGGGGGGATACAATGGCTACGTTCACCTTCGAGCTGGCGGTGCGCACCACGTTATCAGTGACAACATGAGTCTTGTCGTGGCGCATGGCCAGCAACTCGTCGATGTCCGCAATATCGTCCCAAAGTCGGGGCTCC